>SMDT01000544.1:0-117500 GCA_005392925.1 Aquilaria sinensis
CTTCCCAACCTTATAGAAGTTTTGGGAAAGCTGTTGGAGATGCCCTTACATTACCTTCGGCTGTTTTGGGTGTTGAGTTCATAGGTTGGGTCTCTATGTTTTGGGTTCTTGGGATTTAGTCTTATTGCTTCATCATCTTTTTCTTTAAGATGATGTTTGTACTTTTTCACCTTTAATAAATACTTGCTTTTGCAAATCATAAAAAAGAAAAAAGAACACCAACTTTAGTTTCTAAATGTGTGGCCGTATGATATTTCAAGAGTAAGGACTTTAGATTACATGAAACTATGATTAAATATACCCATTGTGTCATTAAAAGATTCTGCTTCATGCATGTTCAGTTATTTCTTGAATTTAACTTTCACTATATTGTAAACTAGAATGAGTTATGAGCTTATTTTGATATATAATATAGGCCTTCATAAAATAGAGTTTGCTGATTTGTCTATTGACAAAACAATTTGTTTAAAGCTTAGTTGGTCAGACTCATGTTTTCGAATTTATGCAAGCACATTGTAAAGGCTGCAATAAAGGCATGATGTTCCTAAGCTTTAATACCAAGTTGAAGCATTCAACTCATTATCGATTAGTCATAGGTGAAGAAGCAAGTATTCTTATATTGGCGCCATGAGGTCCATTCTCAGACAATAAGAGATAATTTTTGTTAACAAGAAGTTAAAAGTATTGTGAGTCAAATTTCAAATCCATTCCATTTTCTGCAGAAGATGAATGTCTTTCACAAGGTGCCTTATATGAAAATGGTTGTGTGGCGTATATATCATCACGATGGACCGTCACATGATTGGAACTCCAATTAAAACATTGTTAAATGTTAAAATCTTTAAAGATGCCAAGTGGGCAAATGGAAAATGGCTTTTACTAGTATTATCAATATGTTTTTAGAAATCATAATGCTTATGGTAAATAGAATATCATGTTGAAAAGTAACATGTTTCTTGAAAAATTCGTCAAAAAATAAAAATAAAAATAAGGATCCTTAAGCAATTTACTGATTAAAGTGAAAACAAAAGCTAAATGCTGATGATTCTCAAGGCTGCTAAGTTGGGAAACATTTCTGATGTAGCCCAACGTATTGCTTGTTTTATCTTAAACTTAAATGAAAAACGCACACAAACACATTAATAGGAATATAAAATATCACGTGCTTGTTTGTTATGCTTTAAAACTTGTTTTTTAGTTTTAGAATCATTCTCTATACAAACCTCAAACAATACTGATTCATGTTTTGACAAATTCCCTTTAAAGAATAAATGCCCTGAAAAAGGATTCCTCAATTTTAAGAAAATAATCAACTTGGAGATAATTATTCATGCATTTTCACCTAATAGACCTCGTCTCTACAAGGCCATTAAACTCTTAAGATTGCACTTTGGAATGGTAAGGTTAGAAGTATATTGTTGAAAACTTAATTATTTTCTAAAGATGGGCAAATTAAGTGCAATAACAAGTTAATTACAAATTGAATACTCCCGCAGTAAATTGATGATTCCAAACACTTCAATAAGGCACCGGCAAATGTGATCAAGCATGATCGTAATGTAGCAATGGAAACAGAATTAAGAAACTAAAGAGCTTTGCATAAGTAATACTCATGTTGATACCCATTCTGTAGCTATAGTTGAACATTAGCCATCCTTTACCTTTTAAAGTCTTAACCATGTTGATTTTAAATTAACTAGTCTTAGAAAATACATGTGAGAAAAAACACCATGAGTTTGGTGCCTATTTCCTTACAATGAGAGGCACCATTTTTTCTTGGCATTAGGAGTGAAAATATTTAGCTATAAATTGCCTTTAGAAATTCAATATTGTTATCCTGTAATTATAATCATGAGAACTCATGATGAATAGAAGAACAAAGTGTAAACCTTGGAAAGCTGTAAAGTAATAGAGAAGAAAGTGCATCTTTTCCAAGACATGAAACATCTTTACATCAGGTCTGCACTTTTGCTGATACATATATTGAGCTAGATGCTGAGCATATGTTCTAGGTTTATAGCAGCTGATCTGTTAGGCAAATCCTATTATTGAAACTGTGACTGCAGCTGCGGCCTTGGCTGAAGTGGTACTTTTAGCATATGTTGCTATAGGATATTCATTTGTACAAGAGCAATGCGAAGAGACTGCCTTGGCTGAAGATATTGCTATTGCAATTGCATAAGTTGCTGCTGTTGTAAAACCAATGCTTGATTAGAATTTTGTTGCTCCAATTTCACTGGCCCTGAGCCTCTCGCAATTTGGTTATGCTATGGCTCTAGTTTCACAGGCCTATAATTTTGCATGGACTGTAAATGCTGCTATGGACCAATTTGTTCATTTGATGTTTGAGCTCCATCTTGACAGGAACTGCATTGGCTAAAACTTTTTGAAATGATTGAAGTTACATCTAATATGCTTGTAGTTGGATCTGTGAAAAAGATGATTTGTGCTCCGAATGCTGCTTTTGCCAAGTGCTTCTTTTACCAACCTACTGAACTTGAGATTGACCATGATCTAACAATATACCATTCGCAAAAGACCTTGAAATTAGCTGATCCATAGTTAGGGTCAATGGTCTAGAAATTGCATTGTTTGATATTCAGAATGGTGAAGGAGGTTCGTTAATGCCAATTTGAAGTAACAGAATAAGATGTGATTGAATAATACTATCAAGACTTCCTGCCTGAAAGCCACTCATATTGGACAAGCCAGAGGATGCACCACCATTATAAGGGAAGTAGGCGAAAATCCTCTTCAAACCAAAACAGAGCATGGATAGCCGAACATCATGGTCAATATTCTGTCTATATTAGGAGAATAGTTTTAAGGCAAAATTCCAGGATTGTATTTTGTAAACAGCAGCTTAATTTTCGCTTTACCGTTTACTTGTTTCCTTATCTAGCTGTACAAGCTATCTGTATATATTCTTTGATCTTCTATCAATGAAAGGTGTGGGAAAACTATTCATTGAAAACTCCAATCTTTACTCTCAACACCCAACCTTCTTCCGCAACTGATAAACCACTTATTGCTCTCAATATTACTGCCCAACTCAATGAAAAGTTAACTCCCTCCACCTTTCCTCAATGGCGTGCTCAGTTCGAAGCCCTCCTTATTGGTTACGATTTACTCGACTATGTCGAAGGCACCCTTCGGTGTCCCTCCTCCGCTGGTACTGCTGCTGATGAGCTGCACAAGCTCCATTGGGTCCGACAGGACAAACTGATCCTGAGTGCTATTTTAGCCTCCACATCCTCCTCAATCACTCCCCTTATTGCTACGGCAAAGACCTCCCATGAAGCTTGGAAAAAGCTTACCAATCTATATGCTAGTCGATCTCGAACTCGTGCTATGCAGTTAAAAGAAGAACTCACACTCATTCAGCGTGGAAATCGGTCAATCACCGACTATCTCCACTCTGTGAAGGCCTTGGCTGATGAAATAGCCATCATTGATCATTCCATTTCGGATGATGACCTAACTCTTTATGTGTTGAATGGTTTAGGTCCAGATTTTCGAGAGATAGCAGCGCCTATTCGAGCCAGAGAATCTTCACTGGCCTTTGAGGAGTTACACGACCTTCTGGTTGGACATGAAGCCTATCTACGGCGCCTGGAAGTTGCAACGCAGCAACTAGTTTCTTCTGCAAATTTCACGAAGACGAAGCAGTCTACGCAAGGGGGAAATCAATCCTGGTCCTTCAGGAAAAACGATACTGCACGTGGAACTCAAGGCTTCAGCCCAGGCCGACATAATCATGGAGCCCAACGTGATGGGCGTCGCTTCAACAACAATTTTGGAAAACCCAGCAATTCAAATCGGCGTTATCAACCCAAATGCCAACTTTGTGATCAGCTGGGACACACTGCAAAGTCCTGTCGGACATTTAACTCCCAGAATGCTTCTATCAATTGTGCCGCCTCCTCTCATGGAAAGGACAAAAATTGGCTACTTGATTCGGCCGCTTCTCATAATATCACGGGTGATCTTTCCAATCTATCTATTCATTCTAAATATGATGGAACTGACAAAGTAATTCTCGGTGATGGTTCAGGTTTGGCAGTCTCACACATTGGTTCTTTGTCTTTGCACTCCCCTCACCGCACTTTTACACTACGTGATACCCTTTGTGTTCCAAACCTTTGCAAAAATTTAATTTCCGTTCATCATCTCACCAAACAAAACAATGTTATTGTTGAATTTCACCCTTTCTATTTTCTTGTGAAGGACAAGATCACGGGGGCGATTCTACTAAAAGGAGCATGTGACAATGGCATCTACACCTTTCCGGCCTCAATGGTAACATCCAAAAAGGTTGCTAATGTGCATGAACGGACTCCTATTGATGGTTGGCACAAGCGTCTTGGGCATCCTTCCCTTAAAATTGTTCATCATCTTATCAAAAATTTTTCTCTTCCTATTTCATCCACCAAACAATTGTCTTCACTATGTCATTCATGTTCTATTAATAAAGCTCATCAACAACCTTTTCGTGTCAATAGTCTCCAAAGCCATGAGCCCCTTGACCTTATTTACACGGATGTATGGGGTCCTGCTAGTTATACCGGCCTTGATGGATCACGATATTACCTTATTTTCATTGATCATTATACAAAATATATATGGTTTTATCCAATGATCACACACTATTCATTGATAGAAGATCAAAGAATATATACAGATAGCTTGTACAGCTAGATAAGGAAACAAGTAAACGGTAAAGCGAAAATTAAGCTGCTGTTTACAAAATACAATCCTGGAATTTTGCCTTAAAACTATTCTCCTAATATAGACAGAATATTGACCATGATGTTCGGCTATCCATGCTCTGTTTTGGTTTGAAGAGGATTTTCGCCTACTTCCCTTATAACCATTACCAAAAGTTTGATTGAGCAAAGAAGAAATGCTAGTAGTACTGCTAAATAGATTTGTGTTATACTAGAACATAGGTGAGACCACAGAAGAATGTGTTTGTTGTTGAGGAATTGTACCTCCTTGAGATCCCAGAATAATAGAATTTGATCTTGTAAATGCTTGTTTTACGATTGAGCTTCACCAATAGTATTCCTTGAACCAGATGGCACGATCTACCTAATTACCAGATATAAGATTGACCAATTGACTAAAGTCAAGTAGTTTTTACAAACCATGTCAGATAACAAGGTGAGTCCATCACCTTACTCAAAATCATGCAAGACACATATCTGTCGTCAAAATCATGCAAGACATATATCTGTCATTGAATAACTAGACTGATGCTTTCAACATCTCCAATACCAAACGAAAAATGAGAAGTTCCTTCTTATTTGAAAAGGGGAACAAGTGGTTAAAAAAAAAATGATAATAATATAAGAGTAGCTATACGATGAACCTGATCCATGTGCTATACCTATACTTTTACAGTATTTACAAAATTACCACCGTGCCTTGAATAGTACCAATAAGGTTACCATGTCTTGAACAACATATCTTAGGAAATGAATATCATTATCCTGAACAACATTTTCCTGTGGATAGAACACCATATTATACTAAGGTGAACACTAATTTGGATCGAAATGTTTTTAAACTAGAAATGCACTATTACAAGACGGTCACTATGTCTTGAACTATTTATCTTATGAAATGAACACCTCTACATCGAAGAACATCTTTTTATAGAAAGAACATCACATTATACTAGCTGAATACTTTTTATTAATGAAAAGAAACAACACTTATTACTAAAAGGTACAACACTTCTTATTAAAAGGAACAACACTTATTTCTGAATAGAAAATCACTTAATACAAATAGCACATCTAATGAAATGAACAACGTATTACAGAATATCACATTTTTCTGAACAAGATAACACTTATTATTGAATGGACTAGCACTTATTATTGAGCAAAATAACACTTATTACGAATAGCACATCTTACAAAATAAACAACATATTATAGAACAATACATTTCAATGAATAGAACAATATTTATTACTAAACGGAACAACACTTATTATAAACAACACATCTTGTAAAATGAACAACATATTATAAAACAACACATTTTTATAAATGGAACAAAATTTATTACGGAATGGAAAAACACTTATTATAAACAACACTTCTAATGAAATGAACAACATATTACATAGCAACACATTTCTATGAACAAGACAACATTTATTCCTGAATGGAACAACATTTTTTACTGAACAGAACAACACTCATTATGAACAACACATCTTAAGGAATGAATAACACAATTGTATGAATTAAAAAATACCTATTATTGCACTAAACAATACTTATTATTGAATGAAACAACACTTATTACAAATAGCATATCTTACAAAATGAATAATATATTTCAGAATAACATATTTGTATAAGTAGAACATTAGTTATTACTGAATGAAATTGCACTACATAATAAAACTATATTTGACTCTAAATAGAAATTGAGTCTTTCAACACTACTATTAACTTACTCCTTCAACCAACTGCTAGTAGAGACAATCTCCATAGCTAGGGTTGCCTCCGTCATTTCATCATCTTCTTCAATCTCCTCTTTATTAGACATGATGAGTTTAATTCACACTTACCTCGAATTCATCATTGACCTCATAACTGAAGAAGTTGATGAAGTACGACATGCTCTGTTGTTTCATTCTTACAAATGTGGTGTTCTATAAAATATTGTTAATTTTGGAGGAAATACTATTTGTCAATAATATTCTTTGAATCAGTATATAACAAGTTATTCCTTTTAGACAAATGTGTTACTCGCTTTAGACAAATATATTGTTTTATAAAGTGTTATTCTCGTCAGATAAATGTGTTGTTCACTTCAGACAATGTGTTATTTTATAAAGTATTGTTTTCTTTAGACAAATGTGTTGTTTAAGGCCCGGTGGCAATTTTATAAATATTACAAAATTATGGGCGTAGTACATGGGCTAGGTGTATTTTAGCGTGAGCCATAATATAATACAATAGACAAAGGAAAAATAAAACAACCAACTCAACACAATATTGAATTCACCAATGTTACTAACAAAAGACCATTATGTGGATCCCTTTCAAATATCTCAGGGAATAAATTAAGCCCTGGTCTAAAGATTTGAAGGAGACTTACAAAGTTGCCAAACTTGGAATGTAGAAGCAGGAGGAGCAAAAGAAAAAAAATGCTACAACAAAAGCCAATTGAGAATATACATTTGTCTCAAACGAGCATGAGGTTAGGCAATGATTGGTATAATCTTTAAGAAGGCTAAGCTAATATGCCAGCATATGCGTCCGAATATATTTGTATCAAGAAAAGTACGAAAAAACTAACTATAGTTATGAGTTTGAACCGATTTGATCACTGTAGTTTTGAGTGGTCATAATTGCATCACTAGAGTCATAGTTTGGGCCTAAATCGACTACTAATATTATAGTTTGGTATCGAATATGCCACCGGCCAATAAAAATCTAATTGTAAGTAAGATTAGTTGTTGGTTTTAAAATCTTAGGATACTCATGTATACTCATGTAACGTCTAACAACTTTAGAAACTATGTCTAATTTACCATTTTCATTTTTTTGTATGAAAACCCCCTCTATCCTTTACCGGATCCACCATTAGTCCCTCCAAAAATGATTTTCAAACTAGACACCGTGTTCCGATACCACAGATAACCTTAACCATGATCAAATAAAGCTCATTCATCTAATATCAATGTATTTCTAATCATCTACTTCCTGGTATGATAGCTTTTTTGTTTGCAAATAGTGATATCCAATGCCATCTCTTCCGGCATTACGTCCAGCACCAATGGCAGATCTGGTGGTGATTGATGTAATGGTAGACATACAAAAAAAATGAAAATGAAAAATTTCACAATGTTTTTGAAGTTTGTTAAAAGTTGTATTAGTACCCTAAAATTTTAGAACCAACAACTTTCCGCATTTACCATTAGGTTTTTTAATTGCTGGTGGATATTCAATATCAAATTATAATATTAGTGGTCAATTTAGGCCCAAAATTTGACTTTATTAATGTAATTAGAACCACACAAAACTACAACTAAAATGGTCAAAACCCATAACTATGATGATTTTTTTTGTACTTTTCCCATTTTTATCTTAACCCCTTTATAGGGATGGCAAAATTCAAGTGACCTGATAACTTGGCCTGACCTACCAAAACCCAAGCCTAACTCGATCTGATTTGATTAGCGAAGTCAAAGACCTGAAACAGACTATACCCAACATGATCTAAACCTAAACCCAAATGACCTAAACCCAAATTACCCGAACCCAAATTGGTTTAAACTTGGATTGACCCAAACTCAGATTGACCCAACCTAAGACTGACATGACTCAAACTCGAAATGACCTGATAACTAACCCTAACCAAGCCTGATTTTAACTCAGATCAACATAAGCTATATGGTTAACAGAGATTAAAAAAAATATGATTTTTATAAGCTTGTAAACTAATTCATTAAATTAAATTTCAAATCAATTAATTTGAAATGTTTTGAATTATGATATTTTATTAAAGTTGATAGAACTTTTCAAAAGCAAACTTAAAACACTTAGCATAAATCTCACCAAAATTATGATTAGAAGCATACAAGTCTTTCAAATGTTCAAAACCCAACACTTTAGCACCCAAAGCAGAAAGTAAAGCATACCTCTTAGAAAGTGCATCTACCACTATGTTATCCTCACCTTGCTTGTATTTGATAACATAAGGGAATGACTTAGCGAATTCTACGCACTTAGCATGCCTCTTATTCAACTTACCTTGCCCTTTAACAAACTTAAGGGCTTAATGGTCAATATGGATGACAAACTGCCTTGGCCATAAGTAGTGTTGCCAAGTCTTCAATGCTCTTGCCAAAGCATAAAGCTCTTTGTCATAAGTGGGATAGTTCATGATAGCACCATTTAGCTTCCTACTAAAGTATGCAATAGGTCAGTCTCCTTGCATCAATATGGCTCCAATGCCTATACTTGAAGCATCACATTCAACCTCAAAAGTATTAGCAAAGTTAGGCAAAGCTAGAAGTAGTGCATTGCTTAACCTTTTCTTTAAGGAGTATACCAAACGAGCAAATTGTAGCGCTGCTCATACTCCCCTATAAACATTTCTCCTTGAACTAGATTCTCAAACTGGATCCTCTTCTGATCTTGTGTAGCTTCACTGATATATTCCTTTCAAAAACTCTTCTCAAAGTCCAACCACTTGAGCAACTTTTTCTTGTGCTCCGGTTGAGTGCCATTGCTTTCCTTCAACATCCCCATCACATCATCCTACCATAAACTGGCCCTCCCTTTCAAAAAGAAAGGTACTAAGGTCATCCTTTGTTCTAACTTATAACTTCTATAAGTAAAGAGTCGATTCATCCTGGACAAGCAATCCTCGGCTCTATCAGGTCGACTAACCTGTCAAAATTTGTTGGGTCAACTGTATTGAACTTCTTAAGCAACCTCATCTGATATGGGTTTTCTCCCCTTTTTGGAGCCTCTATATCTTCTGGCTTCGCTTCATACTCATAAACAGGATTTTGTCTCTCATGAGCCTTATGACCTTAGGTTGTTTCATTCCCTTGGTCATTTTCCTCCTTAATAAATTATCTGCCCTCTTCATCTAGGAATAACTCATTCAAAATGGTAGTCACACCTTATGCCACTTGCACCAAGATTTGTGTCATCCCCTGAAGCAAATTGGATTTCTCATCCAACCTTGCCACAATTGAATCACTAAAACCCTTATCGGGGTCCCTAGCTCCACTAGTAGCTCCTGACCTAGTGTCAACCATAGCAACCTGTAACCAAATCTGGATGACATTCCACAGATGTTGGTTGGTACTAACTATCCTAGCACATGGACGTTAAAATAGATATCAGTCTTAGCCTCCAATATTTATGAACTAAGCTTTGATACCACAATTGGCTAGCTATATATGTGCGCGAATTAAAACTTCATGCTACTAGTTGATTAACCTAGAATATGCAAGATGCATGCTCTTATGCTTTGACTAGAGTAAATAAAAACCATAAAACATTCACTTGGCCAAGGTACTTTTCCTAGAAGTAAGTTCAAATAGTCAAAGCATACAACATCAACATTTCTATGATAATTACTACACATAAAGACCGTGTGAGGGCATTCAACATAAGTAAACTAATGCTCCTCACCCAAGAGCAACCCTAAAGTTTAAAGCTCAAAACATAGGCATGGGAGGTGACTAGGCATATAACATACCCAGGCCTCAATTTGAGACCTTTCCAACTAACTCCCACCTTGGAGACAGCTCCTAGTGGCGAGTCACAAAAGCTTGTCCACGAGCTCTTAGCCTTTGTGGCCAAGAAAATACTATAGTTAGTACTGTTACTTAACCAACAAGTAACCATAAAGACTAGAATCATAGAGATTCTCACAGCATAGTACCTGTAACAATAGACTACCATGATAGCCTTTAGCAATTATTGGGCCCAACAATGTCAGAATTTGCACAATATAACTACAAAGTGAGAATTCAAGAATTATCAGTAAAGGTCTTCACTTGCAAGAAAGATACTAAGAACAACACATATATAATCATATGTAATCTGCTGTGAGCTCATACAGCTTGAGGATAAACCTATGCATATACATTTCAATCCCCTGGGACTTGTCTTCTACCTTGTCTACTAGCAAGCATTGCTTACTAGCCTAACTAGTGAAGTTCATCAATAGTTGAACATGTTTTATGCTGTATAGTGGCACCGTGATTGGACTGATAATTCCTAGGTCCCAAAGAACCCACTAGGTGTACTAAGGTTTCCTCATCGAGGCCTTGAACCCGAAGGTGCAATTAAGGTCTTGACGGTGCTAAACCTTCCACCTTATTTAATAGTGTATTTGCTCTGTCCCATTAACTAGTTTTCTCATGAGGTGCACTTACCATTCATAAACTATAAGAAAACCCTTAAATCATGAAAGAGTTCTTGGATGTTCTAGAGTGCCATTGTATTATTATAACCCTTAGGTACCCCTAGGGCAATCCTTACCCTCCCCTGGATCTTATTTCATAAAGCTAAAAATTTGTTGTTGAATTTGCCTCTAGGGCCTAGGCGCCAAGAACACCCTGCTCTATGGGTAAAAAAATGCACCTTGGGCACTGCAGCGTCATATGGCACTTGGGCGCCAATACCCCATGTCCTGAACCTGAAAAACACCTTCCTAAGCCTCTTTGGTGGCTTCCTATGGGTTCAACGCAAACAAGGGACTCTTAAACTCACCAAAAACGTGTAAAACAACTTGCATAAGCCACAAATACACCATCATAACCTTCTTATGATGCATCAAAATATCACACAAATAAAAAATCCAAGCCTAGTCCACCATGAACACACTTGCTCATAACTAATGCTATCGCCAAAACTACTTGAATTCAGTAAGCAACAACACTCCAATAACATCAATAAAGCTTAAAACCATAACTTATTTACCATGATTTCAACTCACAAGCAAGAAACAAGTAATTCTTCCATAAAATCAAACTTCCACAAAGTTCAACTTAAGTTCCAAGTAAACAAAGGCGCAAAACACCAAATTACTAACTTATAACCAAAACCCTAACTTCCAATCATCTAATAAACAAGAAATCACCAAGAACACACTTGTTACCTCGCATCAAAAATAGGGGATGACTGGAAATGTGATTCCAAGCTTCAAAAACATGAAATTTCAATTGAATCAAGCTTCCTTTAGCATATAAACCCTTGGTGGCTTTAATTCTCACCAAAATTTCTTGGTTTTAAGATCAATTTCTTGATGAAATGGTGGAGTGAAGGATGAACTCGGGTTTGGAAGTAAAAATGGAAGCCATCCTCGCTTTACCAAGATTTAAACCCTTTAAAATCAACAAGCCACCCAAGTTAATAAAAAGTTACAAAAAGCCCCTTTTCCTAAATAGTAACCATAGTCAAACCTTGGTCAAATCATATTTATTTGAGCTAATTTTGGGTTTAAAGCCAGGGTTAGGTTTTTAAAGCTCATTTTTAACTCTTGAGACTCGGCTCAACACTTAGGGATGCAAAGTTATCATTTTACCCCCAAACCCTATTTGGTGTCTTAAACTTATCGGAAGTTAGTGAAGTTTGCCTAACATACCTACTCTTGCTAGGTGAGCTTAAAATAAGATTCCAAACAAGGTTTTAATTACTTTGCCTTCCTCAATCAAGCCTCAAACTAGGAGAGTCATAACATCCACAATAATTATTAGTGTGGTGGAAGAGTTAGTGTCAATTATGAATTATGTCATTGATCATCTAAAGTACCTCAAGCAACCTTTCACTATGAAAACTAAACTCTTTTTCTATGTATTTTTGCCTTCCCATTCTTTAATTGGGCAACCTTTGGCAGCCCTTCGCAACCTTAGGGTGCCTTTCCCTTTTCCTTATTTTTTTGTACGCTGAAATAACTCAATAAAAGTGTAATAGCATGCAAACTCAATTTGGGACATGGTCATGTTTCACCTCTAGAATGTAAAAATCATGAACAATTAATTACATAGTTTGGATCATGGGTGTGACAATGAACAAGGGCATGTAACAGGGTAACTCATGCATGTTTGGTGCTAGCATGGGGATATTTAAAGCCGTGTTTACTCAAATTTCTTCCAAAACTTATAATTTGGTACCAAAACTCGTAAAAAATTCTTCCTAACTATGAAAGGGATAAAATAATATTTAAAACTAAAATATGAATTGATTAAGCACCAATTCCTACCAAGAAATATCAAAAGACAAGTAATTGTCAAGAAAAAACATAAAGGAAACATGTATAAAAATGAGCATATCACATAGCCATTCAGGTCAACAAGGTGTTCCTAGTTAATCTACCCAGGTTAACACCCAAGCATGACTTTGAGTTTTCTATTCACCTTCAACCCAGAGCAGAACCAATTTGGATACCCCCTTATCAAATATTAACCCCTGGAATGGATGATCTGAATAAGTAATTTGAGTAAATTCTAGAAAAGGGCTTCATATGGCCAAGTGTTTCACCATCTGGGGATTCAATGTTATTCATGAACTTGTGACTATTCATCAACTTCAGAAAGATTAATGTAGTAATAGTCAAGAATAATTATCTCTTTCCTAAGATCAACTATCTGTTTGATAGATTGAAGGGAGCAAAGGTATCCTTTAGCATCAGCCTTAGGTATAGATAACTTTTATATTAGGGCTAGGGAGAAAGACATCTTGAAAATAGCTTGCAGGACAAGATATGGATACTATGAGTTGACAATTATGTCGTGTAATGTGACCAATGCCCTGGTAATTTTCATGGATGCCATAAATAGGTTCATCAGCTAGTTCTTGTATCAATTTGTTGAAGTCTTCATCGATGATATCTTGGTATACTCATAGTCTACCCAAGAGCATGGGAACACCTTAGGATGGTTTTGTAAGTGCTAAAGGAGAATCAATTTTGCAAGTGCTAAAGGACAATCAGTACCATGCAAAGCTGTTCAAGTATGAGTTTTGGTCTGAAATGATATAGTTCTTAGGGCACATCATAAGTGCTCAAAGTTTTTTCATTAACCCTGAGAAGGTTCAGGCAGTGGTTGAGTAAAAAAGGCCAACTATGGTTATGGAGATTTGGAGCTTCTTGGGCATGACAGGCTACTATAAGAGGTTCAACTAGAAATTATCTATGCTAACGATACCATTGATGGCTTTGACCAAGAAAGCTTAGAAATTTGAGTGGACAACAAAGTATGAAAAGGCTTACTTAGGGTTTAAAAAGAAGTTGACAACGCATCAACATTCAACTTGCAAGACCCAAAAAAGGCTTTCATAGTGTACACGGATGCATCGAGTTCTAGTTTAGGATATGTATTAATGCAGAAAAATGTGGTCATCACTTATGGCTTAAGTTAGTTAAGGCCTAATCAATTGAACTACCCGATCCATGACCTTTAGCCAGTAATGGTAGTCTGCGCACTTAAGCTTTGGAGGCACTACTTGATGGGGAGGTCATTTCAAAGTTTCATTTACAATAAGAGTTTTAAATACTTGTTCATCCAAAGGGAGTTTGTCAAGAGACAACGGTAGTAGATTGAATACATAAAAGATCATGATTGCTCAATTGAGTACTGAGCCAGGAAAGGAAATGTAGTAGTGGACACACTAAGTAAGAAGTACACGAAAGTGGTTCTTTTTAAGTGATAGGGACCCCGTTGGTATAAAGGACCAAGAAACAATTCTAACAAGTTTCACAAATGATGTCCAAGAACTGGAAGAACCTTGAGCCTTATTCAACTTGTGAATAGAAACAAGAAGCATAGCAAAAATACAAAAAGAACATGTAGATCCTATATGTGCTTAAAATAAGTTCACAAAGAAAAATAGAGAAAAACTCTCAAGCAATAACTTTATTAATGATTACTTATGAATAAAACACATATGTTCAGCCTTATAGATTTCTAGGCCTTAGAGTTGTAATTCTCCTAAATTAGAATAAAATAGAAGTAGTTTGTAGCTAGAGCACCTAAACTAACACAAACACTCCCAAAACAAGCTTTGCACACACTTTTTACACAAAAATAAGACTAGGTCCAGTTGTTCAAGCTAAAGTATGTGTGAAATATATTACTTGAACAAAATAAGGTAAGATAAGGTGCAAAGGTCTAGTGAGCTAAGCCCTCCATGGTTAAGCACCTTTGGGCCCTCTTGGGTGCACCCTTAGGCCTCTCAGGTGCGTTTAGGGCTCTCATGGTATTTGGCCATGCCATAAGGCCCAAGGTCCACCAAGAGTTCCTAAGGTGTATGCACCCCTGGGCTCTAATTGATATCTTTAATCCATCCTTTAGTGTTTCCAACCTTGTGATCCTTAAAATATTCCTCAATGAAGCATTGAAGTACCTTGGCAAACTCCTCAGCTCTCTTCCCAGTTATGATTCCAGCTGAGAGTGTCATGGGTCCTTGGTGCATTCCCATGATTGAGGATTAGGCTACGAGTTTGTCGGACAAAACACAGAGGGATTGTTTCTTTAATTTGCATAAGTTTTACCAAGACCAAGTAAAGTTCTAGTTTATGCCTTATAGATTTAGTAAGCTTGGCTTGATTGGGTTAAGGAGGTCTAGAGTAAGGATCCATTGTCAAATAAGATTTTGGGCAAGGAGGCCCTTAGTACCTTGAAGAAAAATTTTAGCACCATGAAGGAATACTACACCATAGGGATCGACTCTATATGCTAAATATAGAGGAGCTTAGGCAACAAGTTTTGTAGAAGGCACATAGTAGTAGGCTAAGTGTTCATCCTAGTGTTTCTAAGATGTACCACAACTTAAAGACGCATTTTTGATTGCCAAGATTGTAGAAGAATGTAGCCAGGCATGTAACTAAGTGTTTGACTTGCCAACTGGTTAAAGCAGGGCATCAAAAGCTATTGGGCACGCTCCAAAGTTTACCTTTCCTATAGAAGAAATAGGGATCATTTAGATGAACTTCATAGTTAGGTTACTGAATACACAAAGTCAATATGATTCAGTGTGGGTAGTGGGTGATAGGTTTACCAAGTTGACACACTTATACCTATAAAGAACAGTTATTCCATAGAAAAGTTGTCTCAATTATACATCAGAGAGATGGTGAGGTTGCATGGCATACTGGATTAGATTATATCTAATAAGGATCCAATGTTTGATTCAAGGTTTTGGAACACTTTCCAAGAGGTGTTAGGGAGTAAGGTTAATCTTAATACTGCCTTCCATCCTTAGAACAATAGCTAGTCTAAAAGAGTGATATAAACCTTGGAGGATATATTACCCATATATGCCATGGACTTCATGGTGATTGGTATTAACACTTACCAGTCATCAAGTTTGCTTACAATTATAGTCATCAAATCATTATAGGCATGGCACCATATAAAACATTGTACAGTAGGTGGTGTATGACACCCCAATGTTGGGCGAACCTTTAGATATGGTAGTTATTGGTCTTAAGATCATAGTCGACACCATGGCTAAGATTAAGTTGATCAAAAAATAGATTAAGGCCAGAAACGACCATTAGAATGAGTTTGCCAACTTGAGGATGTGGGAGTTAAGCTTTGATGTAGGAGACAAAGTGCTCATCAAGGTTTGTCCTATGAAGGGAATGGCCTGGTTTGGGCAAAGAGATGAACTAGCCCTGAAGTGCGTAGGCCCCTACGAGATCTTGAAGAAGGTGAAGAGGTGGCTTACCAGTTGGCATTGCCGCCAAACTTGTCCTAAGTGCACAATGTGTTCCATGCTAGTCTTTTAAGAAAGTGCATGGTTTACTTGAGACAAGTAGTTATTCCATTGGCAATTTATATCCTAGAGGACTTTATCTACAAGGAGAGACTTGTTAAGATCCTTGATAGGCAAGTCAGAAAAGTCCAAGCCAAGTTAACACCATTGGTCAAGATCTGTTAGTCTAACCAAAATCAGGATGAAGCCACTTGGGAGAATGAGCAAGATATGCACAAATAGTATCTAAATGAGTTCCCTTAGTTTTAGCAAAATTTGGAGGACCAAATCTTAGAAGAATGGAAGAATGTTATGGTCATCCTAGTAGAAAGCTCAATTAGGGGGAGCTAAATTGATAAATTCCAAGTTAAATAACTCATTTTAAGTTTAATTAGCAAGGTCAAGTAAGTTGGTTAAGGTTTACTAGGTTTTGAGAGGTTTACGTCATCAAATGACGTTGGGGAAAATGGTAATTTTACATGCTGAGGTGTTAGGTCAAGTCCTGAGTGTCAAAAAAAAGTGTTTTAAAGCTTTAATGCATGTTTAGCTTAAAATTTTGCTAGGTGTTGAGAGATGGCATGTGAAGTTGCTATTTTGGGAATGAGGCTTTTTGACAAAACTTAAAATGGTTGGGCATATGGGATTAGGCTTTAAAATTCATGGAGAAGAGTTGGGAAAGCCCTATTTCACTCATTTTTCTTCCTTAACCTGTAGCTCCTCTTGCCCTCTTTGATTTCACACTAAATTCTTCTCAAATCCTTACATTCTTGATGGAAATAGAAGGCTCCAAGGGTGTTCTTATGCAGGATAGCTTGTTCTAAGCTTGCTTAATGGTTTGGAAAACTATTTTCACATTTTTCTTGCTTGGTGTTGTTCTGTACATGAGGTACTTTAAGACTTTAGTTGTTTTCATATTTGATTGGCCTTTTGATCCATGTGTTTTGGTTGGTTTGTGTTGATTTGGTGCCATGTGTCTTGAATTGTCTTTAAACCTAGGAAAAACCTAGTGGAGCCTATATCTTACTGAAGGATTGCTTGACCCTTGCTTGTAGCCTAAGATTGAGGTAACAGATTTAAGGTTTCATGTTGAATTGATGCTATTTGAGTATGGCTGCTTGTTGAAAATAAGTAGTATTGTCAATGGAATTGATTATGGGTGTGTTTGATCATGGTGGACTAGGTATGAATTTGTGCTTTGTATGATGTAGTGATACATCATAGGTGTGCTTATGATGGTACATTATGGCCTATACAACTTTTTGTACAAGTATATGGTGTGGGAGGGGTCCCAAGCACCTATGGTAGGCTTGGGAGGCCTCTGAAGATTCCATGAGCATGAAGTAGAGGTCTAAGGCATGGAGGACTAGCACCATGGTGCCAGGGTGGCACTACAACGCCCAACCCCCGTGCAACACCCAAGTGGTCTTGCTTGTGGTGTTGCAGCTCCAGCGGCAATGCTGCAACACCATAGGCAAAACCAACAACATTTGTACTTTTTACTAGGGCATGTCCTTGGGGTGCTTATGGGTTAAGGTGTGTTAGTGCCACACTAGGACTTCTGAAGCTCCCTCGAGGCCTAGCAGTTTTCTCAAAGTTTTGAGGCCACAAATTACACATACAAGGAAACTAAGGTTGATGGCCATAATAAAACACCATTAGCTTAGGTGTAAGATTTAGTACTATCAGGGACTTAGTTGGGGCTTTAGGCTTGAGGTTTTGAAGTAGAAACCGTAATACACCTAGTAAGGTTCTTCAGAACCTAAGTATTAATATTCAAAACATAGTGCCTTTATACAACATAAGGGAAGTTCAACCTAGTAATTGAAATCACTAGTTAAACTAGCAAGTAATGCTTGCTAGTAAACAAGGCTCCGCCTTGTTGTTAAGGACTAGGTAGAGGGCAAGTCCCAAGGGATTGAAATGTTATGCACATAAGTTTAGCCTCGCACTATTTCGAGCTCACAATAGATTACATTTAAATATATATATGTATTGTCTGTAATATTTTTCATCGAGGTTGAAGATTCCCTACTGAAAATTATGGATTGTCACCCCCTTAGCTTTATGTTGTACAGATACTGGCACTATTGAGCCTGACAACCATTGAGGGTTATTGAAGTAGTTTTTTGTGATAGGTAAATTATTATTTGAATCCTTAAGATTCTAGTATTTTGGTTATTTGTTGGTTAAGCTACCTTACTAACTGTAGTCTTCTTGGCCACAAAGGCTAGCAAGGCACGTGAAGAACTTTTGAGGCTTGCCACTGGGAGTTGTATTTGCTGTGGGAGCAGATAGATGGATCTTAGTAGTATTAGCTTTTTTGTACATGTTATGTACACTAGTAATCGCCAATGTATATGGAAAGAGTGGTGAGCTCTAGGGGTCACCTTTGGGTGAAGAGCATAGTTGTATTTTTTTTATGCCTACACATGATTTTACTCTATTCATTTTACAAAGGTTGACTGTTTTACTTTTTTTAACTAAAGTTCAATCTAACTATATTCATATTAATTTGTATTGTAAAAAAATTCTTAAAAATTAAATTTATAAACTAGTCTTTAGAATACCCTTTTCATATAAAAAATTTACATTGCTATAAAAAATTTTCAATGAAAAAAATCATAAATTAAATATTGTGAATAATTAAAAGGATAAGTTTTACAAGATTGAGGAAGTAATATATTGTGATAATGTGTTGATGGAGACTCACCTAACACATCATCATTTCATTCTACCTACTGTTAAATTTTATATGCATATCCTCCTATGCAACTTGTTACTAAAAACAAAAAATTAAACAATGAAACGAAAAAAATAAAAAAGTTGACTTCTACTTCTGCCTAGTATCATATTGAACAGTTACTATATAAAAAATTGGACAGTGGTCTTAGTAATTTAATTCACCAATATATATATATGCTACTTGTCAATATTGCAAGCAATTAGAAACAAAACAAAAGTGCGTCGCTAACTTTTACTTGTATTTGATTTTTTACCGTTAGAAACGAATCAAAGGATACACATGTAAGTAGGTTTTTTTTTAGTGCACAATCAGAATCATTGTAAGTTATATGGTCTAAATAGTTATAATCATAGTATTGAAATATCAACTTATTCGGCATTTAGAGACAATCGAACCTAATATATTAAGACATTGTGAGAGTATTAGAGAGTGAGAGGAGGGAGGATTTGATGCCTAGCATTTGCCAGGATCTGATATCCTTTTACCACTTTAATTGAAGTGACGGGGCAACATGTAAGTAGTTAGAAACTGAAGAGTGGGCTAAAACTTGAAGAATAACCATCTAGAAGAGAGCTATAGTCTCCACCACAGAGATTATTTGGGACATTAAAGTGTCTGAAGTTAGATCAATATTGCAACAATATAAGCATCAATACCAATGGGTTAATTTTTACTTTAGGTGGAAAATTCAAAATTAGTAGAATTACAAATTGAATTTGTTATCTGCCAAAGATAAACTGAATGGAATGAGTGATTTTATCGGGGTTGGACAAACATGAACCGAGCTGCCAAGTTAGAGGGCCTATGTGAATTGAATTATATAGTTTGAGAAGTAACTCGTATAGGCTGTAAAGTTCAAGGGCCACAAGTGCATTTGCGACCGGTTGGAAGAAAAAAAATTCTTATTAAGCTCCACTTAATTCTTGTGGGGGAGGGGGAAGTTGCAGCAGCATACGACATCGAATCAAGACAAGACAAAATTAGCTAAAAGAAAAGGACAATATTTTTTTTTTCAAATTTTCATATTAATATAGTTAATTATATATTTTACTACATTTGATTACTATTTATTTAATGAAAATTCATAATTTGAATATTCATTTTGTTTAGAAATTAGCTTCTGGGAGCAGAGTTGCGACAAGACGAACTTATTAGTTCCTTCTTCTATCCCACTTTGAATCTATGAAACTTTTTTTTTTCCATTTTATTCCTGAAGCTAAAACAAAAGAAATTTCTTCTTGGATTTTGTTTAGTGCAAGTTTAAATGAATATCAAATTTTTTTTTTGGGATTTATACAATTTTTAGGTTTTGCGGAAATAGATTTTAAATAAGAGTAGTAAGACAAATTAAATGTTGAAAATTTTTTAGAGAAAAAAGAAACAACCAATTCTTTCTAGGACAGCATAAAAAAAAAATACTTGTTATCCTTTTAGGAATAGTCAAAGTATTATACCTGTGAAGGATAGTAGGTAAATACACAAGGATGTATGGATAAGAAACACTTAACAATTTATTGTTTTCATTCAACCTATTGTGAAAATTTTATATGCATATATCCTTCTATGCAAAGTCACTGAAGACAAAAAAAAATAAAAAATAAAACAAAAATTGAAAAATGCGACATTGGCTTCTAGTTCTACCTAGTATATATATTCAAATGGTTAGATATAAAAGAGGCAACAGTGATCTTAGTAAATTAATATAGGCCTAAATGCATGGTTGGTCCCTAAACTTTGCAAACTTGCACAAGTTTGTCTCTTAACTTTGATTCATAAAGACTTTGTTATCAAACTTTGATAAACTATACAACTTAGACCTCAAACTTTGTAATCTGTGCGAGTTAGTCCATAGGTTGAGGGAAAAAGCACACACGTTGCCACGTGACAATGACAACATTGGTGAACAAAGTAGTGGCAGGGAAATTGAAACCAAGAAAAGAACATTGACAATGGGCTGCCAACAATGAAGAGGAAAAAATGGCTGATGATAGGCTAGGGAAAACGAATGTGGGATACTTTGCCTCTTAACTTACCATCGAAATGCAAACAATTTGGCCTAGTTCAACTCCAAACACTGAGCCCTCAACTATTGTAATCTATGAATTCCACCAAATTGTAGTAAGTTCTATTGTCGTTACTGGCTTGGGGTGTCCACCACCTGCTTCTACCACCCACTCGACAAAATTCCCTAGAGAAATCACTTCCCATGAAAGCCCACTATTTGATTAACAAAGCATTCTTGGTTGTGGACGAAATAAAATCGGTTGATGACTAAAAATGGCAAGGCAAGGATGGGGCAAGAGACTGATGGTGAAGAGGACTATGCTAAACTAATGGCTAGGGCGAATTGAAAGGTGACAGTAAAGGCAGATTCGACAGTAACAATAAGGGCATATTCAATGGCAAGGGTAGATTTGATGGTGAAGTGTGGATTCAACTGTGATGACTTGGGAGATAGTGAATTTTGGATTTGGAATCAAACAATTTTAGATTGTGTATGGGATTTGGTTGAAGGAACAGAGATTGATGATGTGCATAGGAGAAAGGCCGGTAGTGTTGTTGAATAAACACCATTTTCCATTCCATCCAATCAGGGACTCACTCACTATATTTTGCATAGTTCAAGGAATAAGATGCACTAAGTCATTTGGTGTGTTCACTATTCCCAACAATCATTTTCCATTACACTAGTAATAGTGATGATGCGTCAAATCTCTCCATACTTAAACAAACTTGTGAATGGAGGTTGTCTACCGTACTCAATATTTCTCTATTATCTAACTAGCAATTAAAAAAGATTGTTTAACTAACTACTATGAACTAAACTAAACTAAAGCAGTAAAATAAACTACTAACTAAGAAATTGTTATGGAGAAATAGTTAAGACAAACAATGAATAAAGACCTCATACTTAGAATTGAATCTCCTTAGAACTACCCTTATGTTGCTTTTATTCTAGTTTAATAAGATTATGATTAACTTGGACTGTGGAGTACTACCTAATGTAGATTAGCTGCATATTATTCTTGTTATGCTAACCTTACTTTTAAGTCATCGATATAGTGTTTGGGCCTACCGCATTTTCTATGAATGCATTAACATCTTACGATCAACTACTAGGTTTTACCCTAGTCTGGAGGTATTATATTGCACCTATTACCATCCGTTATGATAATGTCCCTTTGATCCAATGGTGATTCACAATAAACATACTAGATATTACTTGACAAATGTTCATAATCCCACCTTGAATTAATAGGCTACCTACTATAAATCAATGCAATGAAGCACATTGGATAAATCACAAGAAAAAACACATAAATATACTAAACAAGAAATAATCAAAATCACAAAATCATCCTAGGGGTCATTTACTGTAAGCATGAGTAGGAAAAGTTGAGCTCATAGTGCTGTAAAATAAACACCAAGTAATCAAAAGAAAATTAAGAAAAGAATAATCCATGGTCGATTGTCTTCATCTCTAAGAAATCTTCGATTCGATGCTCATGAAATGGTGTTGATCATCAAAACTGCCTCTGGTAGCTTTACTCCATGAAAAACTTTCTTTTTCTGTCCAGTATTTGGCCACCATGTTCTTCCTCTCCTCTTTATTCTGAATTAACCTGAAAAACCTAAAAATTAAGACAAACATGGGTTAGGACATGGTCATGTAACAAGCCGTGTTACCTCTCTGGACTTTAAAATCTCACTTAATTCAACATGGTCTAGAATATCATCATGTACATCACTACATGTGCATGTATAAGGGCGTGTAAGCTCCAAAACTTTACAAAAATCTTGTAGTTCAGCTTCAAAACTTCACGAAAATCTTTCCTAACACACATGAAGCTAAAATATGGCCTAAAAAAATGAACCAATTAAGCAACACATCCTAGCAAAAACACATCAAAAGACAAGCAAATACGAGGGAAAAACATATAGAAAACATAACTAGATATGGTCAAATCAGATTTTTCCCTTGCACTTGAACTTTTACTTTTCCTTAAGAAAAAATCAAGAAGAAAAATCTGGAAACTTCTTAGCAATTTGAAAACAATAAAACATAGAATCATTTCATTAAGAAAAGATATGGAAAGAGAATCGAGAGTCTAATTATCTTGAGAAATTAATAAGACTATCAAGCACGCAACTCCTTCTATCTAACACTTCAAAAAAATGAATAATTTAATGGCAACAATTCATTGTCAAGATAGCAACCCATATCCCTTGAAGCCAAAAGAAATAACATCAAATTTTCATGTAAAGTAAAAAGCACAAACCACACTAAGCAAGAGCTAACTATGCACAACCTTTCAAACCACAAACCATGGATCAAGCAATTAACTAACTTTTCACTATCATTATTTCTTTTTCTTTTCAAACAATTGTTGTCATGTTCAAAAAATTTTGTAGCAAGTGTATCCTATGGAAACTTTGTCTATACCTAAGCTAATTCTCATCACAATCTAAGATGATCTTTTGATCATATTCATACTTTTAGCATCCTTTTGAGCTGTGATAAACTCTTGCATTAGGAGACGCCCCAACCTACTTCAATACTAAAAATACGGGAGTAGCATAAATTCATACATCACTTCACTTTATCAACAATAAACCACAAATCTGTCAACCAAACATTCCACAAACCAAACATATAAACTCAAAACTTAGCATGTTTTGAATAATGCACTAAACACAAAAACTTGATGCAAAAATAGTTCACATCTTCTACTATCTTGCTAATGAATCACAAAAACATTTTAAAAAATGATTAAGCATAGAAAGTGAAAAATTAGGAATCATTTACTTTGTCTTCAAGTTAAGAACTCAAGACATTAAATTAATAATCAGTCTCTAATAAGCACATGCTCAATAAAATAATTCAAAGACAAATAAGCTCAAAAAATTTAAAATTTTTTTAGACAAGTAACCAAAAAGGTAAATTGAAGAATAATCATAATAAATAAGGGATGAAAATAAAATCCACTCGCCCCACACTTAAATTGTACATTGCTTTCAATGTGCTAGCGTGAAAAATAAAGTTAAAAAAGAAGTGATAGAAATTTCTATTGCCCTCGGAAATGAAAATGAATTGCTTGTCTCATAAGCTAGCATTCCAAAATGGTAGTTCCAAAAAAAGTATTGAACAGGCTTCAATCAAAATTTCAAAAGCTTCCAAGGAAAACAGAAAAAATGATTAAACACAAAATATAATAAAAGAAAACATAAGCAAACATAATGAACTAAAAGTGAAATAGGAAACAAACAAGAGCAACCGATGCTCCAATAAAGCAACAATATCCAAAACATAAAAAAAAAAATAGAAATAAATCAATAAAAGTCATAGATCGCATAAGATCAAGCATCTCTAGGAAGTGGAATGTCAGTAGAAGTGCTCGGAGCCATCATCATTGGTGTAGGTGTAGCGGGATCCATAGTAAGCCCAAGATTGGTGCTGGGCTCCTCAACCATTGGCTCAATTCGGGCCCTAGTATCTCTAGCCTTGTCGTTAATAGCTATATTAGCAGCAACAACAGCATCACTTAACTTTTTCCCTGGCAGCAACAACACCCAACTCAGCCATGGCAGAACTAGGCTGGCTCTATCAGTTGATAGTACAACCATGGTGGCCTCATCTCCCTCCTCAACAATTCGCTCCTCAGTGCCAACCTCATCATCCAAGCTCCTAGGGAGAACAAAATAATCGGTGGAATCATCACACCATCATCATACTGGGTAAAATCTTGCTGGGCATTTCTCGAAGCATCTACCTCCTCCTCCACTGGGAAATTCAAACAGATCATCTTCTCCAATTGCAAAGTTATTACCTTAACAACAAAGAGGTAAGAACCTATATCCACCATCTGTATTGATATAAACTAAAGATGATCCAGGATAAGCTGCTGCTTGAGATAAATATCAGCTAATGTGGACAGTCTAACACTAGCAAAATAAAAGTAGATTATGTCCTAGCAGTGGCAGTAGTCTTCTAAGCTCTAATCTCTACCTGTGACCTCAGAATAAAGCTAGTTAAGCCATCCAAGTGTCTAACATTCTTTAGCATCCCCAAAACCTTAAAAAATTCCATGTTGGCCATCCCAGGCCTGACTGCCTCCTAAATTAGATCCTATATGGGAAAACATTGAGGTTCTAGGCCAGCCACATTACGAACAGTCCTATACCCCCACCTTAGCATGGTAAGTAATGTCTTGTGCCTAGTACGCAAGTGAAACACCCAAGTGGCAGTGTACTCGACAGACGATATAGTGTAGATGGAAGAGCTTCGCCTTGGTCACCATGCCTGTGCTCTCTCTCTTACCAATGATAGAATGAGTCATAAGATAGTCCACATAAATAATGGCTGGTGACCCTAGCTTGGATGCCTTGGGCATCATTAGTTGGTAGATGCCACTGTCCTCAGTGATATCCATCCAGAACTCTTGTGGGGTCGGAGTGGTGTTGCTAAACCAGCACATCAAGGCTTTCTGCTCGTCTGTAGCATGGAACTCCTAGGTGTAGAAACCAAGGCACCACCCAAACTCATCCAAGCTTAACTTAAAGTCCCACTATCCAAGGTGGAACTTTATTGCATTCGGCTTGCTCTAGCTAATGTTTGTCATGTCCAACTCAAATGTGCTCAAGAACTGGAGGGCGAGCTCACCATAAGTAGGCTTCTAGCAATAAAAAACCAACAGCTATATTGTTGTCCTTAGTATTTTTCTTATAGGTTGAAGACCCCTTGTTAAGAATCTTGAATTCTCATTCCCTTATTTTATGTTGTGCAGATACTAATGTTGTTGAGAATGATAACCACCGACAGTTAACATGTTCGTAGTTCACAACAAACCTTTTTTGCTATAGTAGCGAAAGTCTAAATGTGTCAAATTTTTCTACATGCAAACAAACATATGAACTCATAGGCAAATGTCCTTATCATCAAAGTATAGTAGTGGCAAATACCTTGATCATTGTTCCCTAGGAACAGAGATTGTCTACCATAGTTAATATCTCCGTATTATCTAACTATCAATTAAGAGAGATTGCTTAACTAACTACTATGAACTAAACTAAGCTAATGCAATAAAATAAACTACTAACTAACAAATGGTAGCAGAAAAATAATTAAGACAATCAATGAATAAAGACCTCATACTTAGAATTCAATCCCCCAAGAAAAACCCTTGTGTTGCTTTTATTTTAAGAGTTAATATCCTATCCACCAGCGGTGGGAAAAAAAGATTTTCACCAGAAGTTAATTTTAGCACTCATTCTATTAATGCCTTACGGTGTTTGGGGTTCACGTTCGTTTAGCAAACTGAGGCACAGACTCTCTCCATTCTCCACTTCCCCTTTGTCAATGACGGTCACTTCGAACCATCACTGATTCCTATGATCCTTAATTTCTTCGATCGCTTTGATTTGTGTTTTCGCCTAATAATCAGTGGGAGAAAGAGCTTTAGGATTTGGAAGCTTTTCAGGTGCGTTTGAAAAATGATAAGGGGTAGGGTTTCGATTGTGGTACCAGAATTTTGCCCAATTTGCAAAGAACTGGTTCTCATTGATTTGAATCCTACAGGATTGAGCTAGGAAATTTTCATGAGAGTTTCTGTTGAGGTTAAGCGATTGGTTGAGCTTCAGAATTGAGAGATGAACTTCCTCCTCTACTTTTGGTTGCTGGTTCACCGGAGTTCGTAGCTGCAAAGCAAGTCTGGCGCAAAAAGATCGATAACCGACGGCAGTGCGTCCATGTTGGCTGTGTCGGTCGGTGGCGATATGGCCAACAGTTATGACTTAAGCCGTGAGCACGGAGATTTCCCGCCAGAAATAAATCTTCATCGCTTATAAGAGATGAGCTTCCTCTGGCTTCTATGGCTTGAACAACAAACCAAGGCTATTCCAAGATGATGGTCTGGGACAAAGAAAGAATAATTTTTTTTCCCTGAAATCTAGCGTTTTCTATTTCCTAAATTTTCAATTGTTTATACTGGGATTTGATTTGTTTACCATTTTTTCCAGCTAAGCATTGTGAATATGACCACTAGGTGCGAGTAAAAGGTTGAGTTGAGATCGATGACAACAAGAAGCTGTGAGTTTCATTACATAAATGTTGCTTTCTATCAATATCTCCCAGAAACCATCGTTTGTTTTCTTGGCGCACACTTTGGCAATTATATTTGTCAATTTGTTTTGGCTTGCACTTGTGCATTGAGTTTGAAGTTTGGATATTATTGTGGCCTTTCAATGGAGTAAATTTGGCTCTAATTTGGTGAAAAATAAAATTGTTTGGTATGAATTACTTGACCAGCCTCTTATTGCATGACAGGAATTCAAGGACTGTGTTTTTTAGATCATGGGTGGTTGTGATAAACAAGGATTTCCAATGAAGCATGGAGCTTTAACTCCTAGTTGTGTGTGCTTTTTGCTTTACAGAGGTATGGATCTTTCTATTGTTCTAGAACTGTTTTATGATGAAAATTACTTGGTGTCGAATTGTTTTGTTTCCAGACTTGGGCCTTTACTCAATATTACCTATGGTTTTGAATTATCACTCTACTATGAGAAATCATCTTTTATTCTGATCAGGCCAAGGTTATTAAAAGCGCACTAAAGCGCATTAAGATAGAACTCTAGTGCTTTTCGCGCTAAAAGTGACGCCCTTTTTAAAAAGCGCGCATTAAGTACCTGAAGCGCACGCTTTGGCCAAGGCACAAAGCATCGCTTTAGTTAAGTTGTAATTTTTTTTAAAAAAAAGATAAAATAATTTTATCTAAACTTACACTTAAAGAAAGTAACGGCGGGTTGAAAAAATAAAAAAATTAGGGTTGAATTGAAACATATGTGAGTTGAAAGAATTAAAGAGGGGGAGAGAGAAATAAAAAGAGATGAAACGAAGAGCAGTAGAAATAAAAAAGAGAGGAAACGAAGAGACTCGAAAAAAACGAAGACAAGCAGACAATTGTGGACCGAGGAGTTTAGAGTATTTGGTTTTACTATTTTTCTATAAATTGTTATTACTACTTTGGTATATTATATGGATGTGTTTGTGTCTTTTTATAGATATTAAACATATTTAGTACTTTATTTTGGTATTTTTATGTATCTAATTAGCTAGTTACATATCCTAGAATTTATCTCTAAAGAAGCGCCTTACTTCATTAAAGCCTCTGCTTTCACTTTGCGTTTTGCGCTTTGCGCTTTGGAACCCTTATCGCTATTGTGCACTTTTTGCTTTTCAAAACCTTGGATCAGGCACCCCCTGCTTTTGTGGCTGTGGATGTCTTAACAGTGAGAAGAGAAGAAAGCCCCTTAGTGGTTGCATTGTGAGCCCTCACCTTTCTGTTATTAACTTGGTCATTATGAAGAAGGGTGAGAATGATATTGCTGGTCTGAACACAACCAAAACTCGTGTTAAGATGTGCTGCTCTTTTACTCAGGTGGTTGCAATAGTGACATCAGAACACACTCCATTAATAGCTACCAACCAGAACATGCTTAAATGAATCGGTCCTCCTCGGTAAGTAACCAGAAGAGCCAACTAGAAGAAAGTGCACAAAGCATTGACTACTCAAAGATCAATGTTAATGCTGGCTTTTCAAGAGGAAATTTTGCATCATTCGCAGTTTGTGCAAACATTATAGTAAGGCAATAAATATTATATTGAAAATTAGAAATCTCCCAATAACTAAGCAGCAATGAACATTAAGTATTGGAATGAATGAAAAGCACTAAATAGCCACAAAATTCATACATTGTGCTAGAAAATCAACAATGCATTCAAAGTTAAAAATCTTGGAATGAAGTTCAATATTCTTTTGCATTTAACTCAAAAGTGTCAGACGGTAACTGTACCTAAGTCTGGTTTGAAGCTGCCATTAACATATCCCGACGAAAGTAAATTATAATATAACATATTAGAAGAAGGGAAGAACAATAAAAGAACATAGTATCAAATTGCAACATTGAATCCAATACTTAATATGTGCATATATACCATAAATCAAAACAGAGGATTCTGGCTTAATGAAGTGTATTGAATATTTTGGCAATGATTCAAAGAACTATTCTCACACGGTTCCTGTATACAATGCAAATGAATCTACTTAGACATAGAAGTTGAGAATAATTATCGAACAATGTCAATATAAATAAACATACCGTTGCACTTATTAAAACTTCAACATAAAACTGAGTAGGACATGGATTTGTTTTTGTGACAATATAAGTCCTAAAAAAAGCATTTATCCATCATAATATTCAATATGATTAGGAAGATATAAAACAAAACTAAATAATAAAAATAACTACTTACTTTTTTTTCAAAGTACTTTGCATCAGTCAATGTCTCATTTTTTCTCTTTCGCATTGAGGCAATGGTACTTTTCTTACAACTCTTCTCAACACTGCTTTTTATTCTCAATAATTGGGGACGCCCTTCTATGACCATTTTTATAGGATCTCGTAAACTATTTTCACAAGAAATCAAGTTATTGTCACAATGTTGTTCCTAAACTTCAACAGCAGGAAATTTCAAGCCACGAAGTTCATCAACTAGTTTGGTTATACCACAAATTGCAAGATCATAGTGTTTCCTCGATCCTGAT
Organism: Aquilaria sinensis; assembly: GCA_005392925.1. Classification (NCBI taxonomy): domain Eukaryota; kingdom Viridiplantae; phylum Streptophyta; class Magnoliopsida; order Malvales; family Thymelaeaceae; genus Aquilaria; species Aquilaria sinensis. The sequence goes on from SMDT01000544.1 coordinate 29,595, forward strand.
GCTAATTCAGAAGGACCAGGACCAAGTAACATCGCCCTTTTAAAGCACATAATAGAGGAATCAGATGAAGCATCAAACAATGAACACTGAGTAGCTTCTGAAGTAACATACTCTTTTGCACCTCTTGTCCACCTCTTCAAGACATATCTTTGAGGTAATGAATGAACCTTTTTCTTCAACAAAATAATTAAAATATGTCTACACAAGATGCCCATGAACTTATAGTTTCTACAACTACAGTGAGCCTAAGAAGATGAAACTTCCAAAGAAACCATGTAAAATGGCTTTTCTTTACTAATCTCATGCACCTTGTAAAGCTTAGACTCACCGCAACTCTCAACTTCAAAGGAAACACATTTTTGGGCATTAATTAACTCATCTTGAAATAACTTGAATACCTTTCTGGTATACACCTGAGATGCTTCAGCTTTCATGGGATATAGAGTTTTAAAAACAAGCTCTAAGTTCATGGTCTTAAATTTTTGTTGTCGTTCTTTATTATATCAAGCATCTAATATTGCTTCATATTGCTTCACAAACTTACATACAGAAGTACTAGCACTGACATAATCTTTGAAGAACTTATTTAAACTTTCACTTCTCTGAGTCGTTGACATGCCAGCACAAAAAACACTATGCGAAAATGCTGGAACCCATTTCTCAAGAGCAGAATATATTTTTTCAAGCTAAAAATTACCTTGCAAGTTACACTTCAACATGATGTGCATCCGAGCATCTTCAAACTCCTCGGGTGAAATTGATCCATGAATACAAGTGTTGAACTCTTTCTTGAAATTTTCATTTTGATGATAGATATGGCTTAAGTTTTCTGGAAATTTTTTCTCTATGTGCCGCATACAATAGTGATGTACAGTTTCTGGAAGAATTTTAGCAATTGTATTGCTGATGGCTGAATCTTGGTCTGTAATGATTATTGATGGTGGCTTTCCTAACACAGCTTCAAGCCAAGTATTCAACAACCAAGTAAAAGTATCTTTTGTCTGATCCCATAAGAAAGCACAACCAAATAAAATTGCTTGAGGCAACGGGTACAAAGGGCATCTTATACTTATTTGTCAAGTAAGTAGGATCAAATGTCACAACATCGCCAAAGTGTTTGTATGCCATTCTTGATCATGAATCAACCAAAAAGCAATTAGCAAGACATCCATCAATATCTGTCTGAATGGCATAAAAAAATAAAAAATCCTTTGTTTGACAATTTCTAAAATAATCTAACATTGTTTAGGCATCTCTTCTATCAATAAGTTTTTTCTAACATCATTTGGGCATCTCTTCTGTCAATAAGTTTTTCCTTTTTCCTTTTTCCTTTTCAAATAATTATAAATATCACGCTCAGTCATTGTAAGGTTATTGATTCCACCTGATTCATGAGACAAAACTGAAACTCTCTTACTTGGATGAACGCTCGAGTCATTAAGAACATTTATGAGATCACGTTGAGCCTTTGTGGACCGCTTGTGATATCAAAGAAATTGTGTACTTTTTGGAGTAGCTAACCCATGATTGTGCTCTGCAATGAATCGTGTTACAACCCATCATTCATCTCTCTTTGCTACTGTAAGCATTGCTTTACATCCTTCTCTGGTTTCATCCAGAGCTTCACAAACATGTCTTTTCTTTACATATTTCTTTACACAAGAACCTTCTTTTGAACAAACAAATACTTGACCAATTATCTTCTTATTGGATCAAGACCTCATGAGCTTGTTTTTCTAGATACTAAAACCAACACATTTAGCATATTCATTGTAGTAATGTTTTGGAACACTTGATGATGTGAATTCCATACCAATAAAAGGCTTTAGTGTCTCATCATTTGCCATATCCTTATTGTAATCAATCAACTCAAATTCCTCATGAGTGATATTATTTTGTTCAACCATGCAATCTTCTATTTGGCACTCATCTTCAAACACTTTTAGTAAATCTTCCATTCTAAAAAGAAAAAATAACAAATTAAATTATCATATGTTAGATGGTAAGCAAACAAAAAAGTTTGGGCATCATCGATCAAACTAGCACTACCTTACAAGAGCAAAACATAGACAAATTGAGAGCAGAACACATAATGTAAACATTAGCAGGGTCATGACCACATCACCATTACTCAAAGTTGAAAATTTAAGAGGTACTTTTTTTTTTTTTATAACAGACATCATATCATTAATAAGAAACAAATAAAACACCACTCCTCCAACACATAATCGCTGCCTCCATAGATGAAAACGCAAGTTAGCCAAAACAATAAAAATATGCACTAGCCTTCTGCAAACAAAAAAAAATCCATGCTAAAAGGTATGGCATACTACAATTTATCCATGCCTAGGGGAACAAAACAAGCCATAGCCCACACTGAGATTAGATGAAGCAAAATGATTGCCTGAGTCAAAATAAAGGACTATTCTACAATAAAGGACCAGAAATTAGATTGAACCAAAATAATTGCCTGAGTCAAAATAATTTCGGATTGATAAAGAAAAATTCTTTCTTTTACTGAATGAATTCGCGGCTGGTGCAAATTTCTCCTTTTCGGCTGAAGCAATTTGCGGCTGCAGCGAGTTATCTCTTCGCAGCGTAAAACACAAGGGCTTAGAACGCTTAGCAACAGAAGCAACTTGCTCTTTCTCCTGTGACGGCTGTAGTAAACCCTGCCGGTTCGGCTCTGCTGGTCGCCTCTCTGGTTTCGTGGTCCGGCTGTGCTGCTCGCTTCTTTGTTTTCTTGCTGGTTCAGCTCTGCTGGTCCCCTCTCTGCAGGTTCCGTGGTTCGGCTGTGCTGCTTGCTTCTTTGTTTTCTTACCGATTTGGCTCTGCTGGTCGCCTCTCCGGTTCCGTGGTTCAGCTGTGCTGCTCTCTTCTTTGTTTTCTTTTCTTGTGCAGTAGCTTATATTCACGTTAATTAACACTGTTATAATTAACGTGTTAGTGACATAATGGGAGTGTTAAAATTAACTGCTCGTGAAAACTTTTTTTCCACTGCCGATGGATAGAATATTAACTCTTATTTTAATTTAACAGGAATGTGATTAGCTTGGACTGTGAAGTACTACCTAATGTAAATTAGTTCCTTATTATTCCCATTACAGTAACCCTATTCCTAAGTCACCAATAGGTTGTTTAGGCCTACCACACCACCCAATAATGCATAACATCTTATGACCCATTACTAGGTTTTACCCTAGTCCAGAGATACTATATTACACTTATTACTTCTGGTTATGATAATATCTCTTTCATCCAACAGTGGTCCACAACAAAGATATTAGATACTACTTGATGCATATTCATCATCCTATATTGAATTAATAGGCTAGCTATGTTTAATCAACGCAACAAAACACATTGAATAAATTCACAAGAAAAACACATAATCATATTAAATCAGAAGTAATCACAATTACAAAATCATCCTAGGGTTCATCTACTCTAAGCATGAGCAGGAAAAGTCTAATTCAAAGTGCTATAAAATAAACACCAAAGAATCAAAAGAAAGCTAAGAAAAGAGTAATCTATGGCTAAATGTCTTCTTCTCCAAGAAATTTTTCATCCGGTGCTCATGAAACAGTGTAGATCATTAGAATCACCTTTGATAGCCTTCCTCCATAAAAAATTCTCTTTTTCTATCTAGTATTCTATCTCCACATTTTGTCTCTCCTTGCTATTGTGAATTAGCCTAAAAACCCTAAAAACTAAGATAAACACATGTTGGAACAGGACTATGTAACAGGTCCTGTTGCTTCTCTAGACTTTAAAATCTCGCTAAATTCAACATGGTCTAGAACATGGGCATGTACAGCACTACATGGGTATATACAAGGGCTTGTAAGCTCCAAAACTTCACCAAATTCATGTAGTTTAGCTTCAAAACTTCACCAAAATCTTTCCTAACTCACATGAAGCTGAAATATGACCTGGAAACAAAATTTAAACCAATTAAACACCACATCCTAGAAAAAGCACATTAAAAGACAAGCAAATACAAGAAAAAAAATCTATAGAAAACATAACCAAATATAATCATATCATCATTCATAAAGGGCTAACTTGCTTAAGTTGATAATGCTAAGGGACTGAATGCATACTTTGGCCATTAATATATATACATACACACACACACTTACATGTTACTTGTCAATATTCAAACAATTTGAAAAGAAATAAATTGTGTCATTGACATTTATTTATATATACTTTTCTATAGATAAAAGCGACACACACGTAAATTGTTAGAAAACCAAAGAGTAGTCTAAAACAGAGATCTCTACTTGAGGTACAACAACCATCTAACAGTAAGCAATAGAGTTCGTCACATTGATTATTTGGTACATTAAAGCTTCTAAAATTGTGTTACGGTCATCTAGGTTTTGGACAGTTGACGATTAGGTAAAACTTGGTTACGAAGTAAGAAATCCCTAATTAAACATTTTTTTATGCATTTCAAGCAAGCATTTAGGGCTATTAAGGTTTATAGAACACAAATGGCACCTAGGTGTCACTTTGGGTAATTTGGTAAATTTAACCTAAGTGAACGATGAAACCATAATTATGGTAAATTTAGGGTATAAGAGACATAATTGACCTATAAAATCAAAATCATATGTTTTATAGTTGATTGGAACCATAGAACCAAGTGGGAAGACCACCAACTAATTTTTCTATATATTTTCTTACTATTTTTCAGTAAAATAAATTACCCAGTATTAGGGGTTTATCCACGTAAAGAAATAATCCAACATTTAACTTTAGGATAATTAAATGTCTAACTCCAAAAAAACCTCGCTTTTGTTTATATCTAGCTAGAGGATAAACAAAAATTGATATTTTATAAAATCTAATCAAATATAAAAGTTATTGAAGCAGACACAATTAATTTTAAAAATTGTTTAGAAATTAAATCTAATTATGAAAAGTCCTCCAACAAAATGATCTCCAAATTCATAACTCCCCAATATAGCACATTTTATGTAAAAAAATTTAGAAAAATATTTATAAAAAATAATTGATCAGCGTAATAGGAGAGTGTATATAAGATACTTTTTTTTTTCCTTTTTAATAAATCAATGAAAGTGGTTACTAAAAAAATTAAGTAAAATATAAATAGATAAATAATTATAAAATTTTTAATTATTTTAGATTTTTTTGAATTATCATTTGTAAGTAATTTAATTAGTTATCTATGTATCTAACAATTTAGTAAAATTTATTAACCCACAAGTTTGGTGCTAATGAAAGATTCTAAAGAGAAGAGTCATTTTGCCGAAAGATTAAAAGTTAGGACTTAGGTTATAATTTATCTTGACAGTTGAATGATTAAGTCGCACCATTTTAAAAATTTTGATGACAAAGTTGCCTAATTTTACAAAGTTTAAGGACTAAGTCATATTAAATTAAAGTCAAGGGACTAAGTCATATTCTTGGGCTTCAACGAGCATGAATCGAGTTACCAAATTAGAAGGTTGACGTTATTTGAATTTTATAGTTTGTGGACTAGCCTAGGCAACGAACTTTGAGTGCCATAAGCGAAGAGAAACTAGTGTTATTTAGCTCCACTCAAGTCTTCTCGGGCAGTTAGCACGTTGAAGGAGCATACGACTCCGAATCATGACAAAATAAAGTTAGCTAAAAGAAACAGAATAAATTCTTTCCTTTTTCAAGTTTAATATTAATATAAATTTAACAATCAAAATGATACCATGTTGGGACTTAGTGATTTGAGTCTATAAATTGGATAGGTCTAGATTTCTTCAACCATAGCTAAGGATGACATTTAATATAGGATTCTCATAAGCAAAAAGATAGAATTCTTATAAGAAATGAAATCTCAAAGTGATTATACCTATAGAAAGCCATGGTTGACTGTTATATCCATGAAATGAGAGCCTCAAGATTGGAAGGGTAAATGAGTGCGGCTTTTGTTAGGCTACCTAAGTTTGAACTCAAGGAGCTCGGCTTAAGCCTTATTGAGCTCAAACTCGAGCTCAAATCTATTCCTGGGCTCAGTACTTAAACAAGTCAAGCTTGGTCCTGATCAGACTTGGCCCTAATCCTTATTGAGCCCAACTAGGTGTTCACATATTATCCCTCCTTAGGCCCAATTCCTATTAATCAATGAGTCCTAAGGTGAGCCAACCCAAAAATACACTCCCTCTCATCTTTCGGTGCTTTCTCACTGCTAGTCAGCCTCGCCTCTAAAACTCCTCCACAATCTTCTTTCCTCGGGTCTCCCCTGTCCTTTACCTCTGCACCTTTCCTACAATTAGGCCTGCCTTACCTTTTCCACCAATACAAAGTCCATTGGTATTTCTTCCTCTCCTCCACCATCCTTCGTGTTTCCTCCATTTCTGCCCTATCACCACAACTGCATTTCCTAGGTAATCCTTCTTCTTAGCCATAAATTCTGTAAGTATAATTGAGTCATCAGGTTCTCATCATCATAAATTTTGCTCGATCACCAGATTGTTGTTCATAGGATGAAGTGGTTGGTGATGAAAAAAGATGACCTATGAATACTGTCGAGTTCCATTGCTAGACTTGGAACACAAATTCCACTAATATTGGGTGCACTACTTCCTCATCGTTGGAAATGAGGACCACTTGATGATTGCTAGATCAAGGAGATCCCACTGCCGTTGAATGAGGAGAATGGGAGGTTGCGTACATTGGAGATGGGGGTCCAATTGAGCGACAGGAAAATTTGGTGACTTCAGCGACAATGATTGAATTCTAAGAGAATGCCTTGAAGGTTTGCATTTTTTGTTTTTCCTTTTGAGAGAGCTTTAGAAATAATTACATGTTTGGTCTTCAAGATTGTGTTTTTATTATATTTGGCCTCAAGTGTTAACTTCATACATCCAGGTTATAATTGTAACTTTGAGCCTAATAGGCTTATGGGCTGAGCTCAAGCCCTCCTCAAGTCGAGCTCAAGCAATTCATGCTCTAGCCTAGGTAGTATCGATAAGTTAAGGGGTCAAGCTCGAGTCTAGTGGGCTTGGGCTCGGCTTAACCCCTTTACACCCTTACTCAAGGTGCATTCAAAGTACATAAGGGAAACCCTACTTTCTCGGCAACTATGCCTATTGTTTGAGGAGCTAACTTGATAGTCAAAGGGTTTTTTCTAGAGATACACTCTGAGCCCTTAACACTGTTTCTCGTTGCAGGTATACCAGTCATGGTTTACTCGGGTCATCATAAAGAAGTTTGGTCTAACCAATCTCTTTAATCATTTTACCATCAACTTGGTGTAGCCTGTGGGAGTGATATGGTTCACACACATTGATCTTGATGTAATCAAGATCACTATAAGGAAGACAATGTTGTCAACAGAGGACGATAGTTACCTAGAAAGTGGAGGCTCCTCGAGGTCAGGAAACCATACAAGAGAACATTTTTTAAATTAAATAATTTACATCAATTTTTGTTTTTTAGGGAAAAGATTTACTATTAAGTTAATTATCAAGTTGGTAGGGTATTTATTAGCTTCAAAATTATATTGATTTAAGAAAAAAAATAAATGACAAATGAAGTAGGTAAATTCCATGGGAGGTACCTTAGATTATTTTCTTAGTCCTATTAAAGTCCTTCACCTTATATAACGTGCCATAATTCTATTCTTTTTGTCAAGTTTACTGTTATTTCTAATCAAAATTGTTGACATGATATAAATTAACATTAAAGTAAATCTTAAAAAAACTACTATTTTCTTTTAACTTTTTTCATTAATAATTCTAAACCTTAAACTTCCAAACATAGGCATCACTACAACGACATCTCCACTACCTTATCCTCTTTATCCTCCCTCTTTATCCTTCCTTTCCACCATCGGCCACTGGCACATATCACTTACAAGGCTGGCACCGCTGCCCTTTGCATCACCTATGACCGTGACATCCACTCTACAAACATAGGCCAGTATGTCTTCCTTAACATAGGCCGGTATGATGATTGGAAGTTGATATTTTGTTGTAGATAAAATCGAACACATGGCAAGCATGAGGGCCTTTTGTAGCTCTAGTGATGGCTAGAACAGTTATTTTCTACTCCAAATACAACTAGATTCAAAACTAATTGCATTGATTTCAAATTTTAAAAGGTCGTATCCATACAAAACCAAATGTTGGCTCATAACTAAAAATTTACTAGGCAAAGAAAAAATTAGGGAGACCCATCGAAAAAGAAAATTTTTATTTTTGACAAAATAAATCTTAAACAACTCTTTCTACCAACAAATATGTATGCAAATGAAGTTAAAGGAAGTGAAAAGCTTTTTGACCGCTTGATATAATGCATGTGTGAAGGCTGAAGTTATCTTTATTTTGAATTTTCATTGTAATTTTTAAATTCCGTGTCCATATATCTTTATAATTCATTCAATTGGAATGATATGAGATTTGTGAGCTCTCTTTATTCCTAATTCCTCTGTCTTCAAACCTAAATTTGAAAAACTCTAGTGTAAGCCTTTTGATCTTTTCAGAATCAAGGTTCATTTCTCACTTTGATTCTATGGTTGAAGCTTTTGTTCATTAATTCATAGAGCAAGGTCCTGGAACCTATGATGGCAGATGACACAAGTAACAAGAAATGGAGGAAGTTAGTTGATAAGTTCATGACTTACTCAGAGGAGCAGGTACAGAAGAGCAGGTTTGAGCTAGCCTCTCTCAAAGAAATGATCAATGGCTTAGCTTTTACCATTCAGAATTTAACTACTTAACTTGGAGTTGCTGATGGACCTGGATCTAGTGCAACCGCTACTTCGGTTATGGAAACTTAGAAGGTGAATCCATTACACTGAACCAATGATAACTTCAATTTTTCTCAGCTGTCTAAAATTAAATTCTCATACTTTTGTGGTGACGAATTTGATTGATGGATTTTTTTATGTTACCAATTTTTCTTCATTGATAATGTCTTTGGAATCCTTAAGGTTCTAGTGGCTTTGTTACACCTTGAGGAGGATGCATTCCAGTGGAATCAAAGTTTTTTTTGAAGGTACATGGCCATGAAACACCATTTTTTTGGAATGAGTATGTGGAAGCAATTACGGATCAATTTGGATGTACCTATGAAGATGCTATGATCGAGTTGAAGAATTGAAATAGAAAGGATTTGTATCTCAGGATTCCTCATCTTTTGCATAAAGATTTGATTTTTAGTTTGTATTTTGGGGGCCTCTATGATGAAATTCATCTTCCTATTCAAATGTTGTATCCAAACACCTTGGTGGAAGTGAGGGGTTTAAGTAAGTTACAAGAAGCCACTGACTTAGCTAGATCAGGCAAGAATTATAGTGATAAAACCAAGGGCATATTGCCAATCCCTGTGATGAAGGCCATTGTTAATAATACACAACCACAGACAATGACTAAAGGTCATATAAAGGGAGTGAAATAGTTGATATCAGCTGAGAGTGTAGAAAAAACAGCAAAGAACTTGTGTTTCGGGTGTGATGAGACTTTTTTAGTTGGTCATAGATGTAAAAATGTGAAGTTGCATAAGCTGGAAGTTTTGAATTGTGAAAATGATGAGCAAGATGAAGATTCTGTGACTTAAGAAATTGCTAAAGACATGCCAGTGGAAGATAATGCTCGTCAGATATCTCTAAATGCTTGTTCTAGAAACATTAGATATAGCACAATGAGGGTTCGAGGGCATAATGACAAGCATACATTGTAAGTGTCTGTGGATTCAAGTAGTACACACATATTCATAAATGTGAGGGTTGCTAAGATTCTTGGCTGTGAAATTAAGCAAGTTGGACCCATTGGAGTCAAGGTAGCCAATGATACCATACACAGGAACATTGCTATATATAAGGGTCTCACTTGGCAATTGTATAGAACATTATTCACAGAAGATATGTACCTGATTCCTCTAGGTGGTTGTGAGATGGTGCTTGGGGTATAGTGGCTTAGAACCTTAGGAGACATTAATTGCAATTTTGATAAGTTGTGGATGTCATTTAAATACCAAGGTTATAAAGTACAGCTGAGAGGCATGAATGCCACTAAAGTTGAGTGCGGAGACAATAAATATGTGGATAAGTTGTTAGATCACACTAGAAGTGTAGTTGGAGGCCAGGCATATGCATTGTAACTAGTTAAATGGTGTGAAACTAATGAAATGGAAAATCTAGTGTTGGATTGTTGGGAGATCAAAGCAAGTAATGAAAATATTGAGAATGGTATGGATCAACTACTCCTTTAGTTCAAAGGCTTGTTTCAAGAACTAAAGGGATTCCTTCCTCACAGAGAATTTGACCACAATATCATTCTTAAAGAAGGTAGTGAGCTGATGAATGTGAGGCCCTATAGGTATGCTGCTGGACAGAAGGATGTGATTGAGAACATCATTAAAGAGCTCTTGTTAGCGGGAGTGATCAAAAGAAGTACCAGTCCAGTTTTTTTCCTAACTATTTTGGTTAAGAAAGAATATGGTTCCTGGCATTTGTGTGTGGATTACAGAGAATTAAACATAAGAACCATCAAAGATAAGTTTCCCATACCTACCATTAAAGACCTATTGGATGAGTTGCTCGGAGTTGCCTATTTTGTTAAGTTGGACTTGAGGTTAGGCTATCATCAAAATTGAATGAGACTAGAAGACATAAACAAGACTACTTTTAGGAGCCACCATGGACATTTCAAATTTATTGTCATGCCTTTTGGCTTAACTAATGCTCTTTTTACATTTCAATCCCTCTTGAATCATATCTTCAAAGATTTGCTTAGGAAGTTAGTCTTTGTGTTTTTTGATGGCATATTGATTTACAGCAAAACTTATGAAGAACACTTGATACATGTCCAACAAGTGTTCAAGATCTTAAGGTCTCAATCTTTGTTAATTAAGAAGAGCAAATATTGCTTTGGAGTTAGGCACATTGAACATTTTGGGCATGTGATCAATCAGGATAGAGTTGCTACAGATAGTCACAAAATTGAAGTTATTCTTAACTGGCCAATACCAAGAAACTTGAAGTAATTGAAAGGGTCTTGGATTAATGGGGTATTACAGGAGATTTTTTAAAGAGATATAGCATAATCAGTAAGTCATTAACTATGTTACTCAAGTAGAACGACTTTGTTTGGGGATTTGAAGCCCAAGGAGCTTCTAAAAAGCTCTAGCAAGTGATGAGTTTAGCTCCAATATTAGCATTGCTAAACATAAAAGAACCCTTTTGTGGTAAATACTGATGCTCACAATGAAGGTTTGGGTGTTGTTCTTCAACAAGGTGGCCATCCACTGTCGTTCATGAGTAATGCCCTATCTCAAAATTGCCAAATCTTATCCATATATGAAAAAAAGTTTTTGGCCATAGTTATAGCTATGGAGAAGTAGAGGCCTTATCTTAAATGTTGACACTTTATTATTAAGACAGATCATATGAGTTTAAAGCTTCGTTTGGAGCAATGGGTCCCTACACCTATTTCACAAAAGTTTGTTTTTAAACTTTTGCTATATGATTATAAGGTGCAATCTAGGAAGGGAGCTTAAAACCTAGTAGCTAATGCTCTATCTCGGTTCACACAAGAGGAGTTGGGCCACATGGCCATGTCAGTAATGTCCACTTCCTTACTTTGGGAAATTGAAGAAATTTGGCTGAAGGATGAAGGGTTACAGAAAATAATTGATGTGCTCTCTTAGAATTTTAACTGACTTCCTAAGTTCATTTATGAGCAAAAGAAGTTGAGGAGAAAAAGGAAGTTAGTCATTGGAGAGGTTCTTGAGTTATGGACACACCCTTCCATTGTGCATCCCTTATGTGCCAGGTAAATCTATAGTGAAAGCTATTGATAGACAGCCACGGCAAAAGACTCAGATTTTGGAAGAAATAAACCATAATTTGCAATGTGCTTAGCATCAAATGACGCAGGTGGCTGATCGTAGAAGGTTAGAAATGAGCATTGAAGTAGGAGACTGGGTATATCTAATGATAAGAAAATACCATCATGGTATGCTGAATGCTTTTTCCAACCACAAATCAATAGAAAAGTATTGTGGGCCATTTTAAGTTGTTGACAAGATTAGTCCAGTAGCCAATCATCTGGCAAGATCCCTAGAGGATAAGATTCATTATGGCCTCGTAGATGTTGAAGATTCTATTCCTCTTACAATTTTGGCCAGGAAGAATCATTGGAAGGGCAATAAGGTGGTGACAAAAGGTGCTTATTCAGTGGACTCATTCTTCTCCTAAAGACGCTAGTTGGGAAGAATATTTGTCTTTCATGGCTCAATTTCCTAATTTCATTGACTCTTGAGGACAAAAGTCATTCGAATGAGGGTGGATTGATACGGTGCGAGCGTGGAGGCGAAAGCAGTTGGTTGTTAATGACAATTGGAGCAGTTGAGTGTTGAATAAAGATTTTCTTCGTATGTCATCATTTGGTTTATGAAGAAGACGTTGTCATTTCGACTATTCAAGTTATCATATGTCATTCCAAGGCAAGTAGCATCAACGTGGGAAGCTAGAGTTGTTTGTTGCATGGGAAGGTGGGAGTTATCTCTGTTTTGAATTTGTGCTGTAATTTTTTAAATCTGTCTTCGTATATGTTCGTAATTCGTTGATTTGGGAATGATATGAGATTTCTGAGCTCTCTTCATTCCTAATTCCTTTTTCTTCAAACCTAGATCTGAAAAACTCCAGTATAAGCCTTTGATATCTTTGGAACCAATTTTCATTTTTCTCTTTGATTCCTTGGAATTGAAGTCTCTGTTCATTAATTGGCAAGACCACCCTAAGAAGAATTTCTGGAAAAGGACATCAAAGAAGCGACCCATAGCATCTGGTCGGCAAAAGGCACTGCAATCACTTTGTAGTGGCTTACGAAGTTCACCAGAGTCGAAGCAAGACCATCTTCTGGCTTCCTGACTAGTACAACAGCCTCGACCTCGCCTGGTCCTATATGCTGAGAAAATCAAGGTAGTCTTCAAGCAAAAGTCTTTCCACCATCACCTGAATAAGAACAAATTTGTAGCCGTTGCTAGAGCCTTCAAAATCGTTCAAGAAGCCCGTCAGGTCTTGACGGTGTCGTTGGGGAGGCACGCTTATGATGAGTGAATTAGAGTTAAATAGCAATATGAATATAAGCCTCTTAAGCATAATTCATATGAATTTGAAGCTCATGGGTACAAGTCGTACCATAACCAAGCTCCTCCACACACGGCAGTAGAGGTAGAACGAGAGGCAGAGCCACCAAGAGGACAAAAATTATTGGTGGAAGAATCAAATGAGATTAGGATGGTAAACAATAGATTCAGAAGTTTAATGTTAAGAATTATGAATTGAAAAAGTTTGAGGACAAAAATTATTTTGCAATTATTTGTTACTTACTCCATCTCAAATTCTTTGTATCATTTACTTTTTAGTAATTAATCTGTGATTTTTTTATTTTAACATTTTAGTATGTAAATGAAAAACCTTTATATACAAATAACAAATCAAGACCTATAATTTCTAAATAAATATTTTTTTTAATTTTTTTTCTAACAAATAATAATATGAATAAATTCAAGTCAAACTATTTAAAAAAATTAAATGGAGCAAAGACAATGGAGTGGAAGGAGTATTAATTAATGGCACGGCAACATTTTTTTATCCTATTTAATAGTGAAATTGACTGAAATGACCCAATTGAAACGTGCAAAGTAAGGTAAAAGACTTTGAGAAAACAAACTTAAACTAGGGTACTAATTTAGAAAATAAAAATAAGCTAAGAGATAGAATGTGGTATTTACCCCAAATGAAGTATTATTTAAAATACAACTTGGTATAGTGCCTTTAGTTTTTTTTTTATTATGATTTGAAAATCAATTAATTTTGAAAATCATGAGAAAGCATGTCCATTAAACTACTGTGTGTGTATTATTGTCATGTATGATGTGTGTCAAAATATTCTCATTCACTGTAGTACGTATTGTATATACTACAGAAATATAGCAACTGAAGAATGGTAGGACACTTGGCTTGACTGTACACTTCGTACATTTTTTAGTCCCCGTAATATTGTGAAGTGAATAACTAAGATAACTCTAGTATCCAAACCTACAGGCTAAAAGGGATAGATAGACTAAGAAAGCAAAACAGAAAAAATAATCTAACACATAGGCCAAGAAAACAAACAAAAAAAATAAACTAATACACACTAATGATTCAATGCTCTATTGGACTAGCATACCTATACATGATTGAGTTATTAAACCATATACATGGTTGAACTATTAAACCATCAAAGCACAAAATATAGATGATGACTCTAACACATGAAAAAGAAAAAATACAACAACACCTGATCTATTATTTGAAGAAGTCTCACCACCTTTGCCTCGCTGCTTTTCGTACTCTATTTGATCCACTAGCACAGAAACATATCACTTAAATCTATCAATTGTTGAGCATCAGATGAGCCAAACAATACTCCTGCTAGAGTTTGATGGATAAGGAGGAAGAAGGAACAATGGAAAAAAGAGACGAGAGTGACTAAATAGGTGATATATATAATGACAATAAATCAACTGGCCAAGTTTGGATTAGAATCCAAACATGGTCGGAGGTATGAGGAAGAGAAGAGAAAGTCAATGCAGAGAATAAAGGGAGAGACTTGCGGCAAGGGTAGGTTTTATAGTATGTCTACCACTGCCTAGCCGGAATGCATATTGGGTCCTCTTAGACTGAAGTTGACGATGAAAGTCCACATGACGGCCGTTTGCCGTCGCTACGACGGTGACATTTCTACTATTGATGTAAATAGGGTTTAGGTTTTTTTTCATGTTTCTATAACTAATTGACATATTTATGTAAATTATTGATATTTATATTAATAATATTTTATTATACAGCTGTAATTAATTTGCTAATAACAATTAATATAATATACTAACTTGATTAATTAAATACACTAAAATCAGTAATTAAAATAAAGTGAAACTAAGAATTATAGCAAAAGCAAGAGTAAAACAAAAAGGAGCTTTACCAGCGAAGCTGGGTTGGTCTCCAACTAGTATATAAAAGCCTGCCATTGGGACGAGTACTTCCAAAAGAAAGCAAATAAACCCAGTTAAAGTTTCATTTGTCAGCATTAACATTGAGATTTAGCTGATTCAATGGGGAATCAGCCGCAAGTAGACCTGCAGCTGTGGGCGTTGGTCTGCCTTGCAGCCACGGTGATGCTCGGTCCGTTGAACAGGGGGCCGAGCAATCACCAGCAGCCACCGGCATTCGCATACTATAAGCTAAGCCTTCACTGGCCACCGGGCGTGTGCACTGCAAACGACCGTATCATCGAATGCGTCCGACGGCCCATTCTCGGCGACTTCAGGATCCATGGCCTTTGGCCGACGCTACAAAACAATACCAGCATGCCACCCTACGATCCACAAAACCCTTGCACTAATCCGCCACTAGTACATCCTGAACACCTTATGGTATGCCTGGTATCCCCTCAAACCAAACTATTAGTAATTCTAGCGCGAAACATGGTTTCAAGAGACCAGTCATATTTTATTATCCATTTATAATTATACGAGATTCATAAATTACGAAACCTGTCACGCTCATATATGATGTTTGCTTCTGGAAGCAACACCTAACGCGTGCGACCCAGCAGCGACTAAAAATTTATTGGCCGATGTTGTCCGACTACGAATATCCGCCCGCGAACGAAGCTAAATTTTGAAAGCAAGTAGGGGGCAGACACGGGATATGCTCAGAGTGGCCGAACAACCCAGAAAGCTACTTCTACTCCGGCTTACACTATGGCGAAACGCGCTGCGATGGCTTACGCCGGTACCTTCAAGGTATGTAATCAATTATACGCCTTTATCTCTAAGAAGGAAAAATATTTTCCATATTGTATTGTCCTAACTTCTGACATTAACAACTATTGCCTCTATCTCATATTCTTTGATACATTTTATTTTTTTGACTTAAATTTAATTCAAATTTATTCATATAATTATTTCTTAGAAAAAAATTTAAAAAAATATATTTAAAAATTATAAGTCTTTATTTTTATCATTTATATATGAAGATTTTTTTGTTTAGATACTAAATACTGAAAAAAGATCATAGATTAATTTACATGAATAATGAATATTATAAATAACTTTGAAACAGAGGGAATATTAAGTTAACAAGTTAGCATGTATATGCGGGGCCCATGACATTCACCCCTTTTTCAATTAATCCGTGTCTCAAAACTTGCATCAAATTTGCATCAAATGTACATGTAATATTATGCAAGTTCAATGATATTTTTTATTTAATAGCCATATTTTTGTACTCAACACTTTGGCGCAATAGCTAAAGGCATTGGAGGACATTGGAGACATTTGTAGTTCGACTCCGGCCACCCCACTCCCTGCTTCATGCCATAAACAACTAGTTCGATTGTCTTTTAGATTCCAAAAATGCAGTCATGTGCCTTCCCCTTAATTAATATATATCTTACATCTTTCCCTTATATACTTGTAGTAATACTTCTAAGTAAAATAAAAAAACAGCCACATTTTTTTTGTTACTCAGAATTAACTAATTACAAGGCTTAACGGTTTAGGACCAAGGGAAGGTGAGGGATGTCTCGTACCTGGGTAAGGGCTGTGGAAGGGCAAAGCCCTATCCATCATACCAAGGGTTCAAAGGCTACATTTTCTTTTTTTAATGAATAGACACATTTTCTTATGCTGCTATTTTTTTTTTTGTTTCTGTATTTTTCTGTTGATGGTTGACTTACGATCTTGGCAATATGTATATAATTATGCCAAGGATTAGGATCCAGCTTGCAAACAAACTACGAAGTTGGTCAGATCTGGGATGCTATTCATGACTATTTAAGTATTGAACTAGAAATAGCATGCAACCAAGACGACAACGGTAGGAGGCAGCTGTTCGAGGTCCACCTATATTACCATTTGAACAACCAACGGCAGCCTCCCATACTGTATCCAAGGAACTGCCCTCGCCACTCCGCTAAAAGTTGTAGCAATCGAACTGACCGGATAATCTTCTGTCCCATATACTAAGCATGGTGGGGACACAAGCAACTGAGCCTCTAGCAGAAGCATCTGCTCAGCATGGCCACTTTCATCCTTCTGGCCAGTTTGGTTGACTTGTAATTTTGGCTTTTGATGTTTGATTTTGTACTTGAAATAATCTTTGCTCATTTGTTCGAGCTAGTCCCAAGTTTGAAGTTTCTACACTTGAAAATTACTATTGGAATTAATGTATATAGCAGAAGTGTGTAAAAAATAAATATATAAATGTCAAAAATCTGGAAAGTGGCACTACAAGAAAGAAGCAATGGAGCAATTGAAACTAGCAACTGAATTTTAGTCATTAGTCAACTCAATCACTAGCCAGTTGGTAGCTTGTGGGTCAAGTAATTATTGTGACTACCTAGTGACTGAAAATTTCAGTTGCTAATTTTAAATTTTCAATCGCTAGTCAATTGCACATTTTATATTATTTTTTAGAATTAGTTGCTATTCAGTCGCTTATATGCTTCAGTCACTACTTCAGTTGCTAAAACAAATTAAAAACTTTGGCTCCGGCCTTTCTTTCCTCATTTCTACTTTTTCGTCCTCCTTCACGTCTCCTTCCTCAACTCCGACCTCGCCTTCCTCATTTCTCCTTCTTCTTCCTCCTTCATCTTCCTCAACTCCAGTCACTCCTTCATCATTTTCCCTTCTTTTGCCTTCTTCATTTCTCTTTCTTTCTCTTTCCTTTAACTCCGGCCTCTCTTTCCTCATTTCTCCTTCTCCTTCTTCTTCCTCTTCATTTTCAAATTAATAATATTATGTTTAAATTCTATATTTATTTTAATTGAACTTGTTTATTATTATAATTCATTACCGCATTTAGTATGTTTCATACACACACACACACACACACACATGTAAACATCTTAGTAATTATTTTTTAAAAAAATAATAAATTGGTACTAGTGACTGACATTTCAGTCACTAGCCACTTAGCAACTAAGGTTTTTGCAACTGACACATTCAGTCGCTAATCAGTCACAGCTAGCAACTGAAAGCGACTGTTTTCTCAGTTACTAATTAGTCGCAACTAGCGACTGAAAGTGAATATTTCCTTAGTCGCTATCCTGCGTTTGTGTTGCAATGTGGGTAAGGATCTTTGTAATAAAAAACTAGAGAAAGGTACTAAAGTGTAGAGAAATCTAAAATATAGTAGCTAGGAAGAAATTAATAAACAATAAAAGAAATTAATATAGTTTAGACCAAAATATTAAGGAGTCCATTAAGACAAGCATAAAAAGGAGGTGACTCTTGTGGTGCGGACTGGGAAAATTCTTATGTTATTCATGGTGTACGTACACCGACGCTGGAATTAACGGTGTTAAATAGTTACTATTAGGGGTGAGAATTGTCATTTTAAACAAATCTCTTTAATTAATAGGGAATATAATACTTAGAATTTTAATTGATTTTGTAGAGGTAAATTATCACTTATGGGAGATTTGATAGTGTAATAAGTAAATGATAAAAAAAGGTTTAGTAGATATTCTATGTTAAAAATAGTAAATAGTTTGTGTTCACTTCCTTTTTTTTATAATCACGTTAAAAACTGTGTCAAATTTCATGTATAGTAAACACTAGAAAACCAGTCATAAACATCATAACAATAGTACTAGAAACCAAAATAGTAGTCTTAGACATAAGAATAACTAATTTATAAACCAACCTATCATAGTTAGATAGCAGAAAATCATTACTAAATACTAGAACAACAATTTTAGAAATTTGCAAAATAATTCTAGATATCAAAATAGCAGCACTAAACACTAGACTAACTAATTTATACTCCAATCTAACATTAGACACAAGATGCATGAATTCCAGGAATCACTTTATATCCTTGCTCTCAATACTATACCCCATTAGCCATCATAATGTAGGTATGAGGGTTTTGAATTTGATGGACTCTTCATACCAATGCTGGTTGATCTCATCCCATGGGGAACATTTATCCAACCAAATTATTGACTGAATCACCTAAATCCTTGAAACTTCAAACCACACAAACAAGATTTAGTTATTTGACTAGGAAATTGCTTATACACATATAGAACCAGACAGGGTTACAGTCTAGAACTTCAAAAATTTTCAGCAAAACTTATAATTATCCCCTAAGCTACGCCCTAACGTACAATTGCCCCATTTATTTTTTAGAAACCTACGCTTTGCCCCCTATATTTTTTACACTGTTTGATAACAACTTCTGAAACTGTATTTAAATTGTATGATAGTCATCTTTCAATAATTTTAATCTCTCCAATATTTTTGTATAGTTAATAGACATTTTAAATTATCTATTTTTCTTTTATGTAAATGTATTTTTATCCTTGTAAATACATATTATTATTTTTTTAAACGTTGGTTGGCTATGGAAAAAGTATCAAAAATGTTGAAATTACTAGAGCATGATTATCAAATAGTTTAAATTAGGGTTTCAGAAGTTGTTGTTAGACACTATAAAGGAAATATGGGATAAAATGTAGGTTTTTAAAATTAGAAGGGGCAAAACTTAGGTTAGATCAAACCGTAAAGAGGTTTTTTATAATTTTCCCAAAATTTTATGCGTTTATACGTAACTTGACAGCAAACACCCCAGTGACTGCACCTCACTTGGGTTTTTCATTAACTTTGAAAAAGGTATAGGCATATAACATGCCTAAAAAATTAAAAGTCTTCTTATGCAAACATTTGATTAATGCCATCCAACAACCGATAAGCTAGCATCTCATAGTGGTTCTTCCTACCTAGTATGATGAAGATGTAGGGTAGAACCTGAAACCTGATTATATCTCTTCTGGGAGACTTAGGTCTCATAAGAAGTCTAGGGCAATTTCTATATAAGATCATTGAGAATGAACTTTCCTACCATTAAAGCTTGGCTTTTTGATTTACTTGTTGGAAGAAGTAGCATTTTGAGTAGAGAGCCTATCTAGTCTCTACCATCTAGCTTTTTTGGTTATAAAGAAATGAATGTAAATATTGTAATGTGTCATTCCATGCCTAACCAGTTAAAATAAGATGAGACATTCTTATTTAATAAATTTTTGCATCTCGAGAATATGAAGCCAAAAACCTAAAATCTTCCTTTAATTAGCCACACCCTATTTTCCATATCTAGGGATCCAACAAACTACAATCTATGTTCCACTCACTAGAAATTTTATTATTAATAGTGCTTGGAAACAATCAATTAGAATGGGAGATGTAGCCTAGGTTTCCACGGGAATCAGTGGGCAACTAAAACTTCAACATGGAACTCAAATCCCTCTGTGTGCTTTAGTAAAAGTCTCCTTGAGTACAACATGGCTACTTGCAATCTCCTGGTCCTAAAAGTTACTTTTGTCTCTAACTATGTCTAATTCTGCACATGCCAAGAGGGTCTCTATCTAATGCTTTGAGCTTGTTGAACATGACTCAGCAGATAGTCTCAAATCCACATGCTATCTCTCAGTGCACTTTGGTTATCATTTCTAGAGTAGGGGTGCAATTTTCAAGTTTTGGGTTGGATTTGGGTCTAAACCTGACTTTTTTTTAGCTTATACGCTTTTGTCATTTTCTAGCTTGAACCTGAATTGAAGTAGGCTTTCAACAAGAACTGACCACAATCGATGCCCACCGCAATTAATGCTTCGGCTCTTGCACTTCCCTTCCACCAACAACAGGGCCCATCTATTTCATTCTCTGTAGCACCATCTCAGGCCTCTTTTACAATTAATAAGAACCAGAATTAAAATAAAATAAATAAGGAGGAATTTGAATCAAGAGTGAGGAAACCAAATTAACTTCACCAATTGTAAGCAAATGCAATTGATCTACAAAATTCAATTCACCCCTTTTCTTTTTCAATGGATCTAGAGCGGAGTGGGTTAACGAGCAACGGTAAGGTGTGTGAAGTGAGGCGAGCTAGTGGGTTGGCAAGCAACAGTGATGGCCAGCAATGAAGGTGAGGAGAGTCAAAACTCGGAGTTATTGTGACAGTGGGGCAATAAGCAATTGAGCAAGGAGGACTAGAGGAGAATGAATGATAAGGAGGGAGCATGAGGTTGTGTGAGCAACGATGATTTGTGTGATGCGGACAGTAAAAATATGATCATCGATTGATGAGAGGCTGAGGAGTGAAGAGGTGGATAGGAGACGACTATCCATCTTGTTTGCTTCTTAGGGATGGCAATTGGGTGGGTCAGGTCAGGTTTGGGTCAGGTCATTTATATTTAGGTTTAATCGGGTTACCTTGTATTCAAGTCCAGGTCGGGTTCAGGTCGGGTTATTTAGGTTCGGGTTGATTTCGAGTTAACTTGATTACAAGTTTGGGTTGGGTTAGATCAGGTTTTTTTGGGTTTAGATCCAATCAGGTTAGGTTATCAGGTCTAAAACCATATTCAACTTAATTGTCAGATTTACTTGGTTCACTAATGCATACGCCAAAATTGCTAAATCAATTCAATTTTTTTTGTTTAATTTTGATTAAAATTTAATTTAATTAGACATAAAAAATAATATAAATTTTATGAATATATATTAATATATAATTTATTTAATAAAATACTCCTTCTATATCAAGTTTTTTGTAATATTCACTATTTAACAATTAATCTATATTTTTTTATTTTCAAAATTTTAATATATAAAAGAAAAATTATTATATTAAATAATAAATAAAGACCTATAGTTTCTAAATATATACTTTTAAAATTTTTTTCTAACAAATCACCCTCCGTCCCATTTTCTTTGCTCTATTTAACTTTTCTGACTAGTTTGACATGAATTTATTTATATTATTATTTATTAAAAAGTTAAAAAAATATATTTAAAAATTATAGGTCTTGATTTATCATTCATATATAAAATTTTTATTTATATATTGAAATATTGAAAAAAAATTATATATTAATTGTTAAAATATGAATGGTGCAAATAATTTGAGATGTAGGGAGTAGTATGAATAAATTCAATTCAAACTATTTAAAAAATTCAAATATTTTAAAGAATATGGGGCAGAAGGGGTACTATAATTTCTAAAACCTAATTATTTATATTTCTCTATCACTGTTTCACTAATCGTTTCCTATAGCTCTTACTTGCTCATCTACAACGGAAAACAGTTCAACAGAATAGAAGAAACTCATTTACATATATTAAATCATAATTTTTTTAAAGTCTTTACAGATCATATATTTTATATTGATTTAAGTTAAAATCAGATTTTATAGGGTTTAGTCATCGTGTTATTTTAGGTTTGGGTTAGGTAAGGTTTGGGTTCAGGTTTTTTTGGGTTTCACTTCAATTAGGTTTGGGTTCGGCCGAGTTGGGAAAAGTCAGGTTCTGGTCATTGCCTTTTCTGGTCAAATCGGGTCAGGTCAAGCTTGGTTTCGGATAGGTTGGGTCAGGTCTTCGGGTTGGGTCAAATTTTGTCATCCCTACTTCTACTCATGTGAATGACAATGGAGGGGGAAGTGACTAGTAGTAGTTTAGGGTTAGCTTGTTGTAGGCTAGCTAGGTTGGGTTGGGTAAATGGGTTTACTTTAATATTTTAGATAACTTCGGGTTATATCAATTTGGATCCGATCCAATCCGATTTCTACCACTTGAGATTGTTTTAGGTTTAGGTTGACCCCGAATGTCACATATTTATTTTTTGATCCAGCCCTAACCCTATATTTTGGGTCTGGTTTTTGGGTTGAAGCCATTTACTTATACCCCTATCCTAGAGAGAAATTAGTGTCAGCTTACCACAGTGCAATGTCTCTTCTTCCGCAACTCTTTCTTTAATTATGCCATTTTGATTAAAAAACAACTCAAAGCTTTGATACTTCATCAAAAGTTACACAACATTCCATGAGCTATCATATGCATAAAACAAGTGTTGCAATAACTCATTCACAACTCAAAGCTCTTACATCTACATACAAAAATTACACAAATTTCCATAAACTATCACATGCATAAGACAGGTCTTGCTCATCCACACCTCTTATGTAAAGTACTTTTTATTTATGCTGGCAAAGAGGTAATAAAAGATTTTTTAATGGATATTTAATTAGCTATTATATATTTCACGAGCCAAGGCTTCGCCATCTGGGAGGGGCGCGAAGTAAGCAGGAGCTTTGCCAACGCCTTGGTGGTGCCTCCCGCCGGAGCTGAAGATGGCATCAATTAGAAATTCACCAATTATGCCCAACACGATACCAATCCCAATGCCTATAACCATTCCGGCAATCGCAAAGATGTCAACTACGGCCTCCTCAGCTAGTAACTCAGCCCAGGCCGTACCCTTCATGGCGTGTTCGGCCATATGCCCCAACGTGGAGCCAGTTATGCTGGCGGCAAAGTCCTTGACGGTTTTCGCCATTCGCACCATCACCGGTGTGCTTGGATCGAGGAGAATGTCGCACACTGTAATTGCCGCCACGAAAGCCAAGAGCGTGAACCCTGCAACCAATTCTTGCCGGGCACTGGCGAAAGCTTCATCTATTATCTCGCTGCCGCGCCGGAGTCGATAACTATTTCCTGGCTCAACATGTACTTTTCTGCCGGGGTTAGGTCCTCGAAAGTGCCCTCCATTCCACGCTTCTCCATGTAACTAATTGTCGACAAATTGATTAATTTTTTAATTTTAATAAATTATTTTCCCATATTAACTTTGGAAAAATAATTTCAATATTTTTTCCTTGTTTCTTAATATTCATGTGAAACTTAAATTTTCTGATGATCTCGGAATGAAGGGAGTATTTGTAATTTGTTAATGAGCTTTTTTGAAAAGTAGGGCTGAAAACAAGTTTAGTCGTGCCAAGCCAAGTATTGGGCTAATAACATGCAGCTTGAAATATCTATAAAGCATGAAATTTTGTTTATATTTGGTTTAAAAACAATACGAACAAGCATAAACAAACTTTTAATAGATTGAGTTTGAGTTAAGGTTGCGCTATTCGCTTAAATCAAGGGAAAAATTTGAAATAAAACAGAGACGAGTCAAGTAATAAGCAAATCGAGTTTTGTTTGATTTTTATATTTGGTTTGAAACTTTGTTCAAATTAGTTTGATAACAATTTGAATGAGCCACAAATTGTGTTAAGGAGAGTTTTGGAAGGAATAACAGGTTGTCTTGCAGAGCGATCGATGCTATAGAAGGTCCATCGGGGCAAAAGGACCTTACAATATGACGAGATCTTCTCGGGTGAGGATATGGGTCAACAAAGTTAACAAATTGTTTGAGGTTATCTTTGATGGGTGTGAAGGGTTGACTCTTGAAATGTTTGAGAAGTAGAAGACTCTTATGAGTCAAAAAAGAGAGGCATAAAAGTTTTTGCTCCCATGAAAAAGGTTCGACATTGAAGAATGAATTAAAAAAATTAGAATAGAGGAACAAGGATTGGTAGTGCTTAGCAGGAGCTTAAGAGGTGGGGGGCAAGGGGATTTTGGGAGGTTTTATTTTAGACTTATGTTTTCAAGATGTTGGTTGGAATTTTTTGTGCTCTTCTTCATTTAATTAATAAATTTCTTTATCGTTCAAAAAAACAAAATAATTTGAATAAGTCACAGACAAGTTTTAAGATGAGCAGAATTGGGTTTGAGCTGCTCATTTTTCACCTTATCAATTCTTTGACCTAATTAAATTAGTTCCAAGATGTGGATGATTTCTCAATTTTATTTGCAAAATAATTGTAGAAGAAAAAAAGTTAATGTACCTTTCGTTAAGCTGGCGATAGCCGATCCCTTTGCTCTGGCGCTCTACGGAGAAAGCCCTGGAGACTAAGCTACGGTGCTTCTCGTTGAAGTCGTCGATGGCCTCCTTGAACTTCTGGGCGTCCATGGTGACGCGGCGGACAGCAGCCTGGTCCTCCGGGTCGATCTTCTTCAGCACTTCGAAGCTCTCATCGGAGTGGGCGACCAACTTTTCGAGGAACTCGACTCGCACGGAGTAGCTGCGGACGGCCTGGAGACCGAAATTGATGGCGCCCTTTATGAACTCCCATATGAGGCGCGAGACTTCGACAACCTCTCGTCGATTCCATGTTCTTTCCCCAGGTCGCGCCCCGATTTGAGAAGGCGCTGGATAGTCTCGTGGTTGTTGTTGCAGGCGTCGAAGTGCCTGTCGCGCTCCGGCTTGCTGTCGAACGGAATCTGACGAATTTGCTCGAATTCCAGGTCGTGTATTATCTCCGAGAGCCGCAGAAGCTGCTTCTTGTTCAGCTGCACAAGGCCTTCGTCTGCCATTTAGTTATCAGCTCCTTGTTTAGTTATCTATCTTGCTCTTGCAAGTGCCATCTCACAGCGTGAACCCTTGGTTTTATAGGAGAAGTACGACCAGATAGTTCCTATATACTAACCAAGCAAGTGCGAGGAGTCTTCTTCTTCTTCTTCTTTTGCTTTTTCTCCTTTGTGACCAAATAAATTTTGCGGATTGGTGGTTAGGGAATCAAACTTCATAAAAATTTTAAAAGACTAGTGGGACCAGAGGAGGGATAATGAAGTTTTTTAAACTTTATTTTTACATATACACATAGATAATATTTATAACTTGGAAGAATTTTGGGGCAGAGGCCTGAGATCCCGGATCCCCGCTCCCTCTGCCACTGATTTTATGAGCAGTTCCCAAGTTTTAATTATTATGTTATTTCAATTGTTCGCATATTCTTATCCCTATCAAATGGAATCTATTAAATTAGATTAACAATTTTGTACTCCCTCCGTATCAAATTTTCACTCCATTTTAGTTTTTTAATTTAAGTTTGACTTAAATTTATTTATATTATTATTTGTTAATTTTTTTAAAAATAACATATTTAGAAACTACAAAACTTGTAGTTTTTAAATATAATGTTTTAAAAAATTTTACGAAATAATAATATATACAAATTTAAGTTAAACTTAGCAAAAAAGTTGAAATGTAGCAAAGAATTTTGGGAGGGAGGAGTATTACTTTTTAAAGTTTTAATTTAAAGTTTTCTAGCATCTCTTTAAATTAGTTAACATTTTTATATGAGCATTTTGAGTGAAAAACTTTTGCTCTATACAAATCAAGCCTCCGATTGACAACTTTCACTTAAATTAATCAT
Source organism: Aquilaria sinensis (assembly GCA_005392925.1). NCBI lineage: Eukaryota > Viridiplantae > Streptophyta > Magnoliopsida > Malvales > Thymelaeaceae > Aquilaria > Aquilaria sinensis. The sequence continues at coordinate 55,697 of SMDT01000544.1, forward strand.
TTTTATACACTGGGTCGGCTAATAAGACATTTTGAAAAAATTATAAAATTTTAAAAAAGTGTTTAGCACAAAACAACACACATTAGGTTAAAGCCAAGCGAGATTTTAAGTTAGGGATCCCACAAAATTTACCCTTTTATGTCTATTTGCAGACGTTTCCGGTTTCATACGAATAAAAGGGGATAACACTATACATATCTATCAATAGCTTTTAAAATTTTAATTCCCTTTCTGTACAGCTAAGAGCCATTTCAAATCCAAATTCTGGACTGGAACAGACAAATCATTATTAAATATTTATATTACGTATTTTTTTGAATTAAAAGTCATATAATCTGATTATGTTTTTCTTCTTTTTCTAAATTGGTTACCAGGATATATGGTCATAAATACACATACATGTATAGCTATGAACACACACCTAACTCAACATTGTTTTCATTCTACCTAGTGTTAAAATTCTACTTGCATATCCTCTCATCATGCAACTTGTCATTGGAACCAGAAAATTAACTAAAATAACCAAACAATAAAAAATTGAAAACGCGTCGTTGACTTTTAGTTCCACCTAGTATATGTATTGAAATGGATGCATATAAAAAAAGGACGATGACCTTAGTCGATAATTAACCAACATATATATCCGTACGTGAGGATGTGTGTATGTAGAATGCATATCTTCACATGCAACTTGTGAATATTGAAAGCAATTAAAAAGAAATTAAAATACGCGATTAACTTTTATTTTTTATTATTTTTAAATTTTTTTTATCAGCAACTAGGAAGAAATTATGTATTGCAAACACAGGAAGAAGCTGGGAGAAAACAAAATCCAACAAACTTACAACCCCAAGCAAACCATACAATGCCACAAAGCTGCAGATGGATTTAGATACCGGCTTGTAAACCAAAAATTATCCCTTCCTGATCTTTTGGATAACCTGTAGACGGATCGATATTTGATGCAAGTGAGCAAATCAAAGCAAATTAACACGATATTTGTTTGCTCAAGACAAGAGCATTTCGTACGAGCCAAAGATGCCATAAAGTAGCTTTAGCAACCACATACCAACTTTGCTTCCTCGGTGGCGCATCTAGAACATTTTTAATGAGGGGTCATATGTGAGCCTATAAATTATAACTGATATTTAAAATTGAATTGATCAAATGTTATAGATCGAATTATGATACAACCATTTAAAGATTATATATTTCTTGTAAATTTCTGAGTACCAAAAACAAAAAAAAAAAACACAACTGCTTAAATAAAAAGTTTTTGAGTTAATTCTTAATAGTATACATACATATAGATATTACTTTAAGTGACCTTTAGTTTTGATTCAAAGTAAGTTCAATGACTAAAACAAGCTAACTCATAATTTGAGGACAACTAGACCAATTAAGTAAAGCTCAAGAGATATATAATGTTACTTTTAAGCCATGATTTTAAGATAAAAAAAAGTTTGTAATGAGTGACTTGAATTTTTGTTTAAACAATTTCCTTTTTATGAAGCTACTGTTGTATTTGTTGTTTTGCTTGATTTTTATTTGAAATAATGGGGTCCAATTGAAGATTAAAGTGGGTTCCAGACTTAATTCTTTTTAGTTCTTCTTCACATTTTTTAAATAAAAGTGGGGTCTATGGATACGACTTTAAAACATATAAGTCTACCTCTACACTAGACGACAGAATTGCATGACTAAGAAGAAAGGAAAAGCACTTGAGGTAAGCTTGACAGAAGAACAAAGTTTGCTCCCAACCAGGCGTGAATTGCTGACCAGAGATTTCCAGAGAACCTACACTAAAGAAGTAGCTGGCATGCAGACTCCCATTCTTGTTTACAGAAAGGATACCTCGTATCAGCTTGGAGACACCTAGACACTAGGTTCACCTTGGTTGGTAGACGGCCTTGCAAAGCCATCCAATAGAAGTTCACCTTGATGGGGCACAATCAAAGATTTCGGGTTGGAGGTTGAGCAAGATGAGTATCCACTACTTTTGTCACCTACTTGACAAAGAGAGCTTTAGCGCTACACATACTCTACAAATGAAATGATCAGGTGTTCTTCTGTTCAATGAAATGTTGTTACAATAATAAGCCATGCAACTCCCTTACCACGCCACCCCTAGGTTCCCTAACCCACTAAAGATTCCAAGACTAAGACTTCCGCTCCAAAATGGCCATCTTAGAAACTTTACAAGTTGGGTTACGGCTAATTTGAATAGTCTAGGGAACTTAGGCACTAAGGTTTTGGCACCTACCCATTTATCAGACCAAAGGACGTAGTCAACCCATTGCCCACCCTCCAAACAATATTATCCTCTAAGAAGATGCCCCTAGAAGCTAGAACATTAGAAACAACAGATATTTTACCTGAAATAGATCGAATGTGAAGAACCAGGCCATAGACTCCCATCATCCTGATAAATGGTACGAATAACATCCCCCCAAATGACATCATTTTCAAACTAAAATCTTCACCACCATTTTGACAAAAGTGCTAAGTTTTTCACTTTAGAACAACTGAGACCCAAACCCCCTAAGGTTTTATGTGAAACCATTTTTTTCTTTGCTAACCAATGCACTTGATTTCCCTTACTAGAACTACCTCAATGAAATTTTTTATGAAAACAATCCACTGTTCTGAGCACTCATGGTGGGCAACTAAATAGAGAAAAGTAATACAATGGTAAGCTTGAGAGGTAAGAATTAATAACTGTTATTTTGGTACTTGTAGACAGAGTTTTCAACCTCCAATCCCTAAGCCTGTACTTAAATTTATCTATCACAATAGAGCGAGAAGCTGGCTTAGTTATACAAGTCCCCATTGTCAAACTGAGATATGTGAAGGGAATTGAGCCAACACTATGTCCTATAATTTGAGCCATTCTTTAAAGCTCTATGTCTAAAACATTCAACCCCTTCAAACAGCTCTTAGATGGTTTATTTTAAGGCATGAAATGATATGAAAACACCTTAAATTTCTTTTAGAAACTATAATGTTCTGTTCATCCCATTCACCCATTAACAGTGTAACATCAACAAACTGCAAATGGGTGATTTCCAACCCATCCTAACCAATTCTAATTCCATTTCACTCACCATAGCCTACTGCTCTCTATACGAGGTTGTGCACAACCTCCACAGTTGGTCAATACAAAAAAAAAAAAAAAGAGAGAGAGATAGATAAGGTCCCTTGCCTGCAGCCTTTTTCCATTTTGCGCCATGGAATAGGAAAACCGTTTAATAGCACAAAGATTAAGGTAGATTCTAGACATCATTTAATCCAATAAATCCATTTCTGACCAAATTTCATCTGCCCATAACTAAGTATGAAAACTGCCAATTAACATTATCAAAGGCTTTTTCAGAGTGTATTTTTAAGAACACAGTCTTCACCTTGTTCTGCTTCATATAATGAACAAATTCAGTGGCGATGAGCACAACATCTAGATTTTTTTTTGAATTAAAAGTCATATATTTTGATTATCTTTTTCTTCTTTGTCTAAATTGGTTCCCAGGATGGTCATAAAAACACATACATGTATAGCTATAAAGACACACCTAACTCGTCATTGTTTTCATTCTACCTAGTATTAAAATTCTACATACATATCCTCTCATCATGCAACTTGTCATTGGAACCAGAAAATTAACTAAAATAACCAAAAAAATAAAAAATTGAAAATGCGTCGTTGACTTTTAGTTCCGCAGAATATATGTATTGAAATGGTTGCATATAAAAAAAAGGACGATGACCTTAGTCGATAATTAACCAACATATATATATATATATCTGTACGTGAGGATGTGTGTATGTAGAATGCATATCTTCACATGCAACTTGTGAATACTGAAAGCAATTAAAAAGAAGTTAAAATACGCGATTAACTTTAATTTTTTTTATCAGCAACTAGGAAGAAATTATATATTGCAAACACAGGAAGAAGCTGGCAGAAAACAAAATCCAAGAAACTTGCAACCCCAAGCAAACCATACAATGCTACAAAGCTGCAGATGGATTTAGACACCGGTTTGTAAACGAAAAATTATCCCTTCCTGATCTTTTAGATAAGCTGTAGACGGATCGATATTTGATGCAAGTGAGCAAATCAAAGCAAACACGATATTTGTTTGCTCAAGACAAGAGCATTTCGTGCGAGCCAAAGATGCCATAAAGTAGCTTTAGCAACCACATACCAACCTTGCTTGCTCGGTGGCACATCTAGAACATTTTTAATGAGGGGTCATGTGTGAGCCTAAATTATAATTGATATTTAAAATTGAATTGATCAAACGTTATATATCGAATTATGATACAACCATTTAAAGATTATATATTTCTTGTAAATTTCTGAGTACAAAAAAAAAAACACACAATTGCCTAAATAAAAAGTTTTTGAGTTAATTCTTAATACTATACATATATACAGATAGATATTACTTTGAGTGACATTTAGTTTGGATTCAAAGTAAGTTCAATGACTAAAACAAGCTAACTCATAATTTGAGGATAACTAGACCAATTAAGTAAAGCTCAAGAGATATATAATGTTGCTTTTAAGCCATGATTTTAAGATAAAAAAAAGATTGTAATGAGTGGCTTGAATTTTTGTTTTAACAATTTCCTTTTTATGAAGCTACTGTTGCATTTGTTGTTTTGCTTGATTTTTATTTGAAATAATGGGGTCCAATTGAAGATTAAAGTAGGTTCTAGACTTAATTCTTTGTGGTTGTTCTTCACATTTTTTAAATAAAAGTGGGGTCTATGGATATGACTTTAAAACATGTAAGTCTACCTTTACACTTGACAGAATTGCATGACTAAGAAGAAAGGAAAAGCACTTGAGGTAAGCTTGACAGGAGAACAAAGTCTACGTACTCCCAACCAGACATGAATTGCTGACTAGAGATTTCTAGAGAACCTACAGTAAAGAAGTAGCTGGCATGTAGACTCCCATTTTTGTTTACAGAAAGGATACCTCGTACCAGCTTGGAGACACCTAGACACCAGGTTTGCCTTGGTTGGTAGATGGCCTTGCAAAGCCTTCCAATAGAAGTTCGCCTTAATGGGGCACCATCCATTCTAGGGAAAGTAAAGATTTTGGGTTGGAGGTTGAGCAAGATGAGTTTCCACTACTTTTGTCACCTACTCTGACAAAGAGAGCTTTAGCACTAGACATACTCTACAAATGAAAATGATCAGGTGTTCTTTTGTGCAATGAAATTTTGTTACAATAATAAGCCATGCAACTCGCTTACCACACTGCCCCTAGGTTCCCTAGCCCACTAAAGATTCCAAGACTAAGACACCCCCTCCAAAATGGCCATCTTAGAAACTTTACAAGTTGGGTTACGGCTAATTTGAACAGTCTAGGGAACTTAGACACTAAGGTTTTGGCACCTACCCATTTATCAAACCAAAATATGTAGTCAGCCCATTGCCCACCCTTCAAACAATATTATCCTTTAAGAAGATGCCCCTAGAAGCTAGAACATTAGAAACAATAGATGTTTTACCTGAAAAGGAATGTGAAGAACCAGGCCATAGACTCCCATCATCCTGATAAATGGTACGAATAACATCCCCCCAAATGACATCATTTTCAAACTAAAATCTTCCCCACCATTTTGTCAAAAGTGCTAAGTTTTTCACTTGAGGACAACTGACACCCAAACCCCTTCAGGTTTTATGTGAGACCATTTTTTTCTATGAAAACCAGTGCACTTGATTTCCCTTACTAGAACTACCTCAATGAAATTTTTTATGAAAACAATCCACTGTTCTGAGCACTCATGGTGGGCAACTAAATATATAGAAGTAATACAATGGTGAGCTTGAGAGGTAAGAATTGATAACTGTTATTTTGGCGCTTGTAGAAAGAGTTTTCAACTTCCAATCCCTAAGCCTTTACTTAAATTTATCTATCACAATAGAGCAAGAAGCTAGCTTAGTTATACAAGTCCCCATTGTCAAACTGAGATATGTGAAGGGAATTGAGCCAACACTGTGTCCTATAATTTGAGCCATTCTTTAAAGCTCTACGTCTAACACATTCAACCCCTTCAAAGAGCTCTTAGATGGTTTACTTTAAGGCATGAAATGATATGAAAACGCCTTAAATTTTTTTAGAAACTATAATGTTCTGTTCATCCCATTCACCCATTAACAGTGTAACATCAACCAACTGCAGATGGGTGATTTCCAACCTATCCTAGCCAATTCTAATTCCATTTCGTTCACCATAGCCTACTGCTTTCTATACGAGGTTGTGCACAACTTCCACAGTTGGTCAAAACAGAAAAAAAGTGATAGATAAGGTCCCCTACCTGAGGTTTTTTTCCATTTTGCACCATGGAGTAGGAAAACCGTTCAATAGCACAAAGATTAAGGTAGATTCTAGACATCTTTTAATCCAATAAAACCATTTCTGACCAAATTTCATCTACCCCATAACTAAGTATGAAAACTGCCAATTAACATTATCAAAGGCTTTCTTAAAGTCTACTTTAAAGAACACATTCTTCACCTTGTTTTGTTTCATTTAATGAACAAATTCAGTTGCATTGAGAACACCATCTAGGAATTGACTACAACTTATAAAAGCTGCTTGATTCTTGCTAACAAGCAAATAGATCCTATTTGTAACCTGTTTGACAATATTTTAACAATTATCTTGTAAATACAGCCCAAAAAATTAATTGGCTTGTAATCTTTTAACATGGGCATAGGTCAAATTAAGTCCTATAGCTTTGGAAGTTTTTCTATTCTAGTCCCTCACTTTTGTAGTTTTTGTTCGAGTCCTATAACTCTAAAAACATTACTCATGTTAATCCTACAATTGGCTCACCTAATTCATAATTCCACTTGGAAAAAAATGGATGTTATTTTGGTCTAGATAGCTCATGTTGAGCTTGATTCCTAGTATCAAGCAACTAGATCTTGTTATGTAATTTGTTGGCCAATATTTTAGCAATTATCTTGTAAATACAACCTAAAAAACTAATTGCCCGATAATGCTTTAACATTGGCAAAGGCCAAATTGAATCCTATAGCTTTAGAAGCTTTTCTATTCTAGTCTCTAACTTTCCTAGTTTTTGTTCTAGTCTTATAACTATGAAAACATTACCCGTGTTAATCCTACAATAGGGTCACCTAATGCTTAATCCCACATGGTGAGAAATGGATGTTATTTTGGTCTAGTTAGCTCATGTTGAGCTTATTCCAGCCGAAATAAGTTATAGGTAGACATTGTTTGACTTAAAACTTAAGAAGAAGAAAAAAAGCCAGTGCAGTAGGCATTAGGTGTGGACCAATTTGAATGTTGGCCGAAGGTTTTGCTATTATCAGAGGCATAAAAAAATATCAAACTGCCAATACTTGAGCTGGATTGATAACCCACTACTAGTGTATATGACTGGAATAATCCTTGCATACCTAAGATTGGGAAGCAATAGATGTAAAGGTCAATCGAGAAAATTCAGAGGTGGATGAGGCAAAAGCAGATGCTGAGCAAGTAAAAATAAAGGTCATAGGGGAAATGCAAGGTTAAGGTGACAAATGGGAGGGTAAACTTTTAGACATAGATTTGGTGAAGATGAAAAAGGATAAGAAAATGTATGAGTGTGTTGTTATTAGCCACTGTATTGTTGTATGCTTTGATATGAGCAAGTGAGTTTTCACTAGGATAGTTTTGCCATCGGCAAGTTGCAGCTATTATTATGGGAAGTGATTCTTTTTCTTTTAGTGAACAATGAAGGAAACATGTTTGACAAAATGCTTATTGATCTTGCTCCTTCAATCTTTATTCCATATGTTTTTTTCTCAGGATAAAGAAGTGGTAACAACAAAGCTAGTTTTTAAATGAACCTTAAATAATGGAGGCAGTTACTACAACTTTTCCAATCTAGAAGACATATAAGATCATTAGAAGAAATATCCTAGAGAATAGAGTTTGTGGCAATAGCACATTTGAACTACAATGACAATGTTTGACTCTCGCTCCATAAGGTGACTTTTCAAATTTGAAATTATGGCTATTAGAGATTGAAGTCCCCTGTTTTCTACAATACCTAAATGGCCAAACCTCAAAAACCCAAAATTTCATAACTGAAAAGATGAAGTTATACAACGGAGAAAGAAAATCAATGGCGGGACAAACGTGCAGTGGTGACCTTCATTTACTTGACTTGTAAACCTTGGAACCTAGGGTATTTATGTGCTGGGGAGTGCATTTAACCACCTCTGAGGCACACTAATGGCAAAATCTCTTTGAACCAAAGCACAACTTGCCGCTATTGTTTTCTTTTTTAATTAGCCAAATTTTTTTTTAAAGAGGTGTCAAAGGTAATGAGCAATGGGTGAGAAAAGCATTGGTGGTAGGAACAATAAGGTAAGGCATATTATAAATGGGTTTTGTTTTCTCTGCCTGCGAAAGAAGGGGGAGAAAGGTGGAAGCAGAACTAGAGTTGGAAATTAACGGGTGTTAAAAAAATTAGTAAAGTCACACGTCATTGATTTTTGGCTAGTGAAAGATTAAATTGTTGTGGCAATTAGGGACGAAGAATAGGACCTACAGAGAATAGTCCCACTTTTTCAACTGGGCTTGGGTTGGCTGCCATTATATGCCACATAAGATTTTCCTTCAAGTCCTTCTATTATAGGCCTAATGTTTGTACCATCTTTTAAGATGTGTGACTCAAACAGAAAATTATAAAGATATAGTACTTAATTAGAAATGTTGTAAAGCCTATAGGACTAATTTTGACCTTCTCCCTTAACACATTTGGATTAGATATTTCAGAGATGAAGGCAATAAAGGATGTGTTACAACTTTCTATGATTTTACCTATCCCTTCAAAATCCTCTGTTGGGTTATTAGTTTAAAATCATAAAGTTTGAGGCCTTGTAGCAGAATTAACCTATTAATGGGGTAAATGTTTTTTGGATGGCGTAGACTTATGTTGAAATAGCCAAAATTTTGTGAACAAGGTTGAGAAGTTATGTTTGTCTTGGTTTAGTTAAGTACCTAGGAAACAAGTCTTTTAGTTTGTTTTATGGCTTGGTTTTGTGTGTGTGTGTCATATAAAAAGACTTGTTGTCTTAGGGTTTGAGCATAAGAGAAAAGCCAATGTGGAGAATAGGCAAGATGCGAGGTTTCCAGGAGGGAGGAGAGGTCTGGAGGCCAAAGAGGGCTAATACGATAAGCCTTTTGTGATTCTCATATCTTGTAATTGTATGAGGGAAAAGATTGGGGTTGTTAGTTGTGTATAGGGGATTCATAGGCTAGTGTAAGCACTTAGTACATACCTCTATTGTAATTTCTATATTTTGTTAAAGTAGATTTTTCTTATATGTGGATGTAAGCTTATTAAGAGCTGAACCACTTTAAATTTCTGTGTGCTTACTTGATCATGTTTTTTTTTCCGTTCCGCTATAAGTGATGGGTGATTGGAGAAATTTTTTCCCAACATCTTCAACAAACTTATTGATATCATCCTTGAGAAGATGCCAACATTTCTTGATGCAATGAAAGTTGTATCCATCAAGGCCAGGAGATTTATGGCTCCCACATTCCCAAATGGCGCGACTAATTTCCTACTCACCAATATGTTCTTCAAGATCTGAAAAGTCTTGAGGACCCAGACACCTCAGGTTCTGCAAACAAAAATTTGTTTTGACCTTTTTATCCTCTTTAAATTTGTCTTTGAAGCAGTTTAATACTGCTGTTTTAACATTAACAAGCTACTCTAACTAGGTCCCATTATCAGAAATACCCTTTAAAGAATTCTTCCAGACCATGTGAGAGACTAACCGATGAAAGTAGCATAATTTTTCATCATTTACCCTGATCTACCTATCTTTTATTTTTTTTTTTCCACAAGAAGGACTCTTAGATCTACCTGCTCCCAAAACTGGGTTAAAATTCCATTTTTTTTAGACACCTCCTTAACTCGTAGATTTCTGTGCTCCATGATCTTATCCTAGCTACCTAACTTCTACTTTAAGTAATCTAGTTTGCATCTCTGAAGACATTCTTATTCCAAAATTTCAGCCTGGCTTTGTGAAGACTCAACTTTTCATTGGGCATAAAGTTGATTGCATCAACAAAAAAAGCTTTTCATTCACTTTCAACAACCAACAGGAAATCTTTATGGTCAAACCATGCATCAAACTCTTTAAAGGAAGAAAAGCCGAAATCAAAATTTGACTACCTAACAAAGATAGGGCAGTGATCCAAATGACTCCTTCCTAAGCCAACTAAATTCAATCCTGGCCAAAGCTTCAAAAAATCATTTGAAACAATTAATTTATCAATTCTACTCATTTTAGACTCCTTAGAGTTATACCAAGTGAATTTTCTTGCATAAATAAGGAGATCAAAAGCATGGACTTCTTGCAACAAGTCTTTAAAAGCCTGAATCTTAGATGTGCTACTTAAGCAACCTCTTCTTTCCTATTTGGCCACTACAGATTTAAAATCTCCAAGGCAAGAAAAAAAAACCTTGGAAACTTTCCAAGATTAGAGAAAGATTGTCCTATATTTTTTTTCCTTCAAGGGACGTCAAGGGGCATATAGACATTCACAAACAGCACTAGACTGACTATACCTTTCCAATTACAAACAACCCAACAAAACCATCATGGCAGAAGGTATAAACCTTTTCAAAGACTTCAGAACTCCAAATGTTTATACTACCTTAAGAAAGCCCATCCACATTCTATTCATCAACATCAAAGCCATTTCTTGACCATAAGGCCCTAGCCAATGACTGAAGAATTAGAAGCCTTAGTTTCTTGAAGCATAAGAAAGTATAGTTAATGCCTCCTTAACAAGCTTTGACGAGAAATTTCTTCCCCTTCTCAGTAGTACCTCTCATATAAATGCTAAGCAATGCCATTAAGACTAGCTTGATTCTTGTTATACACTGCCTCTGATTTATCAACATTGGTCTCCTCACCACAGATTGCATTTAACTCTTCAATATCCTGTGCATTTATCTTAAAACCAAATTTGTATGCCAAGATCAATGTCTTTTTTGCCTCAGTTAGGTAGTTCTACATACTACTCTCAACAAGCTTTATATCATTGATAATTACATTAGTCTAGCAAGCACAATTGCTATTTGAAAGTGCCTTTGCATAAGGAGCAGAACAAAAACTTCTATTGCCTTTTTCCTCTTTAAAGTTTTCATATCTTTTACTCTTGAATTTTTTCTTCGAATTTGAAGGCCCAGTAATAATGTTAAGGAATCTCCATTTTGGGCAAGTTACACAGTTCTAGGGCTTGGTTGATTTCCTGCTGCATATCTCTTTTTGAATAGGCCCACTTACAGCCTAATTTGATAGTAGAGCATTAATCATGGTTTTTTTCATCTGAAGTACTAACAGATGCCTCCATTGCCTTGGGACTTGGAGGATTTGAATAAGCAATATGCTCTTTTAAACTAGAAGACTCTTTGATCTTGTCATCACAATTTACTCTATTGACAATATTTAGATTCAAATTCAAAACTTTTAACCAGCAAGTCAGCAATAGCAAAATGAGAAATTTGTTGCTTAATAATATTCAACCATTTTCAATCTTTATTAATTTTTTTGTTACCTTTGGCCACTAGGTCTGACAAAAATTTTAATCAAATTTTCACAACATAAATATAACTTGATCATATAGATATTCTATCTATGTGGAAACAAAAACTAATAGTTAAATTCATAAAGAATATAGCAAAGTGTAGGATAGTGATGAAATTTTTAAAAAATTTGGTGAAATATAATAAAATAAAAAGTCAATCTACATTTCTTAATCAAGGTGAGAAATCATCAAGTGCATGAAAATAAGTTTGAGGTACATTTACAACACAAAAAGAAGGTTATGTACTTCTCATGCAATTTACCTAGTAATAATATGTGATAATTTTATATCATTAGAATAATATTAAATTTGTAGTAGATGCTTTTTATAATGTTTGCTATATAGAAAATAATTATAACCACACAAAAATTTTTATTTCCTAATTAGAAAAATAATATATAATAGTGTACTAATATTACAACACTATGATAATGAACTATGACATGGAAGTTCTTTAAAAACATAAGTGAAAAATAAAAAATGTGGTGCAAAAAATTTATCTTATATGTTTTTCTATTAATCAAGAAATGGATTTGACATCTAAGTGGTTAAACTAATCCATTAATTAAGAGCACTTTTATGCATATTCCAAAAAAATTATTTGATGAAATTTTGTTCTATATAAAAGTTTAGTAGAATCAACCTTTACTTATTATGTTATAAGTAAATTACTTGAACATTGTTGGAAATAAAAAAAATTTCTATATAAATATTGAGAAACAACATAAACTAATTTGATAACTTTAGTAGCTTTTTTTATAAATATATTTTTACCAATATGCCCTTTCACCGTCGCACCTCCCTACACCCCTCTTTCTATGCCACTTTATTGTGGGCTTATCGTTGCCTCTTGAATCATTAATCAAACCAACAAAACAAGCCACATCATCCATATTTTTTGCGAGCTCTATCTCCTCCACAAAATCCACATTTTCATTACCATCATTATTTGACTTTTCCTCTTCCTAGGCCATCCATCAAACTTCAAAATTTGAATCATTCTGTGTAAGTTCATTTCTAGGTTTAAAGGAATGACAAGCATGGTTTTGAGCCACCATAATCCAAATGGTGTTCTTCTGCCACCTGAAATTATAAAAAAGCATTTTTAACCTTAACATTGTAGTTTTAGAAATAAGATATGGATAACTTGTTTCAATAAGGATAGGCCCACAGCCTAGGGAACCTTTAGAATGAGTATCATGATCCACGACAATAATAAGACACCATAAGGAAACCGCTATCATGAAAAGCTGCTCATTCCAAGCATGTTGAAGAATTCTAAAAATGAGTAACCATGCATGCCTTCTAGACTTCTCCAATTACACATTCAATTTTGTAATAGAAGTAAACCATTACTTTAACCAATTTGCACCACTATCTAGAATGTGCAACATTTCATTAAGAGTTGGGCATTCTATTAGCTCATTCTTCCCACCAACTGGCTTAATCCTATAAGGACCAATTCCTTAATTGTCGAAGATAATTTGGAGGCCTTCTATAGTCTAATGTCCCTAATCTCTGCCATTAAGCAACATTCTAGCCATTCATTTTCCTTTGACTTGTAGTTGAACTCAATTCTAGCATAATCATTCTCATTAACAGTATCTACATTGTTAGAATTTTTTTATGTACCTTTCATGACATCCTTGTAAGCTTTCATCTTTGGGGTAACTGCATTATGTATGAACACCATCTTTCAAATCTTGCTATATTGATTTTGAGCTGTTAAAAGCCAATCCAAATCTGGTTCAACTAAGCTTCCAAGTCACCTTTCATCTCCCTCCCAAGAACTTAAGAACTTGATCATGAGATGAAAACATCAATAGATCTACCATACATGTAAAAACCTTCTAGAAGATTGAAACTCAACCAAGATCCCAAGAAGTTAGTATAGAAGAATAAAACTATGACCTTCTCAAGACTTTTCCAAACCTCCCAATGATCAAGCTTACCATTTTCCTTACCAATCTGACCTGAATCGTTGCCACACCCTCTCACAAAATCTCTCATGTTCTTTCTGTCTGTTTGTCTCTCTCTCTCTATCTGTCTGTCTGTTTTTTTCTCTCTCTCTCTCTCTCTTTATCTTTTTCATGTCATTATTCACCCCCTCACCAATGGTAGATCCATCTATATGATGGACCACTTTTTCTCTAAAATTATTTGTAATAGATATGTAATTTAGTGATGGAACCCTGCTTGATAAATGACCAAGGAACTCATCATCAACATGCTAACAAGCTCAAAAAATCCTCCCAAACATGATTCTGATCCCGATCCCTAACCAACCTGTAGTTAAGATTGAGTAGTATCACTCAGGTGCTTGTAGATGAGTAGTACTCTAGGTGTCAAGCAAAGTTCGCAAAGAACTCAAGGATATATGCTTAAACAAAACAATTGTATTATATTTAACTTATGCTTTACATAAATGAAAGCATTAGCTTATATAGGCCAGCTTGGGGCAAAAGAAACCCTAGAAGAGTTAAGCCTAGCTGGACAAGGACATGATCGTATTACTAAGGTGCCTTGGGTCAACACTGTAATGACTTCCCAGAAAAAGGGTGCTAATTATATCTTGGGCAAGTCTCATATGTATGACTATTAAATAAGACTTTTAGCATGTAAATACAATAAGCACTAAGCCTAGGGGTGCATACGTAGACCATAGGGTGCTTTCATGTGCACTCAATTAGGTGCACTGGTGCTTTATTGGTTTACTAATGTGTACGCCATGCCACATATCCTAGCACATCTACAGCATGTGTCTAAGGCATGTCTAGGCATGTGTCTTGAGGCTTAGTAGGGGCATGTCCCCTAGGGGTGCATAAGGGCCTCCACTAGTATGCGCATGGGAGCTCACAAGTCTTGTTGATTCATCCCGGTTCATCCTTGGCTCATCTAAGAATCTTTCCAAAAATGCCGGAAAAGGGCTCATTTAGCTCTTTATCTTGCCTTCTTATGACAAGTCCTATAGTGATCCTCAAAGGGTCTCTAGTGGTACTCTTGAGGCTTCCATCATCTTCCTTTCCCTCAAGGTAATTTATCATTGTATCAGGGCCTGTATCAAACAAAGTCAGATCAGCAACATTAAAGCTAGCATGGATCAGAAACTCACTTAGGAGGTCTACCTTGTAGGTATTGTTGTTCACTCTTTGAACCACTTGGAAGGGCCATGTCCTCTCTATTCCAATTTTGTACTTTTCTTGGCTAGGAACCTTTCTTGTCTCATGTGAGCCCAAACCTAGTCTCCAGGCTCAAACACAATCTTTTTATTTCCCTTGTTGGCTATGGAGACATATTGTTGTAACTTCTTCTTAATTTGGGCACGAACCTTTTCCTGAATCTTCATAATTATCTCGACCTTAGGTGCTTTATCTATGTTAGAAAAATCTTTTGAAGGCAAAGTCATAAGGTCTAGTGGTGTTAAAGGGTTAAATCTACACATAGCCTCAAAATGTGAGTAGTTGGTGGTTTTCAGCATGACTTGATTGTAGGCTAATTCAACATATGGTAGGCAATCCTTTTAAGTCCTTAGGTGCTTTTTTATAATAGCTTTGAGTATTTGCACTAAGGTCTTATTGGTCACCTCTGTTTGCCTATTGGTTTGGGCATGGATGAAGTAGAATATAGTAGCTTTATCCTTAATTCGCTCCACAAGGTTCTAAAAAAATGGCTTAGGAACTTAAAGTCTCTATCAGAGATTGTGGCTCCCGGCATGCCATGCAAAATGCACCACCTATTGGAAGAATAAGTCTACCACATTCACTACATCGTTTGTCTTGTTGCATGGAATCCAAGAATAAGTTTGCTTAGATTTAGCTCTCTTGCGCTTCAAGTAACATGCACAAGTCCTTTCCATCTTTCTTTTCATTTTTGGCCAGCATAAGTATTCCTTGAGCACTTCCAGTGTCTTGTGGACACTAAAGTGTCACATTAGGTCTCCTCCATAAGCCTCCTTGGTGAACAACTCTTGGATGGATGATTGTGGGAGGCATAACCTGTTCTCTTGAAATAGGTACCCTTCCTACCTATAAAACTTATCAAAAGCTCTTTTTTTACAATTAGCAATGGTTTCAATAAAGTAAAGGTCACAAACATACCATTCTTTGATATGTTTAAAAGCTAGTAATTTGGCATCTGAGGTGATTAGCAAGGTGAACTTCCTTGATAAGGTGCAAGCACAATATTCTCCTTACCTTACTTATACTTAATCACATTGGGAAATGCTTCAATAAATTCCACCCACTTGGCATGTTTTCAGTTTAGCGTACTTTGCCCCTTTAAGTGCTTGAAAGATTGGTTGTTCAAGTGTATGACAAACTCCTTATGCCATAAGTAGTGTTGCGAAGTCTATAGGGAGCATACCAAGGCAAAGAGCTCGTTGTCATATATAGGTTAGTTCAATGGTGCTCAATTTAGCTTCTTGATAAAGTAGCTTATTGGGTGGCATTCTTACATCAACGTAGCTCTAATATCTATATTTGAGGCATCACACTTAATCTCAAAAGCTTTAGTGAATTCAAGCAATGATAATAAAAAAGCATTGCTCAATTTTCAGAAGGCTTCATCTTGTGGCTTCCCTTACCTCAATTCTACATCCTTCTTGACTTTTTAGTTATGGGTACTACAATGATAGAAAAAGTCCTTTACAAATCTTGCATAAAAACTAGGTAACACGTGGAAAAATCTTACCTCACTCATGGACCTAGGTGTGGATCGTTCTTGTATGGCTTGGACCTTCTTTGAGTTTACTTCTCTTTTTAGAGAGCTTACCACATAGCGAAGAAAGATAACTCAGTCAGTACAAAAAACACACTTCTTCAAGTTATGAAACAACTTTTGTTCGCTTAATATTTGCAATACTAGCCTTCGGTGCTGGGTGTGCTGCATTAAGCCCTTGTTATACACAAGAATATCATCTAAATACACTACCACAAACCTTCCTATGGACTCTTTTGAGACATGGTTCATTAGCCTTATGAAAGTTCTTAGTAAATTTGTAAGATAAAAGGATGTGACTAACCTTCATATAAACCAAATTTTGTTTTAAATGCGGTCTTCCAGTCATCCCTATCCCTCATTCTAATTTGGTAATACCCAATCATAATATCAATTTTTGAAAAGAATGTAGAACCATGCAGCTCATCTAACATATCATCTAATCTAGGGATGGGAAAGTGATACCTCACCCTGATCATCCTTCTTAGGCACCAAAAGCACTGGCACTATGCACAGGCTCATGCTTTTCCTCACATATAACTTAGCTAGCAACTCCTCTACTTGCTTCTGAATTTCCTTGGTTTCTTCATGGTTGCTTATGTAGGCTAGCTTCTCTAGAATAAGGGACTAGGCATGAAGTCTGTTTGGTCCTTAATCACTCGAATAAGGGAAATCTACTTAGCTCCTTAGGGAATATGTCTTTATACTCCTACAACAAAGAAAGCACAACACTAGGAAGAAAGTTAGGGAGTTTGTTAGTAGTTAGAAAAAGGTCCTTGTAGACTAAGAGTAGCATTTATTTCTATGCTTGAAAAGCTTTTACTTGCATCACACAATTTGCAAAAGAAGCTTTTTTTCCTTCTCTTGGCTTTCCCCTTTTTTCTTCTCTTAGGCAATCACTCCTCTTAGCTTTCCCCTCTTTTTGTTCTTTCAGCCTTCCCTCAACTTTTTTTTTTCTCTTGTCCTTACTTTAAAGCTACCTTTGATGTTCCATGGATCGTTGTGGTGTAAGGGGTACAAGAATGATTGGCCTTTAATTGTGCACAAAAGAATAGTTATTCTTATATTCATCATGTATGACTCTTCTATCAAATTGCCACTATCTTCTTAATAACACATGGTTGACTTGCATGGGTACCACATCACACATCACCTCATCTTTGTACTTCCAATCTTGAAGCCCATCAATTCTTGCTTGCTCAACTTGATTTTCCTTGAATTGTTTAAACATTTCAACTTACAAAGGGCTCGAGTGCCTCAGTGTGGGAAGTAGTAACTTCTTAACCACTGTGGTGTTGGCCACATTATTACAAGTATCTTCATATATAATTTGCCTCTTCTTAGACTTTCTTGTTAAGGGCTCTTCTCACCACTAAAAGCTCTTTTTCCATGAGGTACTGCTTATCACTTTAATCCTCCATAAAGCACAAGCCTTCAGAGTTAAACTTTCTCTCAATCACCACCTTACCTTGTCATTGAGTACATGGTCCTTTGGTTTGGGCACCCAATAGCTAAATGACCCTTGCCTCAGCACTTGAAGCATTCTATGTCACAGTTCCTTATTTTAGTGCCAGGCTTTGATGAGCCTTCCTTGGGGTGTGCCATTCCTCCATTGGGAGCTCAGGTTTATTCTTCGGGGCTCTCACCTAGCCTCTTTGCTCCAACTTGGCTACCAAGTTGGGTTAGGGTAGGTGGCACTCCTAATCTTGATTTCTTTCTAGACTTTACTGGTGGTGTGCACTATATCTTCCAACTCCACGTAAGGCTATAGCTCCACAACATTGATTATCTCGGGGTTTAGGCCATGTAGGAACCTTACCATGCTAGCCTTTTTGTCCTCTTCTACATTAGCCCTCATAAGGGTCATCTCCATTACCTTGAAGTACTCTTCAACAGAGCTTGCTCCCTTTGTCATCCTTTGTAGCTTAGGTGCAGCTCTCTATAATTGGTACTCGGGATAAACCTTCTCTTCATGATAACTTTGAGCTATGCCCATGATCGAATGAGGCCCCTTTCATTCCTCTACCTACTGACCACACCTGATTTTACCATAAAAAAGTGTAATCAATGAATTCTATAATAGCATGCTTTACCTTGTTCTTCTTAGAATAGTTGTAGCAATCAAAGATTAGCTCCATCTTGGCCTGCCACTATAGGTAGGCCTTGAGGTCACTCATCCCTTGGAAGCTTGGGATTTGCAATTTGATGGAGTTAAGGTTCTAGTCCACCCTAGTTGGCTCTTAGGCTGCTATACTATGAGGGTACTGGTTGGCACTCAAAGACTCTTGTTCTTAATTTGATTTATAGGGAAAATGGCTTGAACAGGTCTCCTTCTTAGGGCCTCCCAGTCTAGGGTCAGTTGGGCACTAATCACCTATGTCCATTTACTTTATTCCTCTTGTATATTCTCCATTCAGGCCATCATGCATCCAAACCCAATTTGGAAAGCTTGGACTATGAGCTTGATATCCATAGCGTGCTCTTCTTGGCTGGACGTCCCTAACCCAAAGATTCTCACACACACTTCCTCACACTTTCACACTCAAATTTTGTTAATGGACAATTGCTTTGTTAGATGCAATGCTAGAAGTTCTTATTATTGGACATGGACTAACAACAACCCAAAATCCTACTTCTTTGCAAAACATGGATTTGAAAAAAAGCTAGGTTTTAAAATTTTGAACCTCCTTTGGTGTAAAACCTCAAGCACTTAGGTTTTTCAAAGGGACTTGGTTTGTTTGCAAACTTTTCTTAGAAAACCTTCTCTTTGCTTCTGAATACTCCATTCTTAGTCCTTTTTTTAACGTAAACAACAAGCAACCAACACTTAAATACTTGATAACTTTTAAACTTGAACTACCTTCAAACTGAAGGTAAATTATGCAAATGAAGCTCAAAGTAAGAAGACAAGGGATTTTAGGATATGAGTTGAATAAGAGAAAATAAAAGAAATCAAGCTTGAGATAAAACCAAAGTAAGACAAAAATAAATGATAAAGATGCCCTAAATGGAAATTGCAGGCTCTAATAGAAATTGAAAGGAACCCATTTGGTATATGACCAAGGAATTCCTCCCTAAGAAGTTAACAAGCTCCAAAAATCCCCCTAAACGTGATTCAGATGATCACCCTTAACCAACTTCTGGGTAGGAAACAATACTATTAGTTGGGTGTGAGCACAAGAGTAGTACTTTAAGTGTCAAGCCAAGTCCATAAAGGACTCCAAGATAGGTGCTTAAACAAAGCAATTGTATTATATTCAACTTGTGTTTTACATACAAGAAAGCATTATCTTTATAGACGAATTTGGGGCACAAGTAACCCTAGAAGATCTAAGCCTAGTTGGATTAGGATACGGGCATATTACTAGGGTACTTAGGCACACACTTTAATGACTTCTTGCAAAAGAGTCTCAACCATATCTTGGGCAAGTCTTATACTTATGACTTTACTAAATAAAACTTCTAGCTTATAAATACCCTTTTAGACTCAATTCTTACTGCTCATCCTACTCCCACTAGTTAGCCCACTTCAAATGCTTGGGCATCTCATTCTAGTAGACCAGCTTTTAGCATATCAGATCTTGCTTTATTGGCTTTTACTAGGCAAGCCCTTACCAGGTCAGTTATAACTCAACTAGCTTACACTAGCTAGCTCATTTTGTTTTGACTCCCTCTAGTAGCTAAAAGGTAGACCCCATGGCTACTGAGAGTAGGAGGCTTAACGACTTGGGAGGAGTGTAAAGCTTATTACACCATTTTCCACAAATGATATCTCCAAGACTATTTTAAGGGTCACCACTGCAGCTTAACCGAATAGCTTTTTGGGCCTGATGAAGGACTAGTAGGGTTGCAATATCTAGATTCTAAGTACCTCATGGAGGGTGCTCACGATAAAGAACATTTAATTCTATGGTGATTCGCGAGGGCTTCGCTTGAAGGCATGGTGAAGGATGGAACTTTGATTAGATTGTTGAGGAGGGCAATCATAGCGTTTTAGAATCATGAGCCTCATAAGACTTTCAATTCTAAGTTTTTCCTTCTTCCTTGATTTTCATTGTGCAGTTTTTTTTATTTTTTAGTTTTTTTTCTGGCTATCTAACTATTATATAGCTTACTCCATATTTAGAGTAGATATTTAGAAGCAGCCTTCTGATGAAGAATACAATAGGAAAGAGTTTGGGTAGGTTAGGAAAAGCAAATGTCTGAGAACACTGAAGTCTTCTAATTCTGAATAAGTATTGAAGAGACTAAAGAAGAAGGGCAGTAGCATTCTAGACTTAATTCTTATTGCTTGTCCTACTCCTACTAGTTAGGCTAACTCCAATACTTGGGCAATTCATTCTAGTAAACTAGCTCCTGGCAAAGAAGTTCTTGTTTCACCAACTTCTACTATGCCAGCTCTTACCAGGTCAACTCTAACTCAACTAGCTTTTGCTAGCTAGCTCATTCCGTTTTGATTACTTCTACTAGCTAAGATCCAAACCCCCATGGCTATTGAGGGTAGGAGGCTTAAGGCCTTGGGAAAAGGGTAAAGTTTGTTACACCATCTTCCTCAGACGATGAGTCAGAGACTATTTTGGGCGTCACCACTAGAGCTGGACAGAAAAGCTTTTTGGGCTTGATGAGGGACTAGTGGGGTTGAAATATTTACGCTCTACGGACCTTTTGGAAGGTGTTGATGATAGGAAACATGTAATCCTATGGTGATTGTTGAGGGATCTATGTTGGAGGCCTGCAATCCTACATATGCAACTACTAAGGTTTCCTTCACTTTCACCCTAAAGTGTTGCCCCTTCTTGAGAGCTCAGTTATCACCTATATTAGATTTTCTAAAAATTAATGATTTTCTGCTTGCACTGCCCACACAGCTTAATCTTCCTGAGTAGTTTAGGTGAGTATCTGCTAGGAAAGATAAATGAGATGCCCGGCAATACCTAGGACATATGAGTACCGCGAACATTCTACCAAAATGCATGGGGTTTTAGATCGATGTCCATGTTGTGAATTTCAAAGATTGCTTCAATCAGCTTAAGGTAGATCTTGCCCTAGGATTTTCCCTTTTCCTTTTCCTTCAATGTTCTTTAGGACTTAAACTTTCTCCCCTACATTGATGAACTTTCCTATTTATGCAGGCATCCTCCTGGTGGTCTTTCTCAAAGGGTGTCGCACTTACTAAGGGTTTCTTCATCAAACTATCCATAGAATGGATTCATATTACCAACATATTTGCTCAAGGAAACATCTACTTCGTTCCCTCATTTCGGGCATTATTAACTTTAGCCCATACCCTTTGGGAGGTAGATTTATCAATATTTGAAGACCTTCTTCAAAAGCATTAACTTGAGCTGGCTCATCTCTTCTTTGTCCTAGGTCAAGCTTAGAATTGCATCATAATAGCTTTATGTCATGCTTGCAAGGAGATCAATGCAGCCCAAGAAGACCACTTGAATGTGATTGGTGATTGGCCATCAAAATAAGATGTTATCAAATCCTTAGAAAAAGATGAAAGCGCTCCCTCTTTGAGATTCGATAATAGGCAAGTTCCCAATCCAATTTGAAACTCAAACTTACCTCAAAAAGAAAATAGTGTGGATACAAAAATTGAAAGGGATTAGCGCAAGACAAAAAAAGAGAAGAAGAAGAAGAAGAAGAAGAAGAAGAAGAAGAACATGTTTTCACTCTTCACAAAAAATGAGAGAGGGGGGTGAGAGAGAGAGCAAGAAAAAGAGTATTTAACTATCTATCCAACTTTGTCTATTTTTTTTCTACATTGGCATTTCATATATATATTGCAAATACCAATTATTGTGCCTATATTTTGTTGGAAATGGAACTGGTTTGATAACTAGTTAGTAATGCCAAAGAAGGATATATGAAGAATTACTTTTGGAGTGCCACCTCATATTAAAAAGGTTCTTGCCGACCTGATGGTAAAAAGGAGTAGTTGGTGACCAACATCTAAACCTCATCCCCTATTTTGTAATTTTTTTTCTTTGTACTTTTTGGAAATTAATAGAAAATAATATTTTCAAAGCACCTAAGTACTTAGTTGATGCGTTATCAATTTGAAGAGCTCAGGTCATAAAGCCCCTATAATTTGTTTTTCCATGTCTTTAAGTTGGAATTAACTTAGACTCTTTGGATAAATCATCTTTAGTTTTATTAACTCAAACCTTTTAGGTCCATTAGACCTTGATTTTCTTACTTAAACCATTTAAGGTCTATCAGGCCTCTTAAATTTGGCCACTTGGGGTTTTTACCCCCATTTTACTAGTTTAAGTTAGGTTGTTCTCAGGCCATTTTTGCCTCATTTGCTTTTGCCTCACTTTGAGCCATCATTTTGTTGACTTAGTTGTTTTAAGTAAAAGGGGTCAATCTGACATGGCAACTCATGGGCCTACCTAGGAAGCCTATAGGATTGTGCCCTACATTGGTCATAATTAGCCAATTCATTACGTGCACACTAGTTAAAATCTCCATGCTTTTAGTTAATTAACCTATTATGCATCCAATGCATGGGCAATACTTTGACTTGAACAATAAAACATGTAAAGAAAACATAATACATCACCATGGCATTTTAGTAAAACCAAGTATCAAAATTGTCAAACCACACAAAACATTTATGAGATTAACTATACATAATCAACCACATGTAAACATCCAAGCATAAGATAACTAGGCTCACACCCAAAATCAACTCTTGAGTCTAACTACTTAACCTTGTACATCGGTGGCAACTAGCATACAAAACCATACATTGAAACTAAACTACTAAGATCCATAACTAACTCCCACCTTAGAGCCATACACGAAATGTGTGAGCTCCATAGTCCTCCCATGTGCCATACTAGCCACTGTTGGCCAAAGAAAGTTGTAGTTAGCATGGTAACTTAATCCACAAGTATACCACAATTCTAGAGTCATAAAGATCAAAATAAAGCAAATCCTTTGACCAACAAGAAAAACCATGAGGATGTGCACACACACACACACACACACACACATATGATATAAAATCTAGTGTGAGCTCAAAATAGTGCAAGGCTAAACCTATGCATATAGCGTTTTAGTCCCTCACAACTTGTCCTATACCTAGTCCTCCAACAGATGTCAATTCATGTTTAGCGAGTTCTGGCCTCGAACTTGCTTATAGCAAGCCTCAGCTTACTAATGTAGTGAGCTTAGCTGACCATTTACCTTTCCCTTGATTGTTGTACAGGTTAACATGGCAGATGCACCTCACTTGAGTTCCAAGGAACTCACTAGGTGTACTAACCCTTCATATAGTGCCTCAAGTATTTAGACTTTTCTAGGCCTTTTTTGTACTAAGCTTTCACCTTAAACCTTTAGAAATAGTGCACTAGGTTGTCACTTGCATCTAAAGTAATCTTACCTAGGCTACAAGTGCACTAAACCTTCACTCATGGCACTTAACTATCCATCATTACTTGGTTTACCTTAGTGGAGTGGAAATAATCATAGCTGGACTCTTAATTTCTAGGTTCCATGGAACCCACCTAGGTGTACTAAGGTTTCCACAATGAAACCTTAGACCTAAAGGCCTAACTAGGCTCCTAATAGTACTAAACCTTATATCAAACTAATGGTGTGCTATTGTGGCTAATTAACTAGTTTTGCTTTATGAGTTCTTTTAAAGCCCACAAATCCCTGACAAAATCCTAGTTCATGGAGGAGTTTAAGATGTCCCAAAGTGCCACCGGGTCACTTCAACCCATAGCCACCCTAGGCAAGCCCCAAAAACTCATTGCAAAAATGTGGGTTTCATTGGCAATTTTGCTTATGGGGTTGCAAACCCAAGTGGAGTTGCAGTACCATAAGCGGAGCTCTTAAACTCTCTTTGGCACACACTGGGCACTGCAACACCAACTAGCACTACCATGTCAGATGCCTAACCCCTGTACTTGCAACTAGTGCACTAGGCACCTTGGGAGGCCTCCAAGGTCTCCCAAACAAGTTAGGGATACCTCCTTACTTTTCAAACCTGCAAAATACATTTCCTAGGCTCCAATTCACCTTCCATATCAAGCTTGTAATACACACAAACATCATACTAAGCTTGAAAACCTCATTAGTCCACCACAACCAATACTATCCACCAACAACGCCATCCACAATTCCACAAGAATTTCACCATAAACAAACTATGAATGACATTAATTAAGCATGATCACAAATCTTTTACCTCAATTAACTTTCAATTAGCAACAACCAAGCACTACAAGCATCAAACATCAAGCTTTAAAGGGTTCCTAGGTTACCAAGTTCCAAGAAAAATACAAGGCTTATGGCACCAAATTATCACAAACCCAACAAAACTCAAGCTTCATTAAACTACAGAAACAAGAAAGTAGCATGGACAAGAGCTTACCTTATGCACACCAACATGCCCAATTAGAAAACTACCACCAAGTTTCAAAACCAAGAAAATGCTTGCAAAACAACCTTTCTGTCGCTTGGGCACCATGAAAGCTTTTCAATTTTGCCAAGAAACCATAAGTTTGAGAGGATTTTAGCAAAAAATCAAGGAGGGTTTAGGGAGTTACAAAATGGAGAGGAGAAGGATGTGGGAAGAATGTCCTTTTCCTTTTCTCAATTAAGTTTAAATACAAAAACTTTCCCGCCCCAAAATTTTTCAAAATTTCCAAATATACTCCACGTCCAAATAGTAAGTAGGCATTTAGCACTCAAGAAAATGTTGTTTTAAGTTGGGTTTTGGTTTTAAAAACATGATTTTAGCTTCTAGGAATCATCTTGACCCTCTAATGTTAAAAATGACCATTTTGCCCTCGGGTAGACCTAGTGCCACAAAACACTTAGAACCAACTAACCCTTAAATAATTTACATGATTTTGTTAATCCACCTTTAATTAAGGCATTTAAGCTTGGGATTTATGAACTTACCTCACTCATTGAGCATTTCACTATAAGGGCTATAACATAAGAAGCCTTCAATTACTTTAGTAGTTCTCTAAAGTAAGGCCCCATTTTGTTGGAGATTATACATCGTGGACTTTCTAAATAGCAACCTAGCTCAAGGGTTCTATTGTGTGTGTGCAATGTCCTTTAAAAACCCACACTCTTCAGCAACTACACTAGTCTTATTGTAATACGAGTGAGTGGGTGTCGATCCCATGATGATTTTGTTGTGTTGAACAATTAGCAAAGCCTTGCACAATTGACCTTAGCTAAACCAACCAACAATGACAACAATTAATTATAAAACTACCCAAACTACCTAAATCCTAAATTTACTAATTAACTAATTCAAATCTAGTAGACTAGTACCAACCTTTCTTACTAACTCACACTTCTTAAAGGGTTTTCTTAACTCATTACGTACATTTCCTATGGTTTTCATCTCTTGAATTGGTTATATGTTGAATCAATCCTCAGTACTAGCTTTATCCATTTGTTGGTGATGTGTGTGTCTTGTTTCCTTGCTTTCCATAACTAAGGAACTCCTTCTGCAACCTAAGATGGCATGGACTCCTATCTCTAGTACCATCTTAACAAGGGGGATTATGGGTTCTCTTTACCAATACACTAGCAAATAAGACAAGTTTCTAAACTATATCTTCACTTACCATCTTTGTTACCTAGTTCTAATCTCTTTCTCATTTTCCCAAGCGTAAAGATAGATCCTAAGCATCAATAGATTGTGGCCACCAATGAATCAAGCTATCATTTATATCAAGGGACAAAAATAACAAGTGTTGAAGAAGAGAACTAGATACCCATTCATGCATTCAACCATCAAAAGCAACATCAAGAGACTCCAACCATAAAAAGTGAAAACAAATCTACTCCATAACTAACGAGAAAAGAAAACATCATTCTTGGATTCAACACAATATCTAACAAATCAAAGAAGACAAAAGGGAAGTAAAGAACCAAAAACACCTTGTAGAATCAATATCATGATCTCGAGGCACTCCTAGCTTTTCCTCTAAAGTAGCAAGAATTTCAAGATGATGATGAACACAAAGCCTAAAAACAACCTTAGTTTTTCTCCAAGGAGGCTACAAAGATGAAAAATGTGTTGTTCTATATGTAAAACCCAACCAAAAACACTTAAAATGTAAGGCTTGGCCTTACCTTCTTCCATCCTCTTCCTTTCTTCCAATAGCAATGAGAGTAGGTAAAGTTATTGGGCTTTGAGCTCAAAGATTGCTCATTCAAGAATGTGGTCCCCCATTTTGCCGATCATGAAGTGCGATCACACTTTTCATTGTGAGGTTACACTTTTGCCTCCTAAAGATAAAGTGTGGTCACACTTTTAAAATACAATCACGCATGGCCTTCTCGAGTGTTTTTGGGCCTTCTGAAGTGTGATCACACTTTTTGATCTATGGTTGCACATTGTTTTGCTTCTACTCCTTCTTGCATTCCTTTCTTCCAACTTTGATATTTTATCTAGATTAGTCCCCAAAGTCTGTTCCTTCCTCCATTCTGCCCTCCGAAGATGCAATATTACCTACAAAACTAAAAATTTGTACTAAGTACTAGCAAAATAAAGTAAAATAAGCACAAATGGGAGGAAAATTTTATAGGAACTCATGTGACTATCAGGTTCCCCTGACTTTCAAGCCATCACGTTTACCAATTGAATGGAGTAATAAAGCTTCCCATTTACCTCAATTTGACCTTCTTTTAACCTCTAAATGTGTTCCAAGCCACTTACTAACTTTTTTTTCAAGAAATCTCTAAATCAAACCATACCTAAAAGGGAGTTTGCTTAAGGGACCAAGTTCTCACTCAAACTAATTTGATTCTTTCCTTAACCTACTTCAATTTTGGTCATTAGTAGAAAGGTCAAAGATGATTCATAGTGACTTTGCGTGAGAATAACCAAAGATGGATAGATGTTCTAAAATCTATCCAAATACCAAAATCAATAGTTGACCTTTTGTGCAAGTTACATTTTAGCCCACATAATCTTTGATTACACAGTTTCCCCGGCCTAATGTGAGCATAATTCTTTTATTTATTTCCAATTTTAACCACTCCTAGTGATCACATGGGCAAATTCAACCTTTAGGCCTAAGTTTTATTCAATCAAGTTCTTTAATTTGTACTGGACTTGATTAGATAAAACTTGTCTATTTTCAATCAAGTTACCATGTTTTCTACATTTGATGTTCTAACTCCCTTGCATAGAACCTGTAAACCAAGTTATGCATTATAAGCAAAACAAATGAGGGTTTATTCAAAGTGAGGGGGTGACTGTGTAACCCATTTGTGAAAATGTCCAGAGCTTCACATGGGCATAAACATGGTAATGCACATGACCGTGTCTCATGACATGATCATTGACATAGCCTTGTAAATGACCCTGTACTTTGACACATCTTGTAAGATGGCCATATGGGTGCCCATGTGTAGCATTTTCAAAAGATTAGCTCTAGAGGCGTTACAAGGGCACTAACATGACTATGTATCATCCTGTGTGCCATAAAATTTTTTGAAAAATCATTTCCAAAAGATTTATATGGTCATGGACATGCCCGTGTTGTTGAGCATGCAACCGCCTTATTTGTTTTGAACTTGCTTTTGATGACTAATCCACTCATTGAGCTTGTTACAGAGGTTGAGGTGGATAGGCCGAAGCTCAAGCTATTAATGGCTATGAGTAACCCCGCCACCATCTATTTTGATTTTGACAAACATTGAGGATAACCTAGCTGCCAATGACCATTCCACAACTATGTCCAAGGCAGTTAATAGTTGATTGTCTTTTGTTATTTTTATCTTTTTATTTTCTTTTTATTTTTTATTTATTTTAAATATTTTTTTCTATTTTCGGTAGGACTTTTATTTTGTTTTGGTTATATTTTTTTGCTAATTCTAATCACTTTTCCAAAGAAACTGCATGGCATTCTTATCTAAAATGAAAGGAACTCAAACATATGTAGCGGTCAACAACTTTAATTTGGTTGGTATCAAATTCTATTACCCTATCCATTATTCAATTCTTTGTACTTTTCATATTTGTACATTGAGGGCAATGTACATCTTAAGTATAGGGGGGTGGGTAGCTTATGCCTTAAATTTTTGTTAATTTTATATAAATTTTAAACATAATTTTTTAGCTAAATGTTTTTTAGCTATAATTATGAGCAGGATTTAATTGAAGGAAGTGATTGATAGTTTATGGTTCTTTAGTTCTTGAATTGAGTATCAAGTGTATGATTCTTAAGATCTTTCACTTATGGACTTAATGTTTTCAAAATGCTTCTATGATTCATTATCAAGTTAGTAGATGATGGTCTAGAGAAGCTATTTTTACATTATTTCAAAACATGCTAAATTATAAGTTCTTATGCTTAGATATATGGTATGCTTTGTCCATGGAAATAAGGTTGATTAAAAGAAAAAAAAACTATATGGACTGGTTATGTACTTCATTGTATCATAGTATTGAAACAGGGAAGGATCTTCTCCTAAGGCAAGAGACGATCACTGCTCGAAAAGATGTTAGAAGTGTGAGTACGATTAAAGATCACCTTGGATTTGTGTTGAGAAATAACTTGATTATAGATAGAGCCACTGTTGAAGAAATTTTGAAACACATGAAGATGATGCTTGAAAAAAAAAAGTAAATGAAGTTCAATTAACTACCTTTTTCCATAGTTTTATGGCATGAATAGATGGCCGTATAATGATATTTAATTTAGCATGGTTTGTAATTTTTACTTTGCATAAAAATTTGATGTTCTTTTCTTGAGCTTTGAAAGATACAAGTAGCTAGCTTGGGAATGAATTGTTTTTATTAATTTATTTCTTTTTGAAAGGTGTTAGATTAAGAGTGTTGCATGCATGATATTTCTTGATAAGTTTTTTAGACCATTAGAGTTTCAATTATCTTCTATCCAATATTGCTCAAGAGTATGACCAATATTTATTTTTCATACTTTTCATTTTGATTTGTTTGAAGGCAAGCAATGGTTCAAGTGTGGGGGAAAATACAATATGTTCAAAATTATGCATATTTTTACAATGATTTTCCTTGATATTTTCTTGTGTTTTGAGTAGTTTTTATAGGAATTGGAGCTTAAATGCTTGATAATTTATTTTCAGGCACAATTTTGGCTATTTTGCAAAAAATAATGTTTTTTAGGAGTTTTTGCGCTATAATTTGAAGCTTCCTACGCAAACATGCCTCTGTTCATGACCATGTCTCGTAAATTGAGCTTGAATTTCATGCCTAGCACCCTAGCTTGCCCTTAGATGTGCCCATGTTCCTACTTGTGTCTTTGAACATGCCTGTTTTCATGCCTATGCCAGCTCTTGGCTGTGATTTTAAGTCACTATTTTAGTTTTAGAAAAGGGTGCTCCAAGGCTCTTTTTGAGCCTCCAACTTATGGTTAGCCTAAGGTTCATAAGATAAGGCAAGATAAGTAGTTTTGGTTCAACCAACATCAATTTTGGGCACATCAGAGTGGAGATTTCTTTGAATTAAAGAGAGTTCAGGGATGGATCTTCTTAGTTTGAATTTCCTTCACTTTTGTTTATTGTTCTTCAAATTAATGAGATAGGATAGGATAGAATAAAACCCCTACTTCATCATGAGCTAAACTTTGATTATGCTTAGAATTGATGAACCATAGAAGGATCTTGTTCCTATGATTTACTTTTCTTGATGGAATATGGTTCATGCAATCTATCCACCATGCTTTATTTCCATTGAATTGGTACAAGCTCACCCATTGATTCAATAGATAGTTTGAGCATGTTAAGCTAACTGCTTGTATGTTTGAATTGATCACCATTGGGTAGAAAGGATTGAATGCAAGTCTAGAGATAGGCTGGCGTCAAACCTCTAGACTAGGGTCAAATGAAGTAGTGAAGCTCAAAGAACAAGTAATGCCTTTTTGGGGGTTTTGATTAGGAAGAGATTCTGATAGATCAACGTAGGAATAGGGGTAAGCTGCCTTAGGAGAGGAGTTAGTCTAATCTAAAAATTCTTCATGGCCCATGTTTATTGGATTTTATTAAGGTTAGATAAAGAGTCGTATAAAGGAATTCTAGGGGCATTCAAGTCTAAGCATACCTTTGATTGATTTTTATTTTTTCTGTTGTCATCTGATTATTTTTCATTACTTACTCACATTAGTAGTTTAGCTTTAGTTTTATTAATTAGTAATTAAATTCATTTTGCCCTTATAATTGTTAGCTAGATAATAAAAAGAATGTGATTAATGATACTCACGTCAACCTTTTGGAATATGACCTTGATACTGACCATTACTATATTATGAATAATAGGTGAACTAACCTTAGAGTTCCCATGTAGTTGACAATTGAAAATTCCATATTTTTATTAGTGTTGTTGGGGAGTTGTTAGCAGCCTCTACATTTAAAAGCTGTATAAAAGTAGCTAGCAAGTTTAATTGGGGGTCCAAGGTCCCCAAGCCCCTTAGGACACCCATAAGCATACTGAAAGTCCATAGCACTTAGATCAAGATGTAAATCTGATCCCTTCAAAATAGATTCAGGCTTTGGTCAAATCACAAAAGTTGTAACCCTTTTTCTTCACTTCATGTGGGTTCTTGAATCACCTCAATCAAATTCCTGAGTAAAATTTTATCGTAAACATATGAAAAGGTGTCAAATTTGGCAACCTAATGATGCACGTCAAGTTGCTATACCCATAGACCCCTTAAGGATCTTAAGTGGACTTATCACACGGAAGAGACCTAAAGAGTTAGCTATGGCTTTACATGGGCTAGCCATGCAGTATTTCATGCAAGATGAAGATGGAAACTCAAATGAATTACTTGGAGCACCATTTGGACATATAAGGAGCAAGGACATACCATGGTGCACAATTTTGGAGGTTGAGGGTCTATATGCATCCTAGTCCATATTTATACCAAAGGAGTGTACACCTTAGTATACGCATTGGCTCTAGAGACACCTATGGACCCAAGAACATGGACTTGAAGATTGAACCAAGCTAGAGCCATTGGCACACTTAAGAGCCTCTGGGGTGCACTCGGGGGTGCCCATTTAAGCGCCATCATGGTGGACCATAGCTTATTAGACCTTTTAGTTTCCATGTTTGGTTGCTTAAGTGTAAACTAATGTGAACTTCCATATTTTCATATGTTTTATTATTTCGGTCGAACCTATACCTATTTTTGGTTTTATGAGTGTGTTACGCTTATTCTAGTTGATTTAGGACTGCTAGTCCTTCAAGGGCCTTTCCTATGGTTTTGGCTATACCTCTATAAATACATCCCTTTGTATGCCCCTAAAACACAGATTATCATTAATGCAATATTCCTTAAGCGGTTCTTCTCTTTGGTTCTTTGTGAAGTTAACTTGGTACATAAGGAAGCTAGGTTTCTTTGTGTTCCTTATATACTTCTCATATCTAACCATAGTTTGATTTTAGGTGTGGGTCAAATCCTGTCCTTTAGAGTGTGTTCTGTGAAGCTTGTAGCATCTTGGGCATGTTTCTTTCTTAAATACCAATGGTGTTTACATCAAGTAGTACCAGAGCCACAAGTACAACGCCAGTTTTTTCATTTCTTTCTCTTATTTCTTCATTATTTTTTAGTTGTCTCCATTTAGTTTCTATCTATTCTAAAATTTTTCTTTGTGTTTCAGGTCCTCTTTCATTCAATCCAACCTTCGTTTCGTGTCTCTATCAAGAAAACACCAAAGAAAACTTATTTAGCATCTTTTGCATCGAATTCATATTCTTCTAGTCTTCCTTCAAATTTCTCTCAGTATGTCCTTTTCTTTTCTATTTTTTATCATATCTAATTTGCTTCTATGTGTTCTAAGCCCTTCCAAGTTGTTTCCATCCTTTAATCATCGACTTGTATCAAAACAACACCGTTTGACCACCTTGTGTTTTCTTAGTCTACCAGATTGTTCTTTCATTCTTTACATCCAAATCTCTATGTTTTCTTCATATTTAATCAATTTCATTTAGGTTACTTCATATCTAATCCGTTCCATTTGGTTTTTTATTATTTCATGCCAAAGTGTGAAAAAATCATAAGAAAATCACAATTTGCATGCAAATGTGTTTCAGTGTCCCAAACTCATTCAAATTTTTCTAGCACCCATCTATATCATTTTCTTTTAATTTCTTGCATCCAAAAAATTTCCAAAAAGAAGGTTCAGAAATTAGGTTGTTTCGACTCCATAAAGTTTGTTCCAAATTGTGCTAAAATTAAGGTTTTTTATATTCTTGGTACAACAAATCATTTCTTTTGCTTCCTTTTAAATAAAAAAACCCTTTGGGAAGTTTATCCTATAAAAGAAAAACAAAGAAAAACATTCATTTCAAAAAATATTGCATTCTTGCACAAGATTTCTCAATTTTGAACCAAAATGCTGTTTTAAGCTCGTTTCATATTTTTTGTGTTCTTTCTTATACTTCTTAATTCAAAAACCCTAAAATTTCATTGCCTTGCCCCAATTTTGATCCAAAATCTTTATTTTCAAAGGAATTTAAGATTTATTATGCCGTTTGAGATTATTTTGCTTATAACTTTATAAGGGTTCTTTCATAGCAATATTCCACTAACAAAATTGTAAGTGTGAGTGTTGCGTCAGGTTCTTGATATTTAGAATGTCAGTTGGCTCTAGGAAAGATATTGATGTCAGTTGGCTCTAGGAAAGATGTTGATGTCAAGTTCAACATTGAAGTCATGCAATCATAATTTAGAAAGCTTTTTAATGACATAGCCACCATGAAGGAGGAGAACTCTATGAGGCAAAAGACAATGGTAGGAAGATTAAAGAGTTTCAATAATAAATATCTAATAAGGAGGCTTTAACTGCTAAAGTGTAAAAAAGAACCAACCTCATTTTTAGGATGGATAAAGGGATCAGGAAATAAGACTCAGAGGAAGAAGATAAGGCTTGGAATGCACCTAGACAGCAAAGGAGGATGAGCCACAAGAGGATGTCAACTTGAACTCATTCAAGCTCACTATTTCATCTTTCCGAGGAAGGAGTGATCCAAATGCATATTAGGATAGGAGCAAATAATTAAGATGGTATTTGATTTTAACAACTATATATTTAAAGGAAAAGAACGTAAAATTAGCCACTATTGAGTTTGCTGGTTATGCTCTTGTGTGGTGGAATCAGGTTATGACTTCTAGGAGGAGGAATGATAAATAGCCTATAAGGACATTGAGACATTTTAAGACTTTGATAAGGAGGTGCTTTTGTGCTGACTTATTACCATAGAGATCAACACTTGCAGTTCTAAAGATTGGTGCCAAGCAATAGGTCTATAGAGTAATACCATAAGGAGTTAGAGATGACTTTGAAAAGGGACAGCATTGTTGAAGTTTATGAGACTACCATACCAAGATTCATCAATGGACTAAATCCTGAAATAGCTAACAAGGAGGAGATGGGGTACTATGTTAATTTAGAGGATTTGTTAAACCATGCTACTAAGGCCAAAATGATACTTCAAAGATCCAAGGCAGCAAGGATGGCTCAAGGAGGAAGTTCCACTTGGAGAAGTGGTTGTAGCAAGGATGTGAAGCAAGACATACCTAAGCTAAGGGTGGAGGCACAAACAAACAACAAAGGAGCTATGTCTTAGCCTCAGGACAAAGGTACACCTCAACCTAATAATGCTTTTAAAGCTAGAAAGATGGTGTATTTTAGATGTCACGGAAAGGGGCAATACAAAAAGGATTGCTTAAACAAGAAAGTCATGATCATTAGAGAGGATGGAGACATCACATCCTTAATAAAGGTGCTTTTCAAGGAAGTCTTGAAGACATGCCACTTGTGAAGGATGTTTCATTAGGACAAGAGGTAGTTGAGGGAGGAGATTTTTCTTTTTCTACAAAGGGAGCTCTAAGTGTGCAAGCTAAGGAAGAGACCAATTAAAAGAAGTGCATATTCCACACTAGATGCCGAGTTAACTATCAAGTTTACAGCTTTTTCATTGATCAAGCGAGTTGTACCAACATAGCTAGCACAACCATGGTGGAGAAATTGTAACTTCCTACACACAAGCATCCACATCCATATAGTTTGCAATGGCTAAATGATACTAGAGGGGCAAGGATGGTAAAGCAAGCTCTCGTTGCATTTAAGACTAGTTCTGTCAATGATGAAGTGCTTTGTAATGTTGTACCAATACAAACTTGACATGTCTTACTTAGGAGACCTTGGCAATATGATAGGAAGGTTACTCATGATGGTGTTAGAAATCTATATTCTTTTGTTCATGAAAATAGGTTGGTTACTTTTCTTTTAATTTCTCCATAACAAGTTTGGAGGACCAAAACAAGCTTCAAAATAAGGTTGAAAGAAAAGTAAATAAGGGGAAAGTTGAGGGCAAGAGAGATAAGCATGAAGGGAAAGTTGAAGAACAACTGAGTGAAAAGGGAAAGAGAGTAAAATTAAGGGGAAATAGAGTGGACAGTTCTTGAGAAAAAAGTAAGGGAGAAAGCTTAGTGAAAAGCACTTTGTTGCTAAAATGAAGTATGTGAGGCAAGCAATTCAAGCACAAAGACTAGTGCTTCTTTTGCTTTACAAAGAATCTTTTCTTTCTTTAAATGAACTAACCTCTTTTCCAAGTCTTGTTGTGTTTTTGTTGTAGGACTTTGAGGATGTTTTTCCTGAGCAACTAAGGGGATTGCCACCAATAAGGAGGATAAAGCATCAAATTAAACTGATTCTGGGAGCTCCTTTTCCAAATAGGCTTGCATATAGGACCAACCCTATGGTGACTAAAGAGATTCAAAGACAAATGGATGATTGGTTGGGAAAGGGCTTTGTTAAAGAGAGCATAAGTCCATGTGTCATGCCTATACTTTTGGTGCCAAAAGAGGATGGATTATGGCGCATGTGCATGGATTATAGGCCTGTCAAAAAAATTACTATAATGTATAAACATCGCATCCCTAGACTTGATGATATGTTGGATTAGTTACATGGTTCTACTTTTGTTTTTAAGATTGATTAAAAGCATTGTTACCATCAAATAAGAATAAGGGAATGAGTGAGTGGAAGATAGCTTTTAAAATGAAATATAGGCTTTATGAGTGGTTGATGATGCCAATTGGTTTAATTAATGCTCTTAGCACCTTTATGAGAGCATGACTTTATAGGGAAATTTGTTGTTGTTTACTTTGATGATATCTAGTTTATAGCAAAGGCTTATAGGAGCATCTAGAACATCTAAAACAAGTGTTAGGAACATTAAGGGAACAAAAGCTATAGGGTAAGCTTAAAAAGTGTTCTCTTTGTGTTGATAAAGTGATATTTTTTAGATATGTTATGGGTTCTAAAGGTATTGAAGTTGACAAAGAAAAGGTGAAGGCAATCCAAGAATGACCAGTTCCTACATCCATTTCTGAGGTGAGATCATTTTATGGGTTAGCTAGCTTCTATACGAGGTTTGTCACGAACTTTTCTACCACTGCTACACTTCTTACTAATGTTGTTAAGAAGAATGTTGGATTTAGGTGGGATAAGGCACAAAATGATGCTTTCTTGTTGTTAAAGGATAAGTTATGCAATCCACATCTTTTAACACTTCATATCTTTGTTAAAACTTTTGAAATTGAGTGTGATGCCTCAAGAATAGGTACTGGAGATGTCTAGATGTAACAAGACTACCCCATTATGTATTTTAATGAGGAACTCAGTAGTGCTACATTGAACTATCCTACATACGACAAAGAGTTGTATGCACTTGTGAGGGCTTTGGAGACTTGGCAGCACTATTTGTTGCCAAAGGAGTTTGTGATCCATGTAGATCATCAATCTCTTATGTTTCTTAGTGGCCAAAGCAAGTTGAACATGAGGCATTGAAGATGGGTGGAGGTTATTGAATCCTTTCCATATGTCATCGTACACAAGCAAGTTCATAAATCCTTAGCCTAAATACCTTAATTAGAGGTGAATTAGCAAGATCAAGCGAATTATTCAAGGGTTAGTTGGTTTTGAGTGGTTTATGGCATTAGGTTTACCCAGGGGTAAAATGGTCATTTTATACCTTGGAATGTTGGGACAAGTCCCAGGAGTAAAAATGACATTTTAAAAACCAATACCCAAGTTAAGCAAGTTTTGATTAAATGTTTAAAGACTTGGTTACTATTTAGGGAAGGGGTTCTTTTGTAAAAAAAAATGAAAAAGTTTGGGGAAGGTAGCTTTTATTACTTAATGCTTATGGAGGATTCCCTCATCTCTTACCATTCATTTTCATAGCCTTCTCCTGCCCCTTCAATTTCTTGCTCAATTTACTTTAAATTCTTAGGTTCTTGGTTAAATTGGTGAGATTTCTTGGCACCCAAGTGTGCGGAGACATGCTTTGCACTTGTTTTCCAAATTTTGAAGCTCGGCTAGACATTTTCCACCATGCGTAAGTTTGTGTATGTGTGGTAAGATTCAATCCTTGATGTTTTCATGTTTACTTAGCATAATGAAGCTTCAACTTTGTTAGGTTTGTGATATTTTGGTGCCATGAGCCTTGTATTTGTCTTGGAATCTGGCAACCTAGTGGAACCCTTTGAAACATGAAGTTTAAAGCTTGTGATGCTTAATTATTGCTAGTTCAAGGTTAATTGAGGTAACGAATTTATGATCAATGTTTATTTCCTGTCATTCATAGGTTGCTTGTGGTAGAAGTTAGGTGGTTTTGTGAAGGGTAAAGGTTGGTGCATGGTATACGTTATGGTGGACTAATGATGATTTTAAGCTTAGTATGATGTTATGGGGCACCAAGAGCTTGAGGAAAATGGTGCATTGTGGCCTAGTGTATGTGTTTTCTAGGTAAGAGGAGCTTGGAGGCACCCCATGAAGGCTTCGAGGGGTAAGAAAGCCTCCAAAAGTGCCTATGACACCATTCTCAAATGCTAGGCATGAAAGGTTGGGGACCTACTACAAAGCCCATTGACTAGCATCCAATGGATTTTTACTATAGGGACACGTTGTCAATGGTTGGGGACGCATCTTCACAAGCTAAGGCAGGGGTGTGCCAAGTTTTTCTTAAGGGTTCGAGGGGAAGGCAAAGAGGAGGTACCTGGTGCGTCTAAAGGCTTGAGGTGCCGGGTGGCACTCCGAGACACTTTCAAAACTTCTTCAAGACATATGAGCTTGCTTGTGGATTTATAAGCTCTAAGAGCTACATACAATAAAACTAAGTTATTTGGCCACAATAAAACACCATTACTCAAGTGCAAGCTTTAGTACCATCAGAAACCTAGTCAGGCCTTTAAGTTTGAGGTCCCGATGTGGGAACCTTAGTGCACCTAAGAAGGTTCCATGGAATATAGGCATTATGAATTCAACAATGACATCTGCTACTCAACTAGGGTGAACCAAGTGATGGTGGATAGGTATGTGCCTTGAATGAATGTTTGGTGCACTTGTAGCCTTGGTGTTACCACCTCCAAAAATTGGAAAATTACAATATAAATGCATAATGTTTATAAACCATTATATAGCATGATTTTCCCATAGTGAATGGAATGTGAGGGGTAAAGTGTATAAACTATACCTTCTTAAAAGATTCATGCAATGGTTACTTGGCCCTTAAGAAAGCCTTAATGGATCGCTTGCTTTACAAGTAATCTATGGACTTTGATGTAAGATTTTAAGACTTGGGTACTTAATTGTATAACTCTAAAAGAGAGCTTTTGAAGGGATTTGAATGGTATGGAAGAAAATGTGGGGGGCTAAATTGAATAAAGGAAGCAATGGCCCATTGTTCAAGAACCTAGGACAATTAGGTGCACAAGTGTCCTCAAAATAACTAAAGCATGTGATGATATTTGAAAAGGTCAAATGAGATCATTTTTATCATTTTGCTACCTTTCCATGGCTATTTCATTAGTCAAAAATGTTAGCTAAAGATTAGCCAAAAAGTCTTTACTTACGGCATACTTACAATGACCTAAGTAAGGGTTAAGGTTAAGCTAATTAAGTCAAGTAAAATATCTAGACTTTCTTGCTTTTACTTGGCCATTTTGGCCATCACCAGGCATAGCCTCCTTCCTTAGATCCTTCATAAGCTTCCATAGACACCACAGCTCAAGCTCTCAAGATATCAAAAAGGAAGGTAATCAGATGCACCAAGAACAAAAAAAACCCTAGTTTTCGGCTTTATTGTGCATCTCTTAGAAATTTCAGCCTCCACAGCTTAGGTAACCTTCATGATTCATGTTTCTTTACTTTCCTAAGATGATGATCAAGTATCCATGAAGCTAAGACCATGCTTGGAAGAGAGCAAAAAGCTTAAAGAACCAAGTATGGGTTAAAAGGGTGTGCTCGAATAAGGTTTCAGCCTTACTATTTTTCATGCACTAAGATGGCAGTGTTTATAGGTGTTTTAGAGCCCAAGTTAGTACTAAATAAGACCAATTAACCTTTGAAGACCAAGCATTAGCTTGAGAAGAGCAGCCATAGTGATTACATAATGTTTATTTGATTGGTTATGAGCTAACCCGTGAGATGTGTCACTGCTAGCATTGCATTGTGTTCTATTTTTTTGTGCATTTGGATGGCTATATTTTTCTATATGTGCCGTGTTTTTGTGTTTTTATTTCTTTGGATTTCAATTACGTTACTGGAAATTCAAGTTTCTAATGATAAGCCCTTACTAAGTTTTTTCAAAGAGACTTACTCCCTCTCTGTCCATTTTTAGGAGTACCTGAAAGAAGTCACTAAAACTAATTGCTATCATTTGAATTTCCCTATGAAATTCATTTACAATAAATTTAATATTTTTAGTTATGAACAGGAAAGTTTCATAATTTTTGGAGTAGATTAGCTATTTTTAGTAATAGTACTTTCTGCCTTATGAAGCAGCTAGTCCCTTCAAGTTTTTGGAGTGCTTAGTGCTTTTAAAGTTCTCCAAGAAACTTAGTTTATGTATTAAATAAGTTATGGAATGTATGTAGTGCATAAATACATATAAATGAGTTGGGTATACTGTATGTACATTGTGTGAATGATATATGGATCAAGGGAGTGTAGTTTTGGTTTTGTACTTAGAAAAGAAGTGTCTGAATTTTATGAAATTTTGTAGGGGCATTATGGTCACTAGTTGCTCAAATTTAGTATCCTATACTCTGATAACCATAACTTTTTATACATAATGTGTTTGGCTATGAAATTTTGACCACACTCAGAATACTTCAAGATGAAGAATTTTGTTTTGAATTACTACATTTGGTGCCCTATAGCCAGAGTTATAGAATGTCAAAGTTGGTTGATTTTGCTGAATAATGTTCATATGGTCAGTTTTATCCATTTGAGTGTAAAATCCATAATGGCAATTCTAGATGGATTTAATGTCTCAAGCCAATTTCCCTGTGAAGGTTTAAGTGTATAAAAGGGTTTAAAACCTTTAGGGCATAAGAGAACATGGGTAGAATTTGAGTTGGACACAGTGTAAAAGTTTAGACATATAAAATGGGCACCAATAGCATCATGTGTGCATATGATTGCACATGCACTTGGGGATTTTACTCAAATTCCATATTAGCCAGGAATAAAGAATTTCACTATCATCATTACTTCCAGATGAAATTGTATGTGAATATATGTATGATGGTTGAACCAATATACACATCTTTGCATAATGACCAAGAGGGCTACTTGGGTAAACATAGTGTGCATGGTCTGCTTGGCCTGCAGGACATGGACTGCCTGGGGCTTGAGCTTACTAAAATTGATCAATGTATTTAAGTACTCAGGGTGGTAACACTAGGTAAGATTACTTAAGGCACAATTGAGAACTTAGTGCATTCTTGGTCAGGTTTTAAGGTGGAAGCTTAGTACAAAAGTCACCCAGGTAAATTGAAAGACTTAAGGCACTATATGGAGGCTTAGTACACTTAGTGAGTTTTTTTGGAACTCAAGTGATGTACATTAACCATGTTCACCTCTACAACAAACAAGGGAAGGTTATTTAGTGAGCTTAACTCACTAGGATGTTAGCCAGCAAAGGCTTGTTAGGAGCGAGTTAGAGGATAGAACTCATTAGGCACAGGGTAAGATCCATGCAAGGACTAGGAAAAGGTAATGTCCTAAGGGACTTGAATATATGCACATATGTTGGCACTCAGACTTTAAGTGTGCACGGTAGACTTCAAATATTATATGTATATGTGTGTCCTTAGGATTTTTCTTGTTGGTTGAAGGATCCCTTATTGAGAATCATTGATTCTTATTCCCCTAGCATTTGTTGTGAAAATTTTGTATTTATGGAGCCAACAACCATTCAGGTTGTTAGGCAAGGCTCGTGAGCAGGTAATATGTTTATTTGAATCCTTCTGATTCTAGTTTCATGGTTTACTTGTTGGTTAAGTTTTGGTGCTAACAATAATTGTTTATTTGGCTGACAAAGGCTACTGAAGCACAAGGCAGGGCTTTCGGAGCTGGCCACTGAGAGTTTGTTCTAAGGTGGGAGTTTAGTTATGGATCTCAGTAGTGTAGCTTAATGTATAGTCTTCATACACTAGTTTGCCTCCGATGTTCATAAATGAGTAGTGTACTCTAGAGTCACTTTTGGGTGTAAGTATAGTCTACTTTTGTATTATCTGTAATTAAATTCACACCTATTTTGTATTCTTTGATTGCCTTATAAGCTGTTTTAATGTGAAAGGCCCGAGCAACATTTTTACGGATTAAGGATTTATGTTTTATGTTTTGTTACTTGTTTTATTGTTTAAGTCAAAGCATACCTCATGCATGACTGCATAGTAGGTTAAATAACTATAAGCATAAAGGTTTTAACAAGTGCACACATAATCAATTAGCCAATTATGACTACTATAGAACACGTTCCCACAGTTTTCCTAGATAGGGCCACAAGGGGCTATGTCTTGCTTTTTAAGGAAGTATGCATTATTTTCTGCGTTAAATGCTAAAATGCTTGGCTTTGAGCATCTGAAAGACTTGAAAACTTTTTATCTTGATTTTGGTAAAGTTTACTCCACATGTGCTAAAATTGCCTTTGAGAAGTTTTATCAAGTTAATGTCTTACTGTTCAAAGAAAACAGGTTATGTGTGCCTAAGAATTCATTGAGGGAACTACTTACAAAAGAGGCCCATAGTTCCGGCTTAATAGGTCATCTTAGTATGGCTAAGACTTTGCATATTTTAAAAGAACATTACTATTGGCTGAACATGGTAAAGGATGTTAAGAAGGTTTGTGAACATTACATTGTATATAAGAGAGCTAAATCTATGGTTTGTGCACACCACTTCCTACACCTTCACACCCTTGGATGGACATATCTATGGACTTAATAGTAGGCTTACCTATGACTATGAAAGGCCATGATTCTGCGTTTGTTGCAGTGGCTAGGTTTTCAAAGATGGCACACTTTATTCCATGCAATAAAATAGATGATGTTGTGAATGTTGCTCAATTGTTTTTTAGTGGGGTGGTTCGGCTTCATGGAGTTCTAAAGACCATTGTATCTGATAGAGATTCAAAGCTCTTAAGTCATTTTAGGAGGACTTTATGGGAGAAACTTAGTACAAAGATTTTGTTTTATCTCATGTTGAGTTTGCTTATAATACGATTGTGCATAATACTACTAGGTTTTCACCTTTTGAGATTGTGTGTGGCTTTAAACCATTAACTCCACTAGATCTTTCAACTTTGCCTACTGATGAGATTTCTAGCTTAGATGGTGAAAAGATGGTAGATATGGTTAGCAAGTTCCATGAAAAGGTTAAGTTGTAGATTGAGCATAGGAACCAACAATATGCAAGGAAAGCCAACCAAGGTTGAAAGAAGGTCACTTTTAAGCTTGGAGATTGGGTTTTGCTACACATGAGAAAAGAAAGTTTCCAACAAGTAGCACGACAAAGCTACATCCAAGAGGATATGGTCTTTTTCAAGTTATGAAGAAAATTAGTGACAATAAAAATTTAGGGAAGAATCCTTCTAAGGAAGGGGCAGTTGATGCATATCATGGAGGCACACCTAATGACCCCTTAAAGATCTCAAGAAGAACTATCACAAGGAAGAGAGTTAAGGAGTTGGCTATGGCTTAACATGGGCCAGTCATGCACTATTTCAAGCAAGATGAAGCTGGAAGCTTAAATGAATCACCTGGAGCACCATTTGGACACACAAGGAAAAAGTACATACCATGATGCACAATTTTGGAAGTTGAGGGCCTACATGCACCCTAGTCCACATGTACACCTAAAGGGCATACACCCTATCATACAAATGGACCCTAGAGACACTTATGGACCCAAGACCATGGACTTGAATGTTTAACCAAGATAGATTCATTGGTAAATCCGAGAGCCCTTAAGGTGCACTTGGGGGTGCCCATTTGAGACCCAACACAAAGCACCATAGCATATTAGACCTTTTAGTTTCCATATTTGGTTACTTAAGTGTGAGCTAGTGTGAACATCCATATTTTCAAATGCTTTTATTGTATTGGTCAAACCTAGACCTATTCTTTGGTTTTATGAGTGTTTTATGCTTGTTTAGTTTATTTAGGACTCCTAGTCCTTCAAGGGCTTTTCCCAAGGTTTATGCTTAGGGTTTTTTGCTATACCTTTATAAATGAAGCCCTTTGTATGCCTGTGAAAGACAGATAATCATTAATACAATATTGCTTAAGAGGTTCTTCTCTTTGGTTCTTTGTGAACTTAACTTGGTGCATAAGGAAGCTAAGGTTCCTTTCTGTTCTTTATATACTTTTCATCTCTAGCCATAGGTTGGTAAGGGGTGAAGGTGAAATCCAGTCCTTTGGCATGTATTCTATTGAGCTTTTAGCATTTTTGGCTTGTTTCTTAATGTGATGTTATCACATTGCCTACCAAATATGATTGCATCAAACATTTTAGGCTTATTTTCCTACTGAACTAGGGAATAGGATGTGATTGAATCATCTCTTGTGGCCAATTTTCATGCTTTCTCGTGATATATATGCCTATGGTACCTTCCTTGGGCTAAATCATGCACTAACTTGCCAAAACAAGATCCATGGAGCACGTATAAACCACATACATCAATTCAACATGAAAATAACTAAATCCCTTACCTCAGTTTTGAAGAACAGGGCAACATCAAGCAATCCAAACAAAATGGGCTCCTCTAGTATGTTCCTATGGTTCCAAGAAAAACATATCACAATTGGCACCAAAACATGCTCACACAAGCTTGGCCCAAGCTCATACAACCTTAAGAAACCAAGAACAATTAAAAAACATGGAGAGTAAAATGTTACCTAAGCTCCCAAGCTAAAAAATGTGATACAAGGGC
Source organism: Aquilaria sinensis (assembly GCA_005392925.1). NCBI lineage: Eukaryota > Viridiplantae > Streptophyta > Magnoliopsida > Malvales > Thymelaeaceae > Aquilaria > Aquilaria sinensis. The sequence continues at coordinate 99,316 of SMDT01000544.1, forward strand.
TTCCTCACCAAAACTATGCAAGAATAGGTCTCCGCTTGCATGGGTACATCATGGGGCTTTGGTTTCCTCCAAGAATTGATGATTTCGGTGACATCTGGCCATGGATTTTGAGAGGAGATGGAGAGCTACTAGTTTGAGGGAAGAAGATGATGAATAGTGGCCTCCCAAACCCTCCAAAATAGTTTGAAAACCAACCTCCTCCAAGCCTCGTCCAACTTTTGTTATTGTTGCAAAAGAACCTCAAGCTCAAATAGCACCACTAACTTGGGCAACCTTGCCCCATACATTGGTTTATTGTCACTTTGGTCCAAAAGAACAACTTTTGAGCTTTAAAACTATTCCTATCACGTCGGAGTGCAAAACGACCATTTGCCCTCGGTGACACTTAGGTGCCAAAATGACCTAGTAACTATATACCCTTTTAAACACTTACTTAACTTGCTAATTCAAACTAATTGAGGCATTAAGCTAGGGATTTTGACTTATTAAATAAGTCTTACTTGATCATTGACAGTCTGTTGCCTAAATGGCCATAACACTCAAAAACTAGTTGGCAAGTAGGTATGGGGGAGCTGATTGATTTGTAGAAGGAAAATTGGATCCAAATCTTTCCTTCAAATTGCTAAAAATAAATTATGAATCCCAATTTAAATTCGTCAATTTAGAAAGTTAAAGATCTTCTTATCCTTAATGGAGGAAGATGGAACTCAGCTCTCATTCAATCCATTTTCCTAAAAGAAGTTTCTAACTCTATAATGTCCATTCCTCTTCCCTTGCATGCAGCACCGTCTGGTAAGTTAATTTATAAGGAATCCTCATATGGTTGCTTCCAATCCAAACAAGGTTATGCTATTACGAGGAATAACCAGTCATCCACAAGTCAATTAATAGTAAGACAGACACCTACATCATCTAAATCATGGAAGTTTGTATGGGCTACTAATATACTAGAAAAAATTGAAGATTTTCATTTGGAAAGGTTGTGTTGATGCCCTTCCAACTAAATCAAACTTGTTAAAGAGATCGCATTCTGATGACCCTATTTGCCCTCAATATCAACAAGACGTGGAGACTATTGACTATTTGATTCATCATTACCCTTCCTTGCAGTTTATTTGGCAGAAAACGGATTCAGTTCTGAAGCCTTAATTAGGTAACACACTTCAACAATGGCTTTCTACTTTGATGGAGGACCAAATGCCTCTTGGCCACAAATCAAAGATCTTTTCCATGACCATAATTACTTCTTGGGGTATATGGCTTCATCAAAATGAGATTGTTTTCAACAATCTCCTACCTAATCATTTCAATATTTTTGTATAAGCATGGCCAAGGATTGAAGGTTTCCAACCATGCCAAAGCCATGAAAATTAATCACCAAAATGTTGAGAAAAGTTGGCCTAAGCTTTTGGCCAAAATATGGGGAAGGAAAGCACTCACTTGGTTCCCTATGGTAATTATGGTTGATAGGGCATAAAAAGACCCCTACACAATGCGTGGCTTTGGATTTGTTGTTCTTACAAGGGTAGGCCTCGACGAAATGGTGTTTAATGATAAGTCCAAGGGCATTTCTTTAGCTATAATGGAAAAAACTTGATGCTATATGTCACGCTTTATTGTAGGCTGTCCAATTTGGCATAAACCATGTCTCAATTCTTACAAATTATACATGCTTTTCTACAAATTATTGGAAATAGAACATGCTAGCATGCCTTAGCTCCTCTATTTTTTTAAAAAAATTAATAAGCTTATTTCTAATATGGTTTCTTGTATATGCATAGTAGTCTCTAAGGAAGCTCTTGGGCCATCCCATGAGATGGCTAGGCAAGCTTTGTACAGATAATTCATCTCTTCCTTCTTTGTTTCTTCTGAGTATAAAAAAGAAATTATGCATGTTTGCTATTAAAGGACCGTCATTCTTTCAAAGTGCTTCACATATGCTATAAACATTTACAATTACATCAATATCTACAATTATAAAAAGCATGTTGTGCAATGTATTCTAATATATTTAACAACCGAAGCAGTGAATGCACCTCTCAGTTTGAATGTCTATAAGAGGAGAACAAAGTTAGGCACGTAAAGCTTGAATTGTAGGATGAACCTAAAGTTAGAACATCAGTGTCCTATGATTAACTGACTCACTTGGAATAATATAACTTCTAGGTACACTTTATTTTATTCTTCCTAGCGAAAAGAATAATTTTGTTCATGAAAATTCTAATACACACTTCAAATTTTTTTTTACCGTAAGGACTTATAAGAGCAAATAATTTACCTTAGTTAGTATAATAGTTTCAAAATTAAACCTACATAATTAGAGAGTGCAAGGGTAAGTAAACCCTCAATTGAGGTGGAAAAAAACTCGGGAAAATAACTTAGAATTCCATTACGGATCCAAACCTAACATGCCAAAGACAGGAAGGATAATAACAAAGCACAATCACTTGAAAGTAAACAGACGACCCACTTTCTGCTAATTGGGGCTTAAAGCCCTTCAGGTTTCAAAAGGCAAGCAGATTCCCCCCCCCCCCCCCAAATTTACTTGTTGACTCCCTCATACCCTATACGTTGTACATGCTTCTATATACCAAAACAAAAGAAAAAGATAGCAAACTTGTTGAAACTAAAGTAGCAATCTGTTCATAGCAAAATAAACCATATATGCATTGAAATGTAAATAGTAACATTTAATGTTTCCATCACTAGATCATAGCCTTTTCCAACATACTCTTTCCAAGCCCTGATTTCAAAAAGATAGTGATAGGAAACTTGTTCGTTTCCCTTGCAAAAACTAGCATATGCCATACCACTAACCATTCAGAACCAGCTTGCTTTCATGGTCACTGCACCTTAACTAATTCAACATCAAATTCCAACCATGAATCAAGTGGGATATTATCTGGAGCTCCTTCACCCAATGAGCTGCACAAGCATCACAGGGAGAAAAAATAAAAAAAAAATCATATGATGCAAGACATGCCACAGATTAAGAATAATGAGGAAAAGTGAAGACAAGATCATCTATATTTAGCCTTTTGGATCACCTACCCCATTGATGGAGGAACCATGATTCCTCTTCTTCCACCAACTAGCATACCTGCAAAGTGGGTAACAATATAACATAACAATTCACATCAATGGACATCAGACTTTCTATTCCCTTCACTTTTCATTTCCTGTGTTTAGCAAAAGACATTATCATACTTGAATGAAATAAAGCTCATACTAAGAATTTTGAACCCTTCTCTCTCTTCCTATCTAAAATTTAATTAATAAATAAAAGATCATGCCTGGCTAAAACAACAATTGGAACTACATTAACGTATTAAAAGGAAAAACCTTACCCAACTTAAACCTCAATGGGGCTTTGACAAGATTTGAATAAAATTCTTGTCCACTCTCAGATGACTTACCAACATAATGAACGCTGACCTATAAGATAGTGAAATTATTTGCAATTTTCATCAAAGCTGCAATGATATGTGATCAATTTTATTACATTAGGCACCTTCAAAACCATAAGATAAAATGAAAGACACCTAAAAATAAGTTCAATTAAAATAAAATTACTTACCCTTCCACCAAATGTAGCTATCTTGCCATCATGATTACCAACCTCTAGCTCCTCAATGACTATTCCATTTGACAATGTCCAACGGTGCATAACTCGGTCGTTAGCACCATTGCTCTCCATGGCAAAAACAAATGCTTCTGTTTTGTGACAGCACCGAAAAGCTTGAACTATCTCCACTGTGTTGGTATACGAATTCATCCTTTTCATCTTTTTCTTCCTCTCTTTTTTTTAGCTTCCAAAAGGAGATTTATCTGCATCAATCACAAATGTCTTGAACAGACATAGTAAAACACTTAAGTGCATAAAGTAATGTACAAGACAAGGTTCCATTTATGTTTTTTTCTACCTCTTGTTTCATTTGCTTCATTAGATTATCATTTCAAGGTGGATAAGTAGCCATAAACTAACCCTACATCCTGTTATACATGGAACCAAAAGCACAAATGCCATATTAACACTCACCCATTCTTGTCAACATTTTCAATGTCCCCAGGCAAATCAATAGTGGTGGTATTAGATTCAACACCATTTGTTGAAACTCTACCCTCTTGGCTACCAATATCTCTTGAACAAGCCTTTTTATTCTTTTGTTTCTTTTTCTGCTTTTTTTGTTCATCTTCACAAATGAACTGAATGGACTGTGTACTATGTGCCAAGCATGCACCTTGCACAGCATTACAAAACAATACTCAATGAGACCCATCAATGCATCAACGCAGCAAGTACTTTTCTTCCAGGACAAATATAACAGAAAAGTACCAAAAAAACTCACTGTAGTTATGGATTTGGACTAATTTGATCACCATGCTTTTAAGTGGCTCTAATTGCATCACTAAAGTCATAATTTAGACCAAAATTGATCAATAATGTTACAGTTCGGTACCAAATATGTCACCAGATGTTAAAAACTTCACAGGAAACATTAGAAGTTGTTAGTTTTGAAATCTTAGTGTATTCATGTAACTTTAACAAACTTCAGGAACTATGTATAATTTATCATTTTTATTTTTTTTTGTGACAATCACCTTTATCGTTCACCAGATCTACCACTGGTCCTTCTAGGACTGATGTTTAAATTAGTTATCGCATTCTAATACTACAGATAATCTGAACCTCGATCAAATGAAACTCATTCATCTAATATCAATGTGTTTCTGATTATCTATTTCCTGGTATCACAATTTTTTTTTTTGTTTGCAAATAGTTATGCCCAATGCTATCTCCTTTGACATCACCTCCATACCAGTGGCAAATTCAGCGATAACCGATGTAGTGACTTGCACATAAAATAAATGACAATGGTAAATTACACAAAGTTCCTGAAGTTTGTTAAAAGTTACATTAGTACCCCAAGATTTCAAACCTAACAACTTCCCACATTTACTGTCTGATTTTTAATGACTGGTGGCATATTTGGTTACAAACTGTAACATTAGTAATTAATTTAGGTCCAAACTATGACTTTAGTGATGCAATTGGAACCACTCAAAACTATAGTGACCAAATCGATCTAGACCCCTAACTACAGTGAGTTTTTTGGTACTTTTTCCTAAACATAAAACAAACCAGAAGTATTGTTTTAGTTAAAGCCAAAAAACTACAGCCCTATATATGTAAACCCATAACTAAACTGTGATACAGTTAAAACCCTAAACCCATAATTTTTGAAATGTTCAACCCTAAACCCTATTCACATTCTAATTTAGACTTGACCAGTTATAATAGGCTTTTCCTAGTATTTCTGGCTAACAACAAGAATTGAATTAGAAGGTGATTACATAAGCTGTAAACTATTTTGACTCCTGTAGACATGCTATGAAAAGCACAAATGCCATATTAACACTCGCCCTTTATTTCCCAACTTTTCTTTGTGCCCAGGCAAATCAAGAATTATGATATTAGGTTCTAGACCATTTGTTTGCCCTTTATCCTTTTTCCTGCTCACATCTTTTGAATAAAATTTTTTAGTTCTTTGCTTCTTTTTCTATTCATTTTCAGATACAAACGGAGTGGACTGTGCAGTATGTGCCAAGTCATGCACCTTGCAATTACCGGATGACAAGAAAATACTCGATGAGAACCATTAATGCATCAATGCATCAATGTAACAAGTACTTTTCTCCTAGGAAAAATAAAAAATAGACCAGAAGTTTTGTTGTAATTAAAGTTAAAACTATAGGCCTAAGTATGCAAACCCATAACTGTGATTCAGTAACCATAACTTTCTAATTGTTCAACCCTAAACCCTATACACCCTCTAATTTAGACTCGGCTAGTTATACTAGGCTTTTCCTAAGACTTTTGGCTACAGATAAAATTGAATTAGAAGGTGAATACATAAGTTGTAAACTATTTTTTACTTCTGTACACATGCAGTCAAAAACACAAATGCCATATTAATATTCACCCTTCATTTTCTAAGTTTTTATTATGCCCAGGCAAATCAACAGCTATGATATTAGGTTTTAGACCATCTGTATGACCTTTATCCTCTTTCCTGCCAATATCTTCTGAATAAACTTTTTTAGTTCTTTGTTTCTTTTTCTGCTTTTTCTGTTCATCTTCAAAGACGAACTGAGTGGCCTGTGTAGTATGTGCCAAGTCATGCATCTTGTATGATGTTACATAAGGATACAAAATAAAATAGGAAAGTAGATTTGTCATTTATTAGTTAGATATCAATCCTATAATTGAGTTTCCTTGTATAATGATTTCTCTTATTATATAAAGGCAATGAGGGTCTTGTATAATTATCAAGCCCTCAGTTTCTCCCTCTAATATTATTCAACAAGGTATTAGAGCCTAAAGCATAACACTGTCTTTGCCACAAACTAGCCAGCCACCAAAATCCATATTTCTGTTTTTGCTGCCTTGACCAGTATCCTTATTCTAAGTTAACCAAACCAAAAACCAAGAACACAACCATACTTAGGAATCATCGACGACCAGAATAGCATTGGTAAGGTTACCAGAAAACCCCCCACGCACTGCCATTTGGTGACCTCCAATGATGGCATCTTGATGGGTTTGCTCGCATTCATGTCCTAAACTAGCTTATGGTTTTGGTCCATGTCAATTACGACCAAAATCTATGTTTCTTTGCCATCTGGCTAGTCTCTCATTTATTGTAGTGCATAGTCAGCAAGGTCTGTAATTTCTTTGATCGTCTCATCGGAATTGTGTCAATGAATATGTCAAACATCAAAAGAAAATCCTAATCGAGTGTTCCGACAATCGTTTCACCAATGGGTTCCTCTATTCAATTTAACAGTGTTCGAATTACCAAATAAAGTTTGAACGGTAATAATTACTCTTATTGGATAAAAAGGTGATATTCTATTTCACAGGTCAAAGGAAGATGTCACATTTTACTGTAGATCCTCTTACCGACGAAAGTTAGGTAGAAAATTGGCAAGCTGATGATGCATGGTTATTGCCCTTGCTCTTCGAGTCCATGGAATCTAAAGTGTCAAATTTATTCTCTGATGCTGTCACCTGTAAGCAGGCTTGGGATTATGCCAAATTTCTTTACTCTAGTAATATGCTGCACATGTATGATGTCTCTGTTGAGTTGTTTCATGCTAACAAGAAGGATTCTCATTGATTACTTCACTAAGGTGAAACTAGGCTTTGAAGAGTTGAATGTTTTACTGCTTATTTCATCTGATGTACAAGAGATGCATCGTCAAAGAGAGCATCTAGTGATAATGGCATTTTTGGCTAGACTAAAATATGAGTTTTAACTAGTCCGTGCATAGATCCTTGGGGGAGTAGAACTTTTTTCATTACCTAAAGTGTAGTCCTAACTTTCTTGTTCTTTTGCTAAGGAGAATCTGACAAATTATAGTTTAGATCGGTATGTTTTTGCGATTCAGTCCAATCCACAAGCAAGATCTAGCTTGCAAGTTAGAAGAGATCTTGGAAATAGTCATAAAGGATGTAGTGGTTGTGGTGGTAGAGGTAGACATGGTTGAGGTCCACATCCTCATTGCACATACTATAGAAAATATGGTTATATAAAGGATACTTGTTGGGATAAGTATCCATCATTGTGAGCAGCCCATATGGCATCAAAAGAAGACCCTTCTTCAACTATGGCATCACAACCGTCTGTTACTTTATCTCAGGAATAGTACACTAAATACCTACAGTATCAATCCGCACAGCTGGTCGCTCTCCTCCTATGGCATCTATTATCCACCAGTGTAATCCAACAGCTTGTTATTCATTTACCCTTTCTAGAAATCAGTCTTGGGTGTTGGACTCTGGTGCTACTGACCATATTTAAGGTAAAATAGCCATTTTTTTTTATCAAATATCTCTTCTAGCTTCACATCATAGTAAACTCACCATTGCTGGTGGATCTACCACCACTATTAGAGGTGTTGGATCCACTTGACCTTGTCATTCTCTTACTCTACCCTTTACACTCTATGCTCTAAGCTTTCCATTCAATCTTACATCTGTCAGTAAACTGACCAAACAACTAAACTGTTTTGTGTGTTTCTTTCCTGATCATGTCATTATCCAGGATTTAAAGACTAAGAAGATGATTGGAGAAGGGCATGAATCGAATATAATGTACTATTTTGATATTGTAGTCATTAGTTGCTTGTCCTATTTCAGCTTCTCATCTTCTAGTTCATAGTCACTTGGGTCATCCATCTCTAAAGAACCTCAAGAAATTAGTCCTAAAATTAAGTTCAATCTCTACTTTAGAATGTGAGTCTTGTTAGCTTGGGAAGCACCATCATGCTCCCCATTTGTCACGAGTCAACAAATGAGTTGATAAACCTTTTATGCTAATTCATACAGATATTTGGGGTCCTAGCCGTACCAAGTCTAAATTAGTTTTTCAATATTTCATAATTTTCGTTGATGATTTCTCTCGAATGACTTGGTTATATTTAATAAAAGATTGTTCAGAGTTATTTTCTATCTTTTGTGCCTTTTGTGCTAAAATTCAAAATCAGTTTCACACCCAAATCAATATTCTTCATGGTGATAATGCAAAAGAGTATTTCTCTAACTCAATCTCCAGTTACATGTAGCAACAGGATATACTCCACCAATCCTTCTGCCCACACACATCTCAACAAAATTGCTCGTACAATGTACCCAAAAGTTTTTGGGGATATGCTGTGCTCACTGTATGTTTTTTTATCAATCGTTTTCCATCCTCCATCCTTGAGGGTAAAATTCCTTTTTCTATCCTTTTTCCCCGTCAAGCTTTCTTTTATATTATTCCTCATATATTTGGTTGTGTCTGCTTTGTTCATCAGAAACAGCCTAGCATAGATAAACTAGACCCTAAATCTCTTAAATGTGTTTTTCTTATATACTCTCATTTGCAAAAAGGGTACAGGTGTTTCAGTCCTTCCCTAAATCACTTTTTTATTTCTGCTGATGTTGCATTCTTTAAAGCTACACCATATTTTTCTAATACTCAGTTCATGTCTTCTAATATTGATGATTGTCTGCCTTTGCCCTCTGTACCTGTCTAAATGGTTCCTACCAATATTAATATTCCAGTCACTGATCTTGTTTCTTCAGAGCTTATTCCTAACAATAATCTAGCTTTTTCAGAGCGTCTTTCTTGTCTTGATTTACAGGTTTATACTCGACATTCTCATCAAGAGGTACTACCACAAGATTCATGCTCGTCTCCACCGACTTCATCTTCAACTCCACTAGCTGATGATTTAGATATTCCAATTGCCTATCACAAATGAAAATGTCTTGTGCACTTCACCCTATCTTGAATGTCATCTCTTATAATTCATTATCACCATCATACTCTACTTTTGTCTCTACCTTGTCTTCCATTCCTTTGCCTAAGTCTATTTCAGAGGCTTTGTCTCACCCTGGATGGAAATAAGCCATGGAGGAGGAGATGTCAGCTTTGCAGGCTAATAATACATGGGATTTAGTTCCTCTTCCACATGATCAGACAGTTGTGGGTTCTCGATGGTGTTTAATGTTAAATTTCACCTTGATGGTGTAGTTAATTGGTTGAAAGCTCGTTTGGTGGCTAAGGGATATACACAGGTATACGGCATGGACAACTCGGAGACATTTTCTCCAGTAGCCAAAATGACTTCAGTACGTGTTGTCTTTGCATTGGTAGCCATAAATTAGTGGCCTTTACATCATTTAGATATGAGGAATGCCTTTCTTCATGGTGATCATGAAAAGACTATCTTCATGGAGCAACCACCCGGGTTTGTTGCTCAGGGGGAGTCTGATCTTGTGTGTCACTTAAACAAGTCTTTGCATGGTTTAAAATAGTCACCATGAGCATGGTTTGGTCGCTTTAGTGCAATTGTTATTAAGTTTGGTTTGCAGCAATGTGGTGTGGATCACTCTATCTTTTATCGACACTCCCAAACTGGTAAATTTATTTTGATTGTCTATGTTGATGATATTGTTATCACTGATGATGATAATGTTGGTATTCAGTCTTTGAAATCCTTCCTATAAATGAAATTCTACATAAAAGATCTTGGTTCGTTAAGATACTTCTTGTGTATTAAAGCAGCAAGGTCCAACATGGGGATAAGCTTGTCCTAGAGGAAGTATATCCTTGATCTTTTAGAAGAAACTGGCTTATTGGGAGCCAAGTCAGTTGATAGCCCCATGGAACCAAATGTTAAGCTTGATGCTCAGAAGGGAGAATATTTGGAAGATCCTGGTAAATATCGAAGATTTTTTGGTAAATTAAACTATTTGACTGTCACTTGGCCAGACATTTCATTTGCCACTAGTGTCATAAGTCAGTTTATAGAGTCTCCATGCACTGGTCATTGGAATGCAGCAGTCAAAATTTTGAGGTATCTAAAGTGTGCTCTAGAACGAGGTTTTTTATATCAAAATTATGGTTATACTCAGATTCAAGGATACACAGATGCGAATTGGGTAGCTTCGTACGATCGTCAGTCTACTTCAGGCTATTATGTTTTCATGGGAGGAAACTTGGTATCTTGGAAGAGTAAGAAGCAAGATGTGCTGAATCTGAGTATAAGCCAATGGCGTATGCTACATGTGAGTTAGTATGGCTGAAGCACCTTTTCCAAGAACTTGGTTTTGAACATTCATCGCTTATGGAGTTAATGTGTGATAATCAGGCAGCCACTCACATTGTTTATAACCAAGTCTTTCATGAAAGAACCAAACATATTGAGGTTAATTGTCACTTTGTCCATGAGAAGCTTTAAGAAGGATTGATCAAAACTCCCTATGTCAAATTAGAAGATCAATTTGCTGATTTATTTACTAAGTCTTCAAGAGGGTCACAAGTAAAGTCTATATGTAGCCAATTATATATTAGTATATCTTTATAGTTTCCGTCTATTTTAACGGTTGTAGTTAACGACAAGGCAATTGGTGTAATATTTTCATAGTTAAAGAATAAATGGTGTTACGATTTGTAGTTTTGGGATGAATCTGAAACATGAGTCTTAGTTTAGGGACAATGAGTACTATTTACCCTTAAAGAATATGACGATTAACAACTTTTATACTACTTTAGGAATAAGATAAATTGACTAGATAAAAGAAAAATTTTTATTCTTTTCACATAAAATTTTGTTGATCATTATGCCTATGAATGGATTTTAGGATTTGTAAATAGCATTTAAATTATCCATAAACCATAAACCATAAATCCTACATGTAAACCTTTTATCTAAAATCTAAACCCTAAACCTAAATCTAAACTCTAAACCATAATCCTTAACCTTAACCTTTATCATAAACCTTAAATTTGAATTCTAAACCCTAAACCTGAACCCAAAACCCTAATCCTAAAGCCATAAAGACTAACACTAACATAAACTATAAACCCTCTATCCTGACCAAAAACTTTATACATAATTCTACAATCTAAATGGCAAATTTAAACCCTAACCCTCTTTCCAACCCTATACTTAACACTAGTGTTTACCATAAATCCTAAATCTAAACTCTAAACCATAAACATAAACCCAAAATCATAAAATCCTAAAATCCTAAATCCCTAATCTTAATCATAAACTCTCAATCCTAACCCTAAACCCATAAATCCCAACCTTAAAACCCTAAACCCTAAACTTTAACATTCAATCTTGGCCCTTATCTTAAACCTTAACTTTCCTCTTTTATTACCTTCCATGTTTAACAAATGGCACATTTGGGGGCTTCCATAATAAGATTTAGCCCCACCTACATCAATTAGCCTTATTCAATTAAGGTTTGTTCTAAGGAGTGTTGTAAAGATATGCATAACAGTGGATGTAGTGCAAGTGTCACAAAAAGTGAAAGGTGGCGAAGGGTATAGGGGGTTGTTGGAGTGAAGAAAATGATGAAAATAATAGATTCAGAAACTTTAGGGTCAAAGTATTAGGTAAGAAAAACTCATAATTAAAACTTGCATTTTTCTCAATTTTTCACGTTTATGTAAGCAATTTTAATAATCAGTGGCAAATTTGCTGTCAACACAAAATGTTGATGGAAAATTTGCACCTTTTGAAAAGATCAATGGCAAATTTGCCGACGAAAAAAGTTTAATAGTAAAATTACTCTCCGTTATAAATTATAGTGGCAAATTTGCTCATTTTGCCTTCTAAATTATTGTAAAGTCATTGAGCCACAACTGATTGCTACGCTGAATTTTTTTTTTATCATATTGTTCTTGCTCTCTTACTAACACTAGTTGTTCCTTTGACACATATTTTTTGTCCCTTGACAATCTACCAATTTTTTCGGTTGTTTAATGTGTTCCTATTATAACTATAATAGTTGTTCCTTGTTAGATAATTCTTGTTTTCTTGTTGAATATAATTGCTCTTTTATTGTATCTTGCTAGCTTCCCTTACAAATCGATCTATTCCTTTTGATATTTAACAACCACTTGCTATAACTGTAGTAGTTATTCAGTAGTTTTTCTTTTTTAGATGCTTCATGTTCTCTCGTTAGATATAATTGTTCTTTTATCTCATCTTATTGTTTTCTGACAAATATATTTATGCCTTTTAATATTTAATAACTACTTGTTATGCCTGTAATAGTTATTCCCTATTAAATAGATATTCTCTTATTGAATATAACTGTTCTTTTGTCTTATCTTGTTCCATGTTAAATCTACATATTGCTCCTGATAATTAATAACTAGTTGTTATACTTGTAGTAGTTGTTTCTTGTCTGATTGATTTTGTTCTTTAATTAAATTTGCTTGTCCTTTTATCCCATATTACTACTTTTTTTTTTTAAATCTACATGTTCCTTTGCTTTCTTACTATTCCATGATTTTTATCTTCTTGTTCCAATTAAGAGGAAAAAGTGTTTCAAACTCTATCCCATAGTCTTTTACACAAGGGTCCTATAACTACTCTGCAAATATCACAAAATTGTCGACAATTCACCATTTATTAAATAGGCCCAAATACCCTGTCAGCCCCTGAACTCAACTAACTAGGGCATTTCCCCTCTTGAACTTTAACTCTATCCACCTCAGCCCCTAAACTTGCTTAAGTGGGTTAGTCAACCCCTTTGACTGACCCGTGTCCATCATGTGATAGGGTTTTCACAAATTTCGTTCACCCCTGTTTGCCAAGCCACTAGAAAAAACAAAACCTGTTGTTCACTGACACACCTAAATCTTTAGGGTGTTAATTACAACTTTTGATGAATTATAAGGAGCAAATGTGTAATATTTTATACAATATGACAAGAGAAAGAAATATTACAGAAAATATCCCAAACTTTTTGATTGTTCACTAATTTACCTTTATTTTAGAAATGTTACAAGAATGCTATCATCTTCCTTAGGACAGTGGGTTCAACAACAGACGAGTTTGTCTTGCCGGATTTTGGGTTAATTTCCTCCGGCCTTGGCTACACCTTATTGTCCTCCTCTGGCTTTGGATTCACCTTCATGGCATCGACACAACTATCTCATCCTCATCCACGTTGTCGTCCGATTTGAGGCTCAGGTCCAACACCGCTTCAGCGATTCTAGTGGTTGAAGCCAAAGCGGCGAAATCATGAGTTCGCTAACTAAGTTTCTCAAGATGCCAAATTTAGGCAAAAAAAATGAGAACATGAACAGAACATCAATGGGGAACTGAAGATAAGGCAACGGCATCATCATTTGCGAAGTAGTTCCTGAACTAAAGATGACGAACGACAAAATCATTGAGTTCATGAACTAATTCAAGGTGGGATCATTTTCACAGTAGCCACTAATTTAAGAGTGAAATCGAGGCAGAGATAGGAAATTAGGTAAATGGCGTGCACTTGAAAGGGGTCACATGGCGCACATGGTTAGTCAAAGGGATTAACTGGCTCATTTACGCAAATTTAGGGACAGAGTTGGCCCAAGTTGAAATTTAGGGGATAAGTATCATGGTTAACCGAGTTTAGGGGATGTAGCAGCATTTTAGCCTATTAATATATGAAGTCGTGATCTTCAGTTAGGGTGTGGCACTTACATCGGGCATAGCCTATCCTCTGCCCATACTCATTATCAAAGGGGTGCCATTATGCTTATGAATTGTGTTGCCCTGCTACAATATTTTTTTTTTTTTTTTATCTTTCGGCTGTTTTGCTTGTGTTTTGGTTCGAAATTGCTTTTTTGGGGCTGTTTTTTGGTTTTTTTTTTTTGTGTTGGGCTGTTTTTCGGCTTGAAATTCTTTTTTTTTTTTTAAGGTATTTTTATCGGCCGGAAAAGCTAAATTTCAAAAGTCGTCATTTATTTGTATGTGTTGATGTCTTTTGATCCTCAAACCTTGAAAGTAGGCATTTCTACCACTTTCTCCTAAAGTTTTGGCTTTTGTGTTTTAGACCTACAACTTTTATGAGTGGCATTTAAGGCCCCCGATTTCTCCTGAAATCTCAAATTCACTGCATTAGTCATATGCTGTGTATTTTTTATTTACCAAATTTATTACCAATATATTTCAATTATTTAAATTTTTAATTCTTTTGTATTGATCATAACTTATTTTTGAATTCATAAACTTTTTTAAGTTTGTTTTCTTCTATAAATATAATTGACATAAAAAAATTGTATCTTCATCCCATCGTATTGTAACAAAGTGATTGGTTGTGTATTTAATTTTTTTCATAAAATGAAATGATTCTTGAGCCTGAGTCCTAATAATATGCGGCGTGTTAGCTATTAGTTGGTTGATCAAGAAAATGCAGGTCTGCCCCCTCATCTTCTTTCAGACATGGAGGGTGAAATCCTTGTGTTGCATTTAGGATTAATGCTACCAGGATCTGACGCCGTTTTGATGTTGGAAGTAATTTGTCTGTTAATCAAATGGTTTCATGTTCTTCATCAAAATTTGATTAAAACTTTATGAAATGTTTCATTTGTCTCAAATTCTTTACAACATTCACTATTCAGTAATTAATTTATAAATTTTTATTTTTAAAATTTTAGCATATAAATGAAAAAGTTTTATATATAAATGATAAATAAAGACATATAGTTTCAAAAAAATATGGGATGAAAGTAGTAATTATCTTAATTATAATAAGAACAATTGACTTACTTTATACATCGCACCAGAACCCTTATCCTCCGACGACTCACCGGACATGTCACTGTTCTTCACGACCGACGACGAGCTACAAGAATCCACCTCTATCTCCACCAGAGACTGCCCATCGCTGGTCATGCCTCTCTCATCCGGTGAACCAAAGACGGAGATGGTGTTCCCTAACACCAGCGTCTCGACCAACTCGCCTCTGTTCCATCGTCACCCACAAAAGAGATAACAAAGAATGAGCCTCCCCTCCGGCCTCCAGGTACGTAATTGCACTTATGAAACTATGTGGGCAAAAAGTTATACTTTCAATAAATCAGTCTACTGAAGAAGTATATGTACAATTTATTTACCCATCTGAAATTACTTTCTGAGCTGGCAAAAAATAACAAAAAGTTGGCGATGGATGGGCTGTAAAATCTCAGTGTGCACGTTTATTCAAATCAGAACATTGACCTACCAAAAAATTAATCAGATAAACTAATATCATTCTTAGGTAGATCACCGTCTGATCTGAATCAAATCTCCATGTTAATATTGCTCCTGACCAGCATAATATGACGAAGAAGATAACAGTACTGGTCTAGTGATAAGTAACCCTAATTTGTGATGGAGAAAGATTGGAGCTTTACTATTGTATATATAGGCTCATTTGTGGCCTGTTAATGTTGAATCTGGCCAACAGTTTTGTAAAACCTCAAACTAATAGCCTTGTAAGGAATTTTGTTTATGTCTTTTGAGTATGCTCATTATTAGAGGCTCTCTGTTTGTACATTTTCTAAGCATGACACAATTACAGGGTCTAAATTAATAGCTTATTTGGATTAAGGGAAATTGAGAGAATAAGAGGGGTAATTACCTTCCATCTTTTATTTGGTTAGATAAAAAACTGAAGGAAATGATGAGGAACAGAAACTACTATCATCCCTTCACATACTTCCTCATGTACAGTTTTTTAATCCTTTCAAATTGAGGAGATGATGGACCTCCTCTATTTTTTACACTTCACCCTCCACTCCCCTTCCCTCTCATTCATTTAATGAATTATCTAAACCATGGTTGTAAAAGCCGAACAGGGCCAGACAGTCAAACCATTCTAACCGCGAACCATTAATGCTTCCAGCCCGGCTGCCGGCCTATATACATTTTGGTCAAAAGCCAGTCAAAACCGGGCCAAGCCGCTAGAACCGTCAAACTGATAAACCGCCTAAACGGACAGCCTAACATAGTTATTTACAAATTACAATAAAAAACGGGGAAAGAAAAAAAAAACCTTGCAAGTTGTATGTTTGGATTCAATAATGCCCGACGTCGACACTTGAGAGAGGGAGAAATTAGTGAGAGGCAAAAATTTTGATTCTTGAAGGGAGAAGTCTGATAGTCGCCAGCCTCCTTTCCCGTCCGTTGCCACTCGCCATTGCTCTACTCATCGCTTATCTTTGACACTGTCTGCTTTATGCTTCTGCCGCTGCCCCTTCAGCCCTTCCAATCACCGGCTATTTCTGAACTTTGCTAGTCATCGAGCCTCCCGCTTCCATGCTCACCTCACTGTCGCACAGAGGCTTCTCAATTTTAAGGCTCTTGACCAATTTAACTTTTACAGAGTAGAAGTATTTATAGGGTAAGTCTATTTTGTAACTTTTGTTTGCTTTTTTCGTGATTTTGCTATTACTTTTGCCTTTTTTTTAATTTTTTTTACTCCATTTGTTTTCACTTATTCCTATCTTTTTCTTATTGCAGCCTTTGACTACTTTGACAGCAACAAGTCTTCACTCTCTTGTTCTATACGGTTTCTTTTGCTTTTGAATATTTTTTTGTTTGTTGTTGCAGCCTTTGACTATAATTTTGTGGCAAAAAGTCTTCTTTTATGTTATTGGCATTATTTTACTTTTTTAATAAGTTTAAAATTTTGTGTTTCAGTGAAATTTAGCTTGTGTTAAGTTAATTAACTTAATGATATTTGAAGGTAGATTTTGATGAATGAATGATCTTGTGATAAATTATTGTGTACTACTTTTATTATTATTATTATTATTATTATTTAAAAAAATATATTTATACTAAGAGAAAAGTGTGTTGACAATCATTAAATATTATGAACATGTAAACAAAATAGTACAGGACTACAGATTTAGATTTAAGAGAATGGTAACACTACTAAAAATCCTCTGTTTACCAACACGCAGTTACCAACTACTGCGCGTTGGTACACTAAAGTTACCAACACAGAGCTGTTGGTAAACGCACGTTGGTAATCGATTCATTGAAAATTTTTTTACCAACGTGCAAAAATTTATACATTGGTAAATCCCAACACGTGCACGTTGGTAATATGGACATTGGTAATTACCAACGGTCAGGGACCGACCTTGTTTTCTAACGCGTAGTGGTAGTTACCAACGTTCGCTCGTTGGTAATTACCAACTGTCATGCCAGTTGGTAATTGACAGTGGCAGTTGATAATTACCAACGCGCATAACAGTTGGTAATTTACCAATTGTTATGGCAGTCGCTAATTACCAACTGCCACGCGTTGGTAAAGGGGTTGGTAATTACCAACGCGCGTCGAAGTTGGTAATTACCAACACGTGCGAGTTGGTAGCAAGCCATTGGTAATTACCAACTTGCATACGCGTTGGTAAGTACCAACGCGGGTGACAATTGGTAATTACCAACTCGTGCGAGTTGGTAAACGGCCGTTGGTATTTATCAATGTGAACGCGCGTTGGTAATTCACATTTTCAGTTCCGGGCCTGGGTTGTTTCGTGTTTTCCCTGTTTGAAACAAGTTCGAAATGGAGATACCAATTCCAAAGTTCCCCCGGCATCGGTAAGTAATCAAAATTACACAGATAGGCACACGTAATTTCCATCAAACATTCTCTAATACATCATAATTATAACAAGTACATATATGTCTGGAACAAACCATACAACATTCAACAGTCAACACATCTTAGGAATTTCAACTGAGTCTTAGGTGTAACAATTCTTGTCTAAGTCTGATAACACAAAAAATTATGAAATGATTTACCTGTTGAAGATGACCATCAAGGAGTCCCGACTATCTCCTCATCCTCT
>SMDT01000544.1:122500-161262 GCA_005392925.1 Aquilaria sinensis
TTTTTACATTGAACTTCGCATTTGTGTTACGTTGAAATATTTTAAAATTTTTTACCATCAGATTTTATATGAAGATATATCTTAATTTTTCCGAAATTAAGATAAATTTTTATTTTATTATCACGTATTGTAAAAGTTCATACATCCATTCTTCCAAGTTAAAGTCATTATTAGTCCATTTGTAGTTCAAATCATTTTCCAAATTTTTTTCTTCCATCTTGTTTGGGAGCTAGGATTGGTTTACACCAATATAAGTTATATATTACAATACTTTATACATCCAAATAATTTTTTTATCTATTAAAATATAACCAATCTGACCATTAGATTGAATATTTTGATAATGAATATCATGCAAAAAAAAAATTTAACTTCATTAAATTTGTAAGTTCTTCGTACTTTATCCAATAAAATCTAAACCATTAAAATTTGTCAATAAAAATATTTTTGTTAGACAAAGATGTTAGAAATTTTTAATAATTAAAAAAATTAACAGATATAATTTACTGAAATAAAGAAATATGTTTTACTTCTAATAGTTGTTTAATACAATTTTGATCCCATATAAAGCTATAAAGAAAAGTTCTATGACAAAACTACTCTCTCTTATAAATTATAGTGGCAAATTTACCCATTTTACTCTATAAATTATCATAATGTTGTCACTGTACCACAACTAATTGCTATGCTGAATTTGTTTTTTTGTCATATTGTTCATGTTTTCTTACTAACTTTAGTTGGTCTTTTGACACATATTTTTTGTTCCGTGACAATCTTCCTGTTCCTTATGATGTTTTAATGTATGCTTGTTATAACTATAGTAGTTATTCCTTGATAAATGATTTTTCTTCTTTAGCTAAATATAGTTGTTCTTTTATCGCATCTTGCTAGCTTCCTTGACAAAGCTATCTATTCCTTTTGATATTTAATCACCACTTGCTATAACTATAATAGTTGTTCTTTATCAAATGCTTCATGTTCTCTTGTCAAATATAGTTGTTCTTTTATCTCATCTTATTATTTGTTGACAAATATATTTGTTATTTTTAATGTTTAATAATTGTTTGTTTTGCCTATAATAGTTATTTCCTGTTAGAAACATATTCTTGTTAAATATAATTATTCATTTGTCTTATCTTATTTCATATTAAATCTGCATGTTCCTTTTTGATATTTATTATCTAGTTGTTATGTTTGTAGTACTTGTTTCTTGTCTAATTGATTTTGTTCTTTTAATTAAATTTACTTGTTCTTTTATCTTATATTACTACTCTCTATTAAATCTACATGTTTCTATGCTTTCTTAGTGCTCCATGATTTTTATCTTCTTGTTTCAATTGAGAGGGAAGAGTGTTTCAAATCTTGTTCCATATATAGCCTTTTAAACAAGGTCCCAAAACTACTTTACCAATATCACTGAACTATCGGAATTCACCATTTATTAGATATGAAGTCATGATCTTTCATTGGGGTCTAGTGCCTACATCGGGCATGGCCTATCCGCTAGCAGCACTCATTACCTAAGGACTGGCACCATGCTATGAATTGTGTTGCCCCTGCTACAACATTTTTTTTGCCTTTCAGCTGTTTCGGTTTTGTTTTTGTTCGAAATTGCTTTTCTTTTAACTTTTTTTTTTTTTTTTTTTTTTTTTTTTTTTTTTTTTTTTTGTGTTTGGCCTTCTTTGGGCCTGGAATTGCCTTTTAGCTATTTTTCTGGGCCAAAAAAATGTAAATAAAAAATTGATTATTTACTTGTATGTGTTGATGTCTTTTGGTCCCCAACCTTTGATAGTAGACATTTTCACCACTTTTTTTTTAATCTAAACTTTTAGTTTTTATGTTTTAGATCCATAATTTTCATGAGTGACATTTAAGGCTCTGATTTCTCGTAAAATCCAAAATCCATTACATTAGTCTTATGTCATATATTTTCTATTTACTAAATTTGTTATCAACACATTTCAATCATTTAAAATTTTTAGCTCTTTTACGTTGATCATAACTTATGTTTGAATTCATAACTTTTTTTAGTTTGTTTTCTTCTATAAATATAATTGTAATGAAAAAATTGTATCTTCGTCATAGTATTGTAACAAAGCAATGGTCGCAATCTAGTCCTATCTATATTCCTTGATTGGTTGTGTATTAATTTTTTTTTTCATAAAATGAATTGATTCTAGAATATGTGGTGTGTTAGCTATTAGTTGGTCGAGCAAGAAAATGCAACTCTTCCTCCCCATCTTCTTTCAGACGTGGAGGGTAAAATCTTTGTGTTGCATTTAGGATTAAAGCTGCAGGATCTGAAGCCATTTTGTTGACGAGAGTAATTTTTTATGTTAACCAGATCATGTTTCTTCAGAAGTTCAATCAAAAGATTTCTTGTTCTACATCAAAATTTGAATAGAACTTTATGAAATAATTATCTTAATTACTATAAGAACAATTAACTTACTTCGACATCGCACAACATGCTTTAATGTAGTAATGGGTGCATGTCGTTGAAACTTGTGATAGAAAATTGATTCCCATTTGTAGGCATGAAATGGAAATGAAACTTATTGTTGAAAAACAAGTCAAGCTATTTTATATGATTGGTTCCTTTGAATTTTAGAGGTGTAAATTGGCTAGGGCAGAGGGCTCTACCCCTTATATTATGGATACTACCCGAGCTCGAATTACTCAAGTTTGAGTTTTGTGGCTCAAGCACGATTTGAGGATGGCTTAAGTTCGGCCTAAAAGCCTGCTAAGCTCGAGTGAAGAGTTTTTTCACAAAACTTATTATGTTTAGTTTAGTAATTTAAACTATTAACTCTTTGATTAATTATATAATTAAAATATTATATATGTTATTATTGAAGACCCGTTAGACCCTTTAAGAAAAAGAGTTGGGTACTTACAACCTCGAGCTCGCCCCCTTTAAGTTATCAGGCTCATTTTGAGTCTCAAGCTCGAACTTGAAAAGCCTCGCATACCATCATTATGACAGTACAGTTTAGACGTTTCAATAACAGTGAGATTATCTGTATTTCAAAGACCTACATTATTGGATGGTTTTGACGGTCAGGATAATAGTCCATGCCCCTTTCTTCTCAGAATAGACAGAGCAACAAAACTTTGCCTATATGATTAATCATGTTACAGGAACAAATTAATCTATCCAGGCGACATACTCGAATCCAACTTCAAAACCCAATCAAAAGCTAAAAATTACTACACAGAACCCGATTCTAGCCTCATCGGCAAAACCTTCTCCATAGTATCGAAGCTATTCAAAAGCCCTTAAACGAGCTCCTTACTTCAGTCTCCCTGGAACTCTTATCCTCCGACGACTCACCGGACACGTCAAAGTTCTTCCCGATCGATGACGAGCGACGGGGGGAGCCCGAATCCACCTCTATCTCACGACGTAGACGGTGTTTAGCCATTGTCATCACCAACGAAAAAGATACTAAAGAATGACCCTCCCCTTCGGCCTCCAGGTATGCAATTGCACGTTACAAAACCATGTGGACAAAAATGTTATACTTTCCATAAATCAGTTAACTGCGGAAGTATATGTGTAATTTATTTACCCATTTGAAAAAAAATTTCTGAAAAGGGGAAGAACAAAAGAATAACTAAAAGGTGATAATTAGTAAAATTTTTTATTGCCATCTACAATAAATATTTTCCTTAATGATCAGTTTGTTTTACATTAATCTTAATATATATACTATAACTCTATCCAACGGCAAAAAATAACAAAAAGTTGGCGATGGAGGGGCTGTAAAATCTCAGTGTGGAGGACATTTATTCAAATCAGAACAGTGAACTGCCAAAAAATTAATCAGATAAACTAATATCATTCTTAGGTAGATCACTGTCTGATCTGAATCAAATCTCCATGTTAATATTTGCTCCTGACCAGCAAAATATGAGGAAGAAGATAACACTGGTCTCGTGATAAGTAACCCTAATTTGGGATGGAGAAAGATTGGAGCTTTGTTATTGTATTTGTATAAATAGGCTTATTTGTGGCCTGTTAATGTTGAATCTCGCCAATAGTTCTATGTAGAACCTCAAACTAGTTCACTACTAGAAAAATGAAATTTAGCGACGGTTAAAAACAATCGCTAATTAGCGACGATAAATGATCAGTAAAAGTCCGATGAAAGTCTAGCGACGATTGTTTGTTGGACGTCGCTAATTTAGTAATGGTTATCAGTCACTAAATTTAGTGACGGTTTGTCCTCACTAAATTAGCAAAGGTAAGCTGTTACTAAATTTATCGACTAGTAACGGCTTATACTCACTAATTTAGTGACGATTAGCCATCGCTAAATTTAGTAATGACTTGCTCTCGCTAAAATCCAAAAAATTAGTAACGGTTAGCCTTCGCTAAGTCTCTTTCAAATTTTGTGACACGTAACCCTTACTAAAAGCCAATAAAGTATCTACAGTAAGTCATCACTAAAATACGCCTCAATTAAAAACGACTTACTCACGCTAGCTGTATAGGAGTTCTCGTGTGTTAGTCATTTTGTTATGCTAACTTGTCATCTATTTTAACATAAATAACTTTTTTAAACATATATAATGTAATAGAGATATATATCTTAAAGTCTAATAAAAGTTTTGCGATGGGGAGCTATCACTAACTTTTGACCAGAGTTAGTAATGTCTTGCCTTCACTAACATAGCAAAGGCTAATCGTTACTAAATTATGGCAAGAATTAGTGAAGGCTTGCTCTAGCTGACTTACTGACGACTAGTCATCGCTAAATTTATGGACAACTTGCCTTTATTAATTTAGCGATGGTTAGCAATCGCTAACTTAGTAATAGCTCGTAATGGCTTGCTCTTACTAATTTAATGTCTATTACAAAATATAGATTATAATTTATGATAAATTTTGTTTATGATTAAAAAATTCTTTCATCTTATTTATTATTTTTCTTAAAAAAATACTTAAGCTATCAATTACTTATGTGTTGTTAAGCTTTTCACATTTTATTTTAGTTTTTATTAAGTCTAGCTAACTAAATTAATTATGTTAGTTTACATTTTAGTTTATTTTTAGTTTTTATTAAATCTAGCTACATCAAGTACTCCTAATTATTTTTGACTTGTTTAATTGACTAAGTAAAATAATTGAAAAATTATTTCTTTAAACATGTTTAGTGACAAATGAATAGTTTTGTTTATCCATTCTTTTGTATTATAGAATTTCATTATAGCCTTGACTTATTATTAAAATAAATAATTATATTTAAAATGATTCAGGCTGACATACAATGAGGGTTAGCAGTTGCTATTTTTGAGTTTAGTAACGGCTAACCGTTGCTAAATTTAGCAATGGTTTACTCTCGCTAATTTAGCGATGATGAGTCGCTAACTTTACCAATGGTTTACCTTTGCAACTAGCGACAGTTAACCTTTGCTAAATTCACTAATTTTAATAATTTTTAAATACCCTGAAGTTTACCCTTCCAACCCCCTGGTCTTTCGATAAAACTGACAATTTACCACTTTTTGTGCATTAGGCCATCTTAGGGGAAATCCAATCCTGCTCCATCTGCAATTGGCCGTCGCCATGGGAGAAGCCAACCGATGCCTTGCCTCCATTGCTCTCCACCCTCTACCCGCCACAACCAGCGGCAGGCCCAACATCCAGAAGATTTGCACCCTCGTCGAACGCCTCCACCACATCACTGCAACCCCTCTGTCCGTCATCTGAATTACCTCTAACTGATGGCACCTTCTCCCCGTGGAACATCTTTCCGTCACCTCCAACTGCATCTTCAAATGAATTCGCCTCCTCATCGCTTTCTCTGACTGATCGTTGGCCGCTAACAACTCTTCATCTCCCACCCCTGTCGTTCACCGTCGCTGCCCTCCCTTAGATTCCGATCTCCATCGACCTAGGGACTTCGTCGAGCCCATCCGCGCGCAGGTGCTCCATCGACCCCAGTCGCGCTCCGTCGAGCCCAGCCCCTCCATCGAGCCAAGCGCATGATCTTCGTCGACCCAGGCTTCCTAGATCCGACGAACCCAGTGCCGAACCATCGAGCCCAGCCCCTCCGTCGAGCCAGGCCCGATCTTCGTCGACGATGGCGTCCCAGATCCGTCGCACCCGGCAAGAGCTAGATCGGTGAGAGAGATAAACGGGAGAGAGTTAGGAGCGAGGTTGATCCAGGAGCAAGGGCGAACGAGAAAAGAGCCAATGGTGGCCGTCCGCTCGAAGAGAAACAGTGAATCGCCTCGCCGTCCCACAACGAGTTGGGGAAGAATGAGAAAGGGAAGAGAGAGAAGACCAGCAGGAGCAAAAGGAGAAAGGGTAGAGAGAACGGAGCAGCGGGAGAAGAAGAGGAATCAAAATTGGCCGTCGGCGTGAGGTCAGCGAGAGTGACGGGGGCGAGATAGAGTGCTATCGTTGTTTTTCCTAACATTGGGAGTAAATTGTCTGTGATTGAAGAATAGCAGGAAAACGTGTTAGTATACCTTTTATTTATTTTAGTGAAGGCAAGCCATCGCTAATTAACGACAGCTTGCCTTTGTTAAATTAGTGTCCGCCAAACGTCTCTAATATGACAAACTTAGTGACTGTTAACATTCACTAAACGTAGTGACGACTTGCCTTGACAAAAATATTAGTGGCGATTAACTGTTGCTAACTCACCAGTATCATACAGGTGCCGGAAAATTAGTGACTGTTGTGTTTGTGAAGGCTGGCCGTCGGTAAATAATGATGGCAGCCGTCGCTAAATTATTAGCGGCGAGTAAATTAGCCATACCAGGTTTAAAAACGACTGACCGTCACTACATTAGATTTAGCAATAGTTAGCTGTCGCTAATATCTGTCACTAAATCTTTTTTTTTTTAAGTAGTGGTTGCCTTGTAAGGAGCTCTTTTGTTTGTAAGCTCTTTAAGTATTCTCATGATTACAGGCTCTTTGTTTGTATATTATGCCAGACCGCTAAAAAGTGAAATGGTAAAAGTAATTAATTTTCATATTTAACAAGAAGGTGCAGGAATTGTGAGATCAGAAACATTAATTTATGTCTCCAAACCCTAATCCATTTTGCTTGAGTCTTTGATCTGTCACGGAGGGAACAGACATTGAGACACCTGGTGCTTCTTTCCTCCAACAACCATTTAATTGCAAAAAATAGATTTGGAATATTAAAAAAAATTACATCAATTTAGATTGATGTTCTTGTAAGTTGTAAAATTTACAAGCATTGCCATTTTGATAAAAACGGGAATGTGCAATTGGAAAACAACAGGTAGGATATGCCGAATGCCACCTCGCATCATTATCATATCAATATGACTTCACTGATGATTTAACTTTTAAACTGAAATCAATAAGATGTCTCATTGCCCATATGACAGTAACTAATAAGCTCGACATCCGTCCCATAAATGGAGGTGCTTTATTTATTGTTTTTAAAAAATTATTCTCAACTTGACTAAATTAGGAGAAATTGTTAATAGTCAAGTTATTTGTAGTTGAAAAACAAGGTAAGTGTAAGTGGTTTGAAGAAATATAAATTTCTTGCTTCTTTGAATTTCTTTAAATGTAAGAGAATTTCGGGGTATTCTGTTCCGAATGAAAATAAAACTATCAAAATGAAGAAGTGTTGTAAGAGGAGACAAAATTGCTCGACCCCGTTTTTTTTTTTTTTGGGGGGCTTCTCGAAAGCATTTTTATAAGATATTTTAGGGTATGAGAGACTACCAATGAGAGTTAGGGGAAATCTGTCTACTTTTTTAAATCTAGAGAATATCAAGCTGCACTTAACTGTGTAGTGTGCACAATGCACCTAGTGGGATTTGATCCCAATTGGGGGCCATGGGGGTTTAAGCTTTTAGCCATTTGGTTAAGTGTTGTGGATGCTCTATTCTCTTTAAATTAAAGGATAAGGTAAACAGCACTCGTCGTCCCTGAACTAAGACCTATGTTTCAAATTCATCCAAGAATTATAAAATGTACACCATTTATCCTCTTGCCATTAATTGCAACCATTAAAATGCACAAAAAAAAACCGTAAAAACTAGTTTTAACCTTTGAAAACCTTCTATACCTCAAAAATTTTACATCTTATAATAAAACCACCTTCTTCTAACCGTCCTCCTTCCTCCATGATCGTTGTGATCCTTTGCTTTGCCCATTCAATTCTTGCATCTTCTGTAGTTGATTCCAAGCCAACCTCCTTATTTGCAACCACCTCCCCTCTTTTCTTGCCAGATTGTCAATTGTCATCTTCCTCTAATGGTGCGTGGTCGTCTCCCTTTATCGGTGTACGATTGTCTTCATCCGGCAGAGCATGATTATCAATCGTTGTCTTTTTCCAGCAATGCATGATGGAAGAAAAACAACGATGTTAAAGAGTAATTAAAGGAAGATATCTAGGTAGAATTGAAGGGAAATGACGATAGAAGATGGCGATGGAAAGATCGGTGCACGACGGGAGAACACTATGGAATAGAGCACTTAATTGACAGGAGAGCACGATGAGATGGCAACCGAAAACAGTGACAGAAGTTGACAACAAAGGATGGCGATCAATGAGGAAAAAGGCCATGTTCTGGCCTTAAGTTTCTTAGCCTTTTGTTCTCCTTTCTCCATCAATTAATCGTCAACGGTGGTTGCGACATGGGATGTCTATGGCAGAATGAGGATGTGACGGCAACAGATCAGCGCTGGCCATAATAGAGGTGAAGGTCTTGAGGGGCGGAGGAGCAAAGGTGAAGGTCTTGAGGGCAGAGGAGCAAAGGTGAAGGTCATGACGAGACGACGGTTTTATTATAAGATGTAAACATTTTGATATTTCTACGACAAGTGAAGGGTTTTTAAGAGTTAAAATTAGTTTTTTTTACATTTTTTTTCATCTATTTTAACGGTTGTAGTTAATGACAAGACGATTGGTGTAATATTTTCATAATTAAAGGATAAATGGTGTAACAATTTATAGTTTCAAGATGAATCCAAAACATGAGTCTTAGTTCAGGGACAATGGGTGCTATTTACCCTTAAAAAATATAATGATTAATAGTTTTTATACTACTTTAGGAATTAGTTAAATTGACTAGATAAGAGCAAAATTTTTATATTTTTCACATAAAATTTTGTTCATCATTATGCATATGAATGGATTTTAGGATTTATAAATACCATTTAAATTATCCATCCCACAATTCATTAAAAAGTATGATAATCTTTGTAGTTTGACTTTGTTTTCTTTTTTCATTAGATATATAGATATACGAGGATTCCTATATAATATTATATGTTTATTATAGCCATATATATGTGGTGCATAGGAATACAAAAAACCATTCAATCCATACTGCATAGAAGAAGAAATACTAAAAAAAAATTAATTATATAATTCAGAATAAATATACACAAAATTATAATTATAACATCACATACCTTATTTATTTTAAAAACCTAATTAGATTAAAGAACCATTTAGTCCATACTGCATAGAAGAAAAAAATACTAAAAAACATTAATTATATAATTCAGAATAAATTTACACAAAATTATAATTATAACATCACATACCTTATTTATTTTAAAAACTTAATGAGATTAATAATTCTAGAAACTTAAATTAATTAATATTTAGGGAAAATTACAAAAAATTCCTGAGGTTTGATCAAACATACAATTTTTTCCCTACTGTTTCAAATACATACACTTATCTCCCTTGCCAAGTTAACACCGTGATTCACCATTATGAAATAAAAGGAAAAATGGCTAACTTTGCCCTCCTAACTTTTCTTCCTTAGAAACTTTGCCCCACCCCTTTCTCATCTTCCTTCTACGTCTGCTCTGCCTCTTTTCTTCTCTCTCTGTCTTTTTCTCTCTTCTTCTTTCTTCGCCACTTCGTCTTTGAGAATTCGGTGGTGAATTTGCCTGCCAGCACTGATTCATCTCCCAATTCCGGGTCAGGCTCATTTGAATGCGACAAAGACAATTCGTATGCTTACAGGTTCGGCGAATGCTTCATAGATAAAGTTCAATGACGATTCAACTGAAGCAAGAAGCCCAATGAAAAATCGAGGCCATCCAACGACGATTCGACTGAAGCAAGAAGTCATTGTCGTCCATGCCCTCACAAAATAAGATAAAGTACTTCGATCAGCCCGCCTGCAGATCTGGGCGACAATTTGATCATTGCCGACCCGAGTCGCAGAAACTGCTGGCAGATTCTTAATTATTTTTCGATTACAAGTCCTTTTTGCTACCCTAGTTTCATCTTCAGCAAGGCGTAGGCGTGATGAGAGCTCTTCCTTCTTCCGAACCAGCTGAATGAACTACTGGCTTTGCTTAAGTGAGTTATTGATCTTTTTAATATGTTCATCGATTATGGCCGCTGTCATCCCGAACGACACAGAGAGAAGATTACGAGGACGGGGAAATGGTGGAAAATTGGAGCAGTGGTAGGAATGGTGGTGGTAGGAAATTGTTTATCCTCGCCGTGATCCCCACCAGTTTTTGCAGGTCCCCCCATGTATAACTGCAATCATCAAGAATCATACTCATTCAATGCAACCTTAAGCAAATTCCTTTTCCAAAGAAAAAAAAACAACAAATCTCTTTCGTTGATCTCATTAGATCGTGTCTTAGAAACCCTAAAGCCCCAATTTAGAAATTCCAAAGTTAAATCCATGGAACCCCCAAATCCGTAGCAATCATGAACGACAGAATTAGAGCAGGCGGCAAGTGGCGACCATGAATGGCTTCGATGATTGCAATTGGAAAGAGGGAGGGATAGAGGCGGGGTGCGAAATTTGGGGGTGAAGTTATCGAATGAAGAACTTAAACAGTTTTATAGTTCAGTTCTAAAACTATGAAAACCTGTATACTATTAGTCCTATTTTTTTCTATTCCAGTTCCTTTCATTCTTTCCGTCGCTTCCATTTTAAATCTTTTTTCCTTTTTAAGGATTTTTGCTTTTCTTCGTCTTGTTATTTTTTGTATTAGTTTCCTACGTTTCTTTTGTAAGTTTTTTTCTTTATTTCATCATTCATTTTCATTTTCTAAAGGCCATTATTTCTTTTGCTTACTTTTTTTTTCTACATATAACCTTTTATCTAAATCTGACTAGAATGGACAGAGTCATAAGCAAACAAACCAAGAATAACTAGATATGTAATTAGAAAATACAAAATGATCTTTTATGGAATCTAATAAAGTATGAAAATGATTGAAGCTAAAGAAATGAAGATAATAAAAATAGATCTCTAAATTACGTGTATTTGGAGCTCTAAATCTCTCTAACAAGTGATATCTAGTATAATGATTTGGCTAAAAGCTACATGTAAGTGATGCATGATTAAGCACACCAAATACTTAGTTTTATAGGAGTTTTAAAAAATTTGAATCACCGTTGTCTCATTAGACTTCTCTAGGGGCTTTTTGTTATGGTAGATAACTCTCAAGTGCAATTTTCAGCTAAGCTCTAAACTAAAAAAAAATTTTCCCTAGAAACCAATTAACATTTGGTTTGTACAAATATGTGTATGTCTTACTTAAATGGTGCTACTGTTAAACTAGAGCTAAAATGTTGAGCATGCATGATGGCTGAAGGCCCAGAGGTTGCATTAACCTCAAGGCTCAAGTAGCTGCTTGCGAGCATGGAATCATAGTTAGGACATCACTGTAAAGCAAAATATGTTTGCAAGCCATGAAATCATTTAGTGATTTGAATTTAAAGAGGAATTACAAGAGTTCTAAATTAACTCAACCAACCAAGAGCTAACGTAGATAGCTAAGGATGGAAGTAATCCAATATCTCCTAAGTATACAAAACAAGAAGAGATAAAACTAAAACTCTTTAACACTTTCCTTCAAGTTGGAGCATGGGGATCACAAATGCCCAACTTGCTTGCAAGAAACTCAAATTGTTGCCTTCCTAGTGCTTTTGCCAAGACATCTATTGGCTAGAACTTCCTTGCAATGTGGTGAGTAGTAATCTCTTTGGCCTGAATTTTGTCACAAACTAATTGGCAACCGAGCTCAATATGCTTTCTTCGCTTGTGGAATATGGGATTTTTGCAATGTGCAAAGCTGTCTGGTTGTCACAATATAGCTTTACTAGTTGCTCATGATGAACTAAAAGATTTGCAATAAGGGATTTTAGTCAAACAAGCTCACAGGTAGCCACTGCCATAAAGCGATACTTAGCTTCTGCTGAAGACCGAGAAACCGTGGGCTACTTTCGGGACTTCCATGATATTAGGGTTATTAGTGTTGTGCCCTAAAGCTAATCATGTGATAATTGTATTTTGCACATTGAGTCATGTTATTTTATTGAGGCATTATTCCAGTAATTGTGTTTGTTGGTTTGTTTTTGTGTGATGTAATCAAACATAATTATAACCCTAAAATAATAGTATTCTTAAACATCCCTGGTCTAGTATTATTATGGAGTGGATTACTAATACATAAAGATTATCATGTGTGGAGACTAATATGAGATATGTAGTCTATATATCGGTATAAGTTGGAGAACTTGTGTGCTAGACCAACCCACAATGAGAACATTACATAGATCGTTATATGAGTATCATAAGTGATTCTCATAGTAATCATGGTATATGTTATTCTTTGACCTAAGGTTATCAAGGTTTCCTACATGTCAGTCACATACTTTTATACTTCCCTTTGTTGCTCATAACTGAGTGAACATGAAAGTAGTCATTGGATATGCCATATATCATGCAGATGGTTTTGTATGATTAAGATGAGATTTTTCTTTCTTATATAATAGGAGTGATATCTGAGAGCCCCTTGATTGAGTAAGACTAAGAAAATACATGGCCAAGCTCAGATGAGTTGATATAGGATATCAATGTCATCAGTTTTAGTTAGTCTACTCGGTAATCAAGAAACCTTAGATTGGGCTGTATGAGAGTGACACATTTCATGTCTTATACTCAGTCTTGATATCTTGGATAAATGGATAATGGCATATACGAATAATGATCATAGAGGTTTAGTCGAATCACCGATTATCTTTTCACTTGGGTATTAATGATGTGTTACTAGATACCGCTAATTGTTTATAATCATAAATGTAATTTATGATCATTACTAATATGGTAAGGGCCTATTGGGTCACACACTTATAACCAATTGGGTTATCTGAGTGCATGAGCCAAATTATTTGGTTTTGGTTTCATGATAATTTCGGATTAATAATTAGTCCAAAAGTTGAGCCATTATGAAACTTGAAATTAGACCTAATTTGATTAAGATTTTGAAACCTATTAGGCTTGGGAGTTAAGCTTCACTATACATACATTATATAGTAAGGATTTTATAACCCTAGCCTCCTTAAGGACGAAATCATAAGGATTTTGAAAAGTTCTAGTTATACTCTCCTTTTGCCTTCCTTAAAGGACGCAAGCTAGCACTGTGGACACAAGAGGAGCGCACCTGTCGAAACGTGGTGGAGGCACGGTGATTCAAGTGTTTCATATGGATATTGTAGAGAACTTGAACACTTTAATTGTTCAAGTTTGTGATTCTATTCAATAGTTGGTTGAAATCAGCTAACTAAGTATAAAAATTTTGAACACCTGATTTATTGCGTTTCACTTAGATCATAGAGGGTTTTGATTAGTTTTCATTGTGTTTGTTTGGCTCCCAAAACCCTACAGGGGCATTGCCAAGCTTTGTGAGATAGTCGGTTGTAGAACGCCTACTTTTACGACAGGCTGTCCAATCTACATCACAAAAAGCATGGAAATCAAATAAACCTTTCGCAGGAAAGAAAAGGCCTCACCTTGGTATGTTCTTTTGAAACTGAAGAAAATGCATTGCTACATCAAGATGAGAGGTGCATGGTGTCTACATGAACTAACTATGAAAATTGATGACATAAGCTACATTAGGCCGAGTAATCATCAAATAGATAAGCTTGCCAATCAACCTTAAAAAATGTCATGGATCATTAAGAGGGGGACTTTTATTGGAGTATAAATGATGTTCCTGTTGGATAGGAAATGACACTAGCTTGCAACAAAGCATCCCCATTTCCTTCAAAATATCTAAAATGTTTTTCATTAAGACAAAAATATTCCTTCTAAACAACTTGCACCTTCCAGGCCAAACAAATATTTTAACTTTCCCAAGTCCTTAATGTAGAACATATCCCTCAAGTAAGATTTTAGAGATTGAATTGCTTCATCAACACTATTATCAGAAAACTCATTCACTGATCCAACCCAAAAGTTGGCAAGTTTGTGTGTGTGTGTGTGTGAGAGAGAAAGAGAGAAAGGAAGAGAGAAAGAAGGAATAGAAGAAGAAAAATAAGTGGTGTGCATTAAAGGGGAGGGCTTATAATCGAAAGAGGAGAAAAATCCCACTTGAATCCCACATTTCCATGGTCATTTCAAAATGGTCTTTCTTTTTGAATTTCTAATGACTTAGGCCATTTATAATATAAATTTCACTTACCAACAGTTCTTCATGATGATAATTACTAATGGCTCCCGACATTGTTAAAATAAATTTCACTTACCATTGGCTTCTAGAGTTGGTAATAAAAAAAGTGCACTTACTAATACTTGCATTGGTAATTACCAACAGCCGAGCATTTGAAAATTTGACCATTAAAAAACGATGCTTTCTTAGTGGTGGAACTCGATTGTAGGGTTCCAAACACCTTATAAGCTAAATTGGTCATTGCTACAATTGCCCAATATTGGTTAGATGAAAAGTTAATTATGTGTAACATGTTACATTGAAATACTTTAAACTCATCCAAAAGAAATAATTCAGTTAGTACAAATGCAAGCAACAGGTTTAGTACCAACAACAAACATGAAATGTCAACTCTTGTTCCAAGTTTTCCTTAGTTAATTATATGTTAAATTCAGTAAGGTTATACTATTATTCTTTGGTAATTCTCTATTGGCCTAAGTGTAGCCAAGAGGGGGAGAGTTATTTGTTTTAAAGACTTTGGTAAAATAAAATTTACACCAAATTCACTTTACCAAAGATCAATAACAAACCAGACAACTATTAGTAAACTATTAAGAGAGATTAAAGAATAGATGACATCACAATTTATTGAGGTTCCAACTCCACCAGCATTAGTTTACATCCTTTCTTCAAGTTTACGCACTTAAAATTTCCTTCACTATCTCTTGATCAACAATAGCATTTTCTTTAATGTTCACATCCAAACTAATCTTTAGTTATCTTCAAAACTAACTAGAAAACTATTATCTGTAATTTTCCTAAGCCTCACCAAGTAACCACACTCTTTAGTTTTGTTCAAGGATCAGTAGAAACCTCTTCACATTCAAGAGATTCTAAAAGTTAAAGTTGTTTACAAGATAACAATCTCAAATAGTAGCACTCTTTTCCAGATTTGCAAGTGAAAGTATAAGAATTTTTTTGATCAGCAATGAAAACTTTTATTAAAAGAAAAAAAGATACAAGCATCATCTTAGAGGAAAAGATAATAGAATGAACACCCATAATCCAAAACCTTATGATGAATCAAAACCAAAGTCAACTTCAAGGTGTTTCTCAAGGTAAGCTCGTTCTCCTGAATTTGATGATGATTCTTCACTTGAATTGCCAAGAGTTACTTCCCATGATGTTGCTTGATGTATTGGGTACAATTGAATGCTGAAGACCATTAGAGAGCCTTTGGAGTTATTGAGGACTATTGGAGCCTTTGGAGATCAAATTTTAAAAAGTTATAGTTGCTTTGTCTTATAGTGCAAGATCTTACTGTTTTCAACTTTGGAAATTCTCAACACAATTGTTTTTCACTGCCAGTAGCTATGATAAGTTTTGCCTCCAGAAATCAATCAATTGGTTTATTTCAATGGTTTGTTTCTGGCTTTTGACAGCTATGATAGGTTTTGCCTTAAGAAATAAACTATTTTTTTTTCCAACCAGTTGTTCTTCTTGTCCAGAGACAAACATGCTCTTAAGGTGTGGAAATGCTGCCAGTTTTAATAAGCTAAATCATTTCAACTTATTATTTTTGCTTCTTCTGGAACTTTGCCTCGCATAAGTTCAATAACTTCAAGAATTTCAGTTCTTAATAACTCTATTCATTTGCAGTTAAATTTGCTACTTCTCTTGTCATTGAACACTTAAAAATAACTTATAAATTTGTTTAATTACATTGCATTCTTAAAACAAACACATTAGTTTTTTTATAAATGTTTTGTTGTCATAAAACCATTATTGTTATTATTCATATCTGATATGCATCATGGATTGCAACTTAGCAACACACACAATAAAGAATTTTTTTATTGAATTTTTTTTTTCTACTATTATTGAGGAAAAGAATTTTTTTTATTAGTGAAAAAATGTGCAATTTGTTACGAACAGATATAAAAAGGTAATGCATTAAATTTTCAGTTATTTAATGTAAAAAGCATGGATGTGTGACAATTGTCTGATCTCGATGCAGACAACATGCTCTTCATAATAACATTTACATTGCTAAGTTTGAAATTTTATTTTTGCCTCCATACTTTTTCTTATAACATTTGACATTAATTTTTTAATGATATTTTAAACTATGTTGTCACTCTTTCTTAGCTAATTAAATATTTCAATTTGTTTTTAGTAAAGTTAATAAATAATTTGTATTATTATTAT
The DNA here is from genome assembly GCA_005392925.1 of Aquilaria sinensis. NCBI lineage: Eukaryota > Viridiplantae > Streptophyta > Magnoliopsida > Malvales > Thymelaeaceae > Aquilaria > Aquilaria sinensis. The sequence goes on from SMDT01000544.1 coordinate 139,134, forward strand.
TATTATTATTATTATTATTACTATTATTCCTTTCTATAAATACAGTACAATATTTTCATCTGCTAATGTTAAAAGATACTCCCTTTATCCCATTGTAGATGATGTATTTTTTTAGCATAGAGATTAAAATTTGTCTAATTTATATTGTTCTTTTCATTTTTATCCTTGAAAAAAATTAAAGAAGAATTTATTTTTTAGGTTTCTATAGTAAGAGTTTAAATGATGATTAAATTTTTTTTTTTTAGTTTTGAGAAGAAAGAGCTTAAATAAGGGCAATAAGACAAATTAGATATTAAAAAATTTTCAAAATGAAAAATAGGTCATTTTTTTTAGGACAGTGTAAAAAGGAATACTCGACATCCTTTTTGGGATGAACAAACCTAAAATAAAGTACAATTACTATCAAATGATTAGGGAGACAAAGTGTTATGAACTCTTATACATTTTGGTAATACTCCTTCTATTCCAAGAAGGATGACAAATGTTCCTTTTTATGTGATCCCTAATAGAATGAGCTATTTCTTTTTTAACAATTTTTTAACATCTAATTTATTATACTATCCTCATTTAAACTTTCTTTGTGAAAAACTACAGAAAAACCTAAATTTTTTTTTCTAATCCTCATTTAAACTCTCACTACACAAAACTTAAAAAGGAAAATTTTGTTTTAGATTTAGGTTAAAAATTGAAAGAACAATATGAATTATACACATCTTAATCTCCACACTAAAAAAATGCATCATTCAAAATATGACAGAGCTAGTAATATATTTTTGGTTAGAGGCTTTGTTCAGCCCCCTAATACTCCATCAACAAATCACCTTCAAATAGGTTGTAGGACACCTGCTAAGTGTCTACTATCCTGAAATGTGTCCGTTGGATTTTTCTTCTCGTTATCCTTTGGGTCTTTTGTTTATTTTGCTTGCCTTGTTTCTTAGCAATTGCAGTTTCAACATTTGGTGTTTTCCTAAGAACAGGCTTGATTTCCTAGCAATTGAAGCTTTCCTTCATACCTTCATCTTCTCCGCATTTGAAACCACAAGGTTCGAACTAGGGAGTACTTGGTTTATACTAAGGGCGGAATACTTAGTAGAGCTCAGTTTCACACCGTCATGAGTTATCCTGGTCAATCCCTTTATCCTCAACCACTGCATCCTTTGTTTTTCTTTTTTAACTTCCTTGCTTTCCAGATCACAATCCTCTTCCTGGTGCCCCATTTAAGACATTTGGCACATGGGTAAGGCGACCATTCATATTGGATGTTTTATACTCCACAACAACTCCATGCTTCATAAATTTAACCTATTTGGATTGGGAGATCACCAGTGTGGTGTAGATCAACCAAAACCATTGCATACGATAGCTTAATCAATATTACCAATTGTAAAATCTTCCAGCAAGGTTTACCAACCTTACTAGTTATTTCCTTCTCCCCGGGTTGTTTGGAACATTTGAGTTTGTTCAGCCCAAAAAAAATAAAAATAAAAAGGAAGATATGGATTTGTCATGAGGACTAAGAAAAATGAAAAAAAAAATTAAGAAAAATGAAAATTTTGTTTGTGTTCTTTATACTTTTGTTCTTTTTTTTTTTTACACATAAATAAAATAGATGAAAATTGTGTATGAAATTGATAGTTAGAATGGTAATATGATAAAATTATTTACTAATTATCAAAATATTACAAAGATTTGTGATGATCTAAAATAGAAAATGTTGCAAAAAATGATATGGAGAGAAAGCATTTTTATGATTTTCAGGGCTCCAGTGTTGCATTTTATATCTTGAGCACAATTCAAACAAAAGCAGACTCCAGTATCTTCTTATGCATCACAAAGTCTAGTTCTGAATCCCTTAGCAATCGGGGGGAGGGGGTTCTCTGAACCGAAAATTCATAGGCCTTTAAAGAATTGCTATCATATCTTTGTGTGAGTAAAATTTAGATATAAAAATTCTAGAATCAAGTCTTGCAGATACAAGGTTAACAAATGTTCTTCAATCAAACCTTGGTGAACGATCGAAACCTTAGTGAAACCATCTAAACATTAGTGGGCCACTTCTGTGCCAATCACACATCTAATAAGAGTGTGTCACTACTGTTCCTTATATTCAGTAACCTCATCTTCACTTATCTCGAACACATCGAATTCTCTAATTTCTTTGACTTAGGCCAACTCGATGTAATTCTATTCTTGGTGAAATAAATCAAACCTTAGTGAAAACCATCAAAACCTTGGTGAGCCATTTTTGTGCCAATCACACATCCAATCTGCGTATGTCACCATTGTTCATCATCTTTAATAACCTCTTCTTCACTTAACTCAAACACATCTAATTCTTTTTGACATAGACCAACTCAAAATAATTCTATATTCTTTCCTTTTTATTATTAAGATCTGGAAAAGAAATGTAGAGAATTCACAAACAGTCACATAGAGACATAAAAAGAAGCAACGATATAAGGGTTAATTACAATTTCCCCTTAAGGTTTAGATGATATTACACTTTTCTCTTCTATTTCAGAATTATATGCTTTGCCCCTGCCTTATATTTTACCCTTTAGAAAAGAAACTATTTTACATCTACAGAAAGAAAAAATTAATAATTTAAAATGTTAATTAATTATAAAAAAAATACCATAAAGACAAAAATTATTGAAAGTTCACTACTGTATAATTTAAATTAAGATTTTAGTAGTTATTGTTGAACAGAATGAAAAGGATAGGGGTAAAATATATATTTCCAAAATATGAGGGGGTAAAATGTAATATCACCTAAACCTTAAGGGGCAACTTCTAATTAACCCAATACATAATATAGGAGACTTAAAAAACAACCAAAAAGGAAAACAAAAACATAAAAAGGAAGAGAAATAGAGAAAACCAAGATCAAAGGACATGAAAATAAAAGAAGAAATTAGAGATGGGAAAACAACTTGTAAAACACAATATCAAGGTTTTATTGGTTCATCCCTTTTGGCTTAATAAGTTTCTTATTTATTGTACATTATTTTCATTCTCGTAAGGACAATAGTGTCATTTAAAATACATATGGGACTGAAATAGATGTTCAAAAACTTTTAGGATGGGAATAAATATTTGCCTCACAATTTAGGGCTATTTTTTACATTTCTCCATCAATCTTTAATAATTAATTGAACATTTGAAAAAAGGAGAAATACAATATGCCTCTAATGTTTACCCTAAATTACACTTTATCCTCTCTATTTCGGAAACCTCTTAAAAGTTCTCGGAGATTTTAAGAAACCTACACTTATCTCCTCCAATCTCTTTTGAATATTAAAACCGATAGATTAATTATACTTTAAGATCTAAACTCTAGTTTTTGTTTAAGTTTTCTCCTTGATATATAAATTATTTCATTACTTGTTTTTTCAAATAAAATAATATAATAAATTTTTATATATATAGTTCCTTTCAACTTACCATCTCCCAATTATTTTTTTTCTTATGATTATGTTTTTATTTATTTTTCATTGTCTGTACATTTTTATCTTTATATTTTCAATTTTTAAAATATATCTAATTAAAGATATTATTTTTATTTTGAAAATTGATTTTTTTTTTATTTATTTTAGAAATTTTACCATAATCCCCTCCTTTTTTTCAAAATTATTATGATAATATATTAAATCTAAAATAAAAAAAAGATAAATCTTATATTTATGATAATATGAAAATTTTAAAATTTATTTTGTTTTAATTAATACATAATTGATCATTTTGTTGTAATTTTAGTCTTATATACTTATTCATTAATTAATTTTTATGCAAGAAAGTGTTGCTCAATAAAATGCTTGTTGATTAATGACCAATTTCTCAACTGTTCAAATGATTTCCAGTCATAATTCTTTGCTTCATTTTTTATGTTGAGTGAAATCAAGATCACTAAAAGATTACTATATTTTCTGTTACAATTCATCAACCATTCATATTTATATTCTTTTGAATTTTTTTTTTCCAAATTATTCTCACTTTAGAGGTAGTATTATTCAATGAATGACATCGCTCTTTATTGTATTCCATCTTTTAGCCGTCACCATTACTTTAAGGGGTAGTGCCTATTTTAGTTAAAGAAATAAAAAAAATCTAAATGAGAGCTTCTTAAAAAGTAACTAATCAATCAATAAATATATATAACTAAAATTAAATTAAAATGACCAAATGTTCCATTAACATGAACAAAGTAAATTTTAAAGTTTTCATATTTATAGAAAACAAGCCTTATCATTTCTTAGATTTTTTCTTTAATAGTTATTATTACAAATTTTGAAAAAAGTGAAGGGCATAGAAAGTAATTAACAACCAATTTTAAAAACCAAGATGACATATTTAATTGGACTTGATTAAAAAATTAAAAATATAAAAGAAAGTACATACAAGCAGTGAAAACTAAATAAAAATTAAATCATAAGATTTTTGTTTTTGAAAGAGCAAATTCCTGAATTTTTTTAACCAACTTTCCTTCTCTACCTGTTATCTGATCCCTATAAATTCCTTCTTCCAAACATCATTTATATCTTCGTTTTTTATGTTCTTCTTCTTGCATTTACATATAAACATAAGAAAATGATCCACAAAAATTGGCACGGCTAGCAAACCTGCTTCGGACGGCCTAATGCCAGTAATAAAAAAAATAGGGAAAATAAAAAGGAACAACACATATAAATATATTATGTCATTTGGTAAAAAAACAAAAAAGTAAGGAAGCAATTTATATGTTAAAGGGAAAGCTTAAAAGAAAATTAAAAGTTAGGGTCTCAAAGTATAATTAATTTATTAATTTTAAATTTCAAAAGAGATAGTAGGGAGATGACTGTAGGTTTCTTAAAGTTTTAAGAGACTTTTAAGAGGTTTCTAAAAAAATGAGGAGACAAAATGTAATCCACATTCGAAAAAAAAATTAAAAGAAATAAATAAATTCCCAAACTTAACTCCAACGGTCAACCTTCTTTCTGGAGTTTCTTCTGCTTCTTTATTTTTCGTGAATGGCTCCGGTCTCCAATACAAAAAGTAACTCAAACTCTGGGAAATCGAAGCCTGCGGCGATTTCGAATTCTTCCACTCTTTAGCCCCAGTATCCAACCATCAATAAATTCCATTCAATCCTCTCCGAAGAAACCCTAATCGCAAAAAAGCCCCTAATCGTTGCTGAAGCGGAAGGGGTTTAGGGCTCAGGAAACTAATTCTAGGCAGGGGAGTAATATGGGAAGTCAATACCAACATTTTCATTGGAACGCCAACTGTAAAGAAAAATTGAGTCATGTTTGTTTCTTACGATTTTTTTATTTCTTGTTATATCCGAGTGTTTTTTTTGTGCTTGTGCTTGGGTAGAGGAGAAGAATCATGTGTGGGTTTTCTTCATCTAGATTTCACATGTTGGAGAAGAATTGTAGAGAATATGATTTCATATGGGCCAACTCAAAGTAATTCTATTCTTGGTGAAACAAGTCAAACCTCAGTGAAAATCAACCAAACCTTGGTGAGCCACTTCTGTGCCAATCACACATCCAATAAGAGTGTCTCGCCATTATTCCTCATCTTTAATAACCTCCTCTTTACTTAACTCAAACACACCTAATTCTCTAATTTCTTTGACATACACCAAGTCTAAATAATTCTATTCTTTCCCTTTTATTATAAAGATCTGGAAAGAAATGCAGAGAATTCACAAACAGCCACATAGAGACACAAAAAGAAGCAAAGACATAACGGTTAATTACAATTTCACCCTTAGGTTTAGGTGATATTACACTTTGCCCTCCTATTTTAGAGATATATGCTTTGCCCTGCCTTATACATTACCCTATAGAAAAGAAACTATTTTACATCTACAAAAAAATAATGATAATTTAAAATTTTTATTAACTGTAAAAAAGTACCATACAGACTAAAATTATTGAAAGATAACTACTATGTAATTTAAATTAAAATTTCAGAAGTTGTTGTCAAATAATACAAAAAAGATAGCGGCAAAGTGTATATTTCTGAAACTTGAAAGGGTAAAGTGTAATATCACCTAAACATCGGGGGGTAACTTGTAATTAACCGAAGACATAAAATAGGAGACTTAAATAAATGATTAAGAAAAAAAAAAGGAAAACAACAACAAAAAGGGGAAGAGAAATAGAGATAACCAAGATCAGAAGACATGAATATAAAAGAAGAAATCAAAGATGGGAAAAGAACTTTTCAAACACAATATCAAGGTTTTATTGGTTCATCCCTTTTGACTTAATAAGTCTTTTGTTTATTGTACATTATTTTCATCCTTGTAGGGAGAGCAGTGTCATTTAAGAGACATTTGAGGCCGAAAGAGACGTTCAATGACTTTTAGGATAGGAATAAATATTTGCCTCACAATCTAGGGCTATTTTTGCATTTCTCCATCAATTTTTAATCCGATTAATTGAAAATTTGAAAAAGGGAGAAATACAATTTGCCTCTTGATGTTTACCCTAAATTACACTCTATCCCTCCTATTTCAGAAACTTTTTAAAGGCTCTATGAAATTTTAAGAAACCTACACTTACCCCTAAAGTCTCTTTTGAATATTAAAACCAATAGATTAATTACACATCAAGACCTAAACTTTAGTTTTTGTTTAAGTTTTCTCCTTGACATATAAATTATTTCATTACTTGTCTTTTTCGAATAATATAATATAATATATTTTTATATATATTGTTCCTTTCAACTTACCATGTCCCAATTTTTTTTCTCATGATTATTTTTTATTTATTTATCTTTAGAAGTTTTACCAACATCCTCCCCATTTTTTTTTCAAAATTATTATGATAAATATTAAATCTAAAATCAAAGAAATGATAAAAGCTTATATTTATGATAATATGAAAACTTCAAAATCACTTTTGTTTTAATTAATACGTAATTAGTCATTCTGTTGTAATTTTAGTCTTATATACTTATTCATTAATTAATTGTTGTGTAAGAAGGTCTTGCTCACTCAAATGCTTGTTGATTAATTACCAATTTCTCAGCGCTCAAATGATTTCCAGTCATGCTTGCTCACTCAAATGCTTGGTGATTAATTACCAATTTCTCAGCGCTCAAATGATTTCCAGTCATAATTTTTTATGTCGAGTGAAATCGAGATTACTAAAAGATTACTATCTTTTTGGTTATAATTCATCAACCATTCGCATTTGTATTCTTTTAGAATTTTTCCCCCATTATTCTTTCTTTAAAGGCAGTGTTATTCAATAAATGATATTGCTCTTTATTGTATTCCATCTTCTAGCCATCACCATAACTTTAAGTGGTAGTGACTTTTTTAGTTAAAGAAATCAAAAAAAAAATTTCTAAATGAGAGCTTCTTAAAAAAAATTAATCAATCAATAAATATATATAACTAAAATTACATTAAAATGACCAAATGTTCCATTAACATAAACAAAGTAAATTTTAAAGTTTCCATATTAGTATAAAATGAGCCTTATCATTTATTTGATTTTTTTCTTTAATGTATAGTTATTATTGCAAATTTTGAAAAAAGTAAAGGGGATAGAAAGTAACAACCAATTTTAAAAACCAAGATGACATTTTTTATTAGAGGTGATTAAAAAATTAAAATTATAAAATAAAGTACATAAAAACAGTGAAAAATAAATAAAAACTGAATCATCAGATTTGCATTTTTTTTTTTTGAAAGAGCAAATTCCTAAATTGTTTTAACCAACTTTCCTTTTCTACCTGTGATCTGATCCCTATAAATTCCATGTTCCAAACACATTTATATCTTCACTTTTGTTGTTCTTCTTCTTGCATTTACATATAAACAGAAGAAAATGATCCACAAAAAATGGCACGGCTAGTAAAACTGCTTCCGACGGCTTAATGCCACCATTGCCATAGTTGAACGAGCCTTCCCATCCCTCCACAGCCACCAACTTATAAATATATTATAAGAAAAAATAATAGGGTAAGCAACAAAAAAATAGAGTAAGTAAAAATGAACAATACACAAAAATATATTATGTCATTTAGTAAAAAACAAGTATTAATGAAGTAATTTATATGTTAAAGAGAAAAATTAAAAGAGAATTAAAAGTTAGGGTCTCAAAGTATAATTAATTTATTGATTTTAAACTTCAAAAGAGGCAGTAGGGAGATTAGTGTAGGTATCTTAAAATTTTAGGGGCTTTTAAGATATTTCTGAAAAAAGAAGATAGCAAAATGTAATCCATCCTTTAAAAAAAATTAAAAGAAAGAAATAAAATTCCAAACTTAACCCCAACGGTCAACCTTCTTTCCGGAGTTTCTTCTTCTTCTTTATTTTTCGAGAATGGCTACGGTCTCCAATACAAAAAGTAACTCAAACTCTGGGAAATGGAAGCCTGCGGCGATTTCGAATTCTTCCACTCTTCAGCTCCAGTATCCAAACCATCAAATTCCATTCAATCCTGTCTGAAGAAACCCTAATCGCGAAAAAGCCCGTAATCGTTGCCGAAGCCGAAGGGGTTTAAGGCTCAGGAAACTAATTCTAGGCAGGGGGGCAATATGGGAAGTCAATACCAACATGTTCATTGGAACGCCAACTGTAAAGGAAAATTGAGTCATGTTTGTTTCTTACGATTTTTTTATTTCTTGTTATATCCGGGTGTTCTTCTTGTGCTTGTGCTTGGGTAAAGGAGAAGAATAATGTGTGGATTTTCATCGTCTAGATTTCACATATTGGAGAAAAATTGTAGGGAATATGATTTCGTATGGGACCGGTGGGTGTTCTTCACCATGTGCATCTGCTGCCGAGAAATGAGATGATAACAATTAAAAAAAACTAAAATAAAAACCCTAAATCTTGTGTTTGTTGTCTCGATGTTTTTCCATTAGCCTAATCATGACTTTGTGTTGTAGGTTATTGCTCGGACATCCAAGAAGAGACCCACTTCCAATGTCACAGTTCTTTCCCAATCCTAGTGATATCTTCTCGTTTCTCTTTTTCTTGAAATTTTTAAATTTTAAATCTTAAAAGAATTTCAGTTTGGCTCCCTGAAATTTTAATCTTTATTTATTTTTTTTTGGTGGAGTTGCTAACGGGGACGGTGCAATGGGTCGCGTAAATGCTGCAAGATTGAAGCTACTTCTGGATTTTTAAGGTATTTTGATGACATTGAACTTTTTAAAATTTTCTTTTTCTTTCATTGATGTTTTTTTTTCCCTACAAGGATGAGTTTACGTTTCTTTTTCCACTCAGTGCATTTGATTAAGCATTGGAGATTGTTATCTCCTTCCATTTGTTCGGTTGGTTTCTTTCTCTCTCAGAGTCACCCACACAGTTTTTTCCCTCTGAAAGGGCAAAATTTTTTGGTCAGTGAGACTCCCATGAGGACGAGAGCAGGGATGCCGAAAAAGACAGCAATGCCTTCGGCATCTGAGGTAAAGAAATTATATACAAACGGCACCTTTGCTTTTCTAAACTATTGAACGCTTGTAGGTTCTGAAAGATGGGAGTTTGGAAGGAAAAACATTTCTATTTGTGGAAAAAACAATTAGTCTGTGCAAATTTTATTAGGAACACACATGACAATGAAATCAAAACGGCAAAGCTAGTCCCAGAATATATATATATATATATATAAGAAACAAAAGGATCTGGCATTACAGCTTAATCACAGACCTAAAAAAAAAACACAGCAAGAAAAAGAAGCAACCAACCAATTTACCCTAAACACACAAACCAGGGATTAGCACCAAACCTGTGCTCGACGCCTTAAATAACCCAACTCACCAATACAGGCTTTGTCATAAACACCCTTTTGAGCATCAAGTAGTAAATCAAATTTTTCATTACCTTTAACAGGTCTAGATAAAGATCGACTAATTAAGATTAAAATTATCCTTTTCCAATTCATCTTTGTCTCAAAGATAAGCTACTATTCAAGTTCTTCTTCTTTAAATATTCTATATCTTTTGTTAAATAAGCATTTAAAAGCTCCAATTCATCAACCTTTTTGACAAGTCTTTTTGAATTTTTTAAAAACTCATGAAAAGCATATAATAAATTTTCATATGAACAACTAAATGAACATGATTATGAATATGATGATAAGTTACTAGAGTAATTACTTGTTACCTTATTTTCCTCTTTTGCTATAAGACACAAGTTAAGGAAGCTTTCATATGAAAAGGCTTCATCTCCTTCAATTTCAAGCAAAGATTAGCTTGATCATTTTGTCATCTGATGATAATGAGTTTTCACTATAGAGTGAGCAACTATCACTTTATGTCGCCATATCTTTAATTTTCTTCTTCTTTCCTTTCTTGTGCTTCTTGTGTTTCTTTTACTTGTTCAATAGATAATCAAATTGTAGATGTCCGAGTTCTTTATACTTATAACAAGTGGTTTCATCCTTTCTGCCTCTAGAACTCTTATTCTTTGACCTTTTGATAATCTTCTTGAATTTCTTGGTTAGCATTGCTACATCATCTGGATTAGCTTCATTTAAAAAAATGAAGATGAATCATCTTCTTTAACTTTGAAGGCTATTAACTTATTTTTGTTGTTGAGCCTTTTTTCCTCTTGCTTTTTCATCTCATATGTTAACAACTCCCCAAGTAACTAATCTATGTGCATGGCCTTGATACTTCCTCCTCAATTTATTGCTTCAACAATGCTTGTCCATGACGATGGCAAGCTACACAATATCTTTCTTACAAATCTTCATTTGTATACCCTTTTCCAAATAGCTCGAGAGGTGTAAGGATTCCATTGAATCTTTTTGAACATGTTTTGAATGTCCTCTTTTGGATTCATGGTGAAAAGTTCGTATACTCTAATGCATGTGCATGTTGATGTCCTTGACTTGTGAAGTTCTTTCATACATCACCAACAACTTATCCCATATTTCCCTAGTATTGCAAACAGAACATCCGTGTCTGAATTTGGAGGAAGTCTCTGACCAAGTGATCGTGTTGTCAGCTGATTATATGATGGCTTACATGGAGGATTGCTACTGCCCAGCTGGAGTTGGAGCTTTGAACGATCCTTTGAAGGCCAGAGCACACCTTCCCCCAAAAGGGTTTTTGTCTGTTTAACCGGCCTAATTGCAAGCCAGCATATGCCTTTACACCATCTACTCTAAAGAAGCCATTTAAATATAGTGGTGTCCTAGACTCATAATGTGTAATACCATCGAACACTCTCATGCTCACTTTGGAAATATAAAATCCAATTAAGAAGAACCTTAATGTAGTTCCAAAGTCAAAATTTGCAATGACAGACCAACACTTCAACCTAATCAAAATCTTCTAGCTGAGGTAGAAACTCAAAAGGTTGTGTGGTGTCAGATTAAGGTTAGTATAAATTGCATGACAAATTCTTGCAACACTAAATTGTTTCTCCTCCTTTTCCATGGGGGCATATGTATTATTGAGATTAGGTGAGCCTTAAAGAGCCATGATATCACTATCAAATTTTTTTTTTCCTATGCTTGTCTACTAGCATCCTCCTCTAAGGGCGTTGCCAGAAATCATGCCTAGGGGGTGGGGCTGATTGTTAACATGTATAAAGTTACAATCAATAATAGAAAAAAACTTAAATAATGTAACATATAAATTCATGGAATTTAAAAGTTTACAATGATTAAATTCAATTCAAAAATTCATAAACTCACAATTTAATACGACACTCCTTCAAAACCATAAACTCAAAACTATCGAAATCAAAATCAAACATCAAACATCAAATATCAATCTTTTGATGACAAAGATAGTAACTTCTTATTTCTCCAATACTATTCACACTTAAGAAGAATTGTGCACTTTTTAAATGAAAATGCTATAGAATTTTTATTATTCTAAAAGTTAGCAAACATGTTCTATATAATAAAAATGTAAATGTTGGTTTAATATGATTTTTTTTGTATTATTTTCATTCAATATAAAAATAATGAAGAATGTAATGGGTTTAAAATGATTATCCCTCATTATTTGTACAGTATGTCGTATAAATTCAATATTAATAATAAGGTTTTCCATATTATTTGAATTAATTGAAAAGTTGAATATGATGTTAGAAAGTAAGTATTAATATTAATCACAAACATAAAATTAATATATAAAAATGAAAATATATTATAGATTTTTTAAAATTATTAGTAAATTTATACATATAAAAATTATTCAAAAGCAAAAAATTTATTAGAAATATGGTATATATTTTGGAAATTTTGATTAGAGATGACATGAGATGAACCTTGTGCTTGATTTCCATAATTTGCAAACCTTATTATTGGGTAATCAAAGCATTTGACTCCACTAGTATAACATGTGGAGTTACTATTAGGCACAAAGTGTAGGTTTTCTAAAATAAAATAGGGGCAAGTATAGGTTCGGTCAAACCTTGGAGGAGTTTCTGTAAGTTTTTCTTTGGTTCTTACAAAAAGGTAAAATTAACACTTGCCCATTATCAACTTCAAAATTTACAAATAAGTACCTAATTTTAATATTATTACAATTTTATATCACATTTACCAACTCTAATAAAAAAATTTAGGAGGGCAGCGGCCCCTCCCTACCCCTTAAAATCCACGCCCCTATTCTCCTCCTCTTTACATCGTGTTTGCTTGAAAATTATCCATTTGAAAATCAATATTATATAGATGCAATGATCTATTTGAAAGTAAATTTTTATGCATTTTTCAATTTTTATGTATTTTTTAGTTTTAGATATTAAAAAATTTATAAAAATGTAATAAGATTATAAAAATTGTATTTTCAATGGATTATTACACCAAAATAATATTGGCTTTTGAATACAATTAGTTGAGTAAAGATGATGTAAAAATAAAAATAAATTATTTTAGATTAAGTTGACTTAAATTAAAATATATTGGCTCAAAGTTTAATTAAGAACCTCAATCTAGTCCTATGTCAAAATTTGTGATGATGAACAAATAATTCGACCTAATCAAAATCTTCCAATCGAGGTAGAAATTCAAAAAGTCATATGGTACCATATTAGGGTTAGTATAAATCATATCACAAATTCTTCGTAAATGCATTTAATTGGCTTGTTAGAAGTTCGAACAAAGACAATGCCTAAGACTTCTTATGTTCCGCTGTTCTCATTTTTTTTAGCATATCCTTGGAAGAGTTAGTAGCCTTATCAATAGCACCATATTCTTCATGTGCCTTTACCCGTATTAAAGCCTTGTTCGCAACAATATGATAGTGTTTATTTTCATAATATGTCAATAGTTCAAGCAGGAATCTGAACCTATGCTTTACTGGGTTCCACTACTACACAAATACAGAGAGCTAAACTATTAAGTACCCAATAACACAACCCCATATAGGGGTACAAATGATCTGATCCTCTTATCAAATAATTTGAACTCAAGCTCAATTTTTTTGTTATCTAACCAAGTCTAATGAGCTTCGAGCTTCATTATAAGTTTGAACTCTTAACGAGTTGAGCTTTGAGTTTGGTACTGTTCGGGTCGAACTTTTATCAAGTCTAATGAGCTTAATATTTTTTAATAAAAAATTCAAATTAATTTTATTTTTAATATACCTAAACCTTAAAATTTTAATTTTTATTCCTTAAATGAAGATTGAACATCAAATCGAGCTTGAATCAAGCTCAAACATTGAATTGAACTTCAAGCCTATTAAGCCACCCAATTGACCCTAAATTTTTTTTTGTTGAGCTTGGAGCCTTATTTCAGAGCTCGTCGAGCTCAAGCTCGAGCCTGAGCTTAAGCGAAGCCAATCCATAATGAGCTGAAGTTCGAGCCAATGGTGTTTAGGCTTGTTTCCACCCCTAACCCCATACATCCACCTTGCATGGTAAACATCAGGCTAAAGTGGTACTTCATCCTTTGGGTTCATTGTCACTGCTTTTGGCTTCTCCATGAATGTGCAAACAAACAACCCACTATTATGGTAGTTAGGCTAAACAAGGAATGGGTTACTATTGAACTTTTTGAACTCGGAGAACTTGAATTCATTTAGTTTGAAAATCAGGTCTAGGGCCTTACATTAAAAGTTAGATTCAGGGTCAAATATCTATAGACCACTCCCATACACACACTACTAGAAAAACCGCATTTAGCGACGGTTTAATTAGCGACGGCTAAAAACAGTCGCAAATTAGCAACGGCAAACAGTCACTAAAAGTCCGGTGAAAGTTTAGCGACGGCTGGAAGTCGCTAATTTTTAGCGACTGCTTGCCGTCGCAAATTTAGCGAAGGCAGGTAGTCCCTAATATTAGCGACGGCTTGCCTTCGCTAAATTAGCGAAGGCAGGTAGTCGCTAACATTGCCGTCGCTAATTAGCGAAGGCAGGTAGTCGCTAAAATTAGCGACGGCTTGCCTTCGCTAATTTAGTGACTATTAACCGTCGCTAATTGGCTTTAAGTTGTTCAAAAATTACATACAGCTTGCCCTTGGTAATATTCCAAAGACTAGCGATGACTAATTATGACTGGCTTTTTATGAGATTGTTCATTCTTTTTTTTTTTCATTTGTTTTCATAATGATAAATTTTAATTACTTTCAGTTTATTTTTCAATGAAAATGTATGGATCGATGTATCCATGTATGTATAAAAAAAACTATAATTTAGACTAAAATTTTTTTTATGGTTACAAGATTTTTCATTTGTTTTTAAGTAATTAACAAAAAATATAGTCACTATACTCTTTTTATGGTATCTCTTAATATTTTTTAAGTAATCATATTTTTATACTAGCGAGGGCCATTAGTCACTACTCCTACGTGACTTATAGTCGTCGCTGTACAACTACTAAGTTAGACGGCAAGTTTTATCTCCTGTTAGTGACGGCTTGCCTTCGCCAATTTAGTGAAGGCAGGTAGTCGCTAAAATTAGCCGTCGCTAATTAGCGAAGGCAGGTAGTCGCTAATATTAGCGACGGCCTGCCTTCGCTAAATTAGCGACGGCCTGCCTTCGCTAATTTAGTGACTATTAACCGTCGCTAATTGGATTTAAGTTGTTCAAAAATTACATACAGCTTGCCCTTGGTAATATTCCAAAAACTAGCGATAACTAATTATGACTGGCTTTTTATGAGATTGTTCATTTTTTTTTTCATTTTTTTTGATAATGATAAATTTTAATTGCTTTCAGTTTATTTTTCAATGAAAATGTATGGGTCGATGTATCCATTAGTGTATAAAAAAAAACTATAATTTAGACTAAATTTTGTTTTATGGTTACAAGATTTTTCATTTGTTTTTAAGTAATTAACAAAAAATATAGTCACTATACTCTTTTTATGGTATCTCTTAATATTTTTTAAGTAATCATATTTTTATACTAGCGAGGGCCATTAGTCGCTACTCCTAAGCGACTTATAGTTGTCGCCATACAGCTACTAAGTTAGACGGCAAGTTTTCTCTCCTGTTAGTGACGGCTTGCCTTCGCCAATTTCGCGGCAAGTTTTCTCTCCTGTTAGCGACGGCCTGCCGTCGTTAATTAGCGAAGGCAGGTAGTCGCTAAAATTAGCGACGGCTTGCCTTCGCTAATTTAGTGACTATTAACCGTCGCTAATTGAATTTAAGTTGTTCAAAAATTACATACAGCTTGCCCTTGGTAATATTCGAAAGACTAGTGATGACTAATTATGACTGGCTTTTTATGAGATTGTTCATTTTTTTTTTTCATTTGTTTTGATAATGATAAATTTTAATTGCCTTCAGTTTATTTTTCAATGAAAATGTATGGGTCGATGTATCCATGTGTGGATAAAAAAAAACTATAATTTAGACTAAATTTTGTTTTATGGTTACAAGATTTTTCATTTGTTTTTAAGTAATTAACAAAAAATATAGTCACTATACTCTTTTTATGGTATCTCTTAATATTTTTTAAGTAATCATATTTTTATAATCATTTTTTTATACTAACGAGGGCCATTAGTCGCTACTCCTAAGCGACTTATAGTCGTCGCTATATAGCTACTAAGTTAGACGGCAAGTTTTCTCTCCTGTTAGTGACGGCTTGCCTTCGCCAATTTAGCGAAGGCAGGTAGTCGCTAATATTAGCGACGGCCTGCCTTTGCTAAATTAGCGAAGGCAGGTAGTCACTAAAATTAGCGACGGCTTGCCGTCGCTAATTAGCGAAGGCAGGTAGTCGCTAAAATTAGCGACGGCCTGCCTTCGCTAATTTAGTGACTATTAACCGTCGCTAATTGGATTTAAGTTGTTCAAAAATTATATACAGCTTGCCCTTGGTAATATTCCAAAGACTAGCGATGACTAATTATGACTGGCTTTTTATGAGGTTGTTCATTTTTTTTTTTTCATTTGTTTTGATAATGATAAATTTTAATTGCTTTCAGTTTATTTTTCAATGAAAATGTATGGGTCGATGTATCCATGTGTGTATAAAAAAAAACTATAATTTAGACTAAATTCTGTTTTATGGTTACAAGATTTTTCATTTGTTTTTAAGTACTTAACAGAAAAATATAGTCACTATACTCTTTTTATGGTATCTCTTAATATTTTTTAAGTAATCATATTTTTATAATCATTTTTTTATACTAACGAGGGCCATTAGTCGCTACTCCTAAGCGACTTATAGTCGTCGCTATACAGCTACTAAGTTAGACGGCAAGTTTTCTCTCCTGTTAGTGATGGCTTGCCTTCGCCAATTTAGCGAAGGCAGGTAGTCGCTTACCTTTAGTCGCTAAAATTAGCGACGGCGTGCCTTCGCTAATTTAGTGACTATTAACCGTCGCTAATTGGCTTTAAGTTGTTCAAAAATTACATACAGCTTGCCCTTGGTAATATTCCAAAGACTAGCGATGACTAATTATGACTGGCTTTTTATGAGATTGTTCATTCTTTTTTTTTTTCATTTGTTTTGATGATGATAAATTTTAATTGCTTTCAGTTTATTTTTCAATGAAAATGTATGGGTCGATGTATCCATGTGTGTATAAAAAAAACTATAATTTAGACTAAATTTTGTTTTATGGTTACAAGATTTTTCATTTGTTTTTAAGTAATTAACAAAAAATATAGTCACTATACTCTTTTTATGGTATCTCTTAATATTTTTTAAGTAATCATATTTTTATAATCATATTTTTATACTAGCGAGGGCCATTAGTCGCTACTCCTAAGCGATTTATAGTCGTCGCTATACAGCTACTAAGTTAAACGGCAAGTAATTCTATAACATTTTTTTGGTAAAAATTGAATATTTTTATTGATTTTTTAGGCTTGTTAAGTTAAAAAAAAATAATAAAAGTACTTTATTTTTTTTATAAAAATAAGTCTCTAAAAATTATTTTTTAGAATTCTTAAAATGTAAAAAACTTTTTTTAGAATTCTTAAAATGTAAAAAACTCTTTTACAAAATTGGCATATTGTAATTTAACAAAAAATCATGTTAATTAAAATTAAATTAATTTGAATATGTTTATTGGCACAAGAGGCTTAGCCATTTTATAATATATTGGGATCTAATTTAGCCTAAATTTACATTTTCTAATTATATAGCGAAGGCCACACGTCGCTAGTATTAAGCGACATATTGCCGTCGCTATTTGTTGCGACAGTTCACCGTCGCTACTTCAAATTAAATTTGCCTTCTTCAGCCTTTCTCAGATACGCTACTCACTTCGAAATAAGGCGACTGTCGTCCCTTCTCTGCTTCCCAATCTACGATCGGTCCTCTCCACCCGAGCTCTACGGCCGCGTCCTCACGGTCAACTACGATCGGTCCTCTCCACTCGAGATGGCGATGAAGGTCGTGGCGGAGTGATAGTGCTTCAAACAGTGGCGATGGGCAGGGGCAGAGCGATGGCGCGTCGAACGGTTGCGATTGGCAAGGGCGGAGCGATGGCGCTTCGAACGATGGAGACGGTTGAAATCCCAAATCTCCGGATGATATCGCTGGTTGAAATCACAAATCGTAACGGTTGAAATCACCGGGCCACCGCGAATCGAAGCGCGCTTGCAGATCTCCGATGGATGAATGACGACAGCACTTCTTCAAATCGAACGATGGCGCTCCTCCAATGTCCACCCCCTCGGTTCAATTCTCCAATGAATCGTTGCCGAATAATCCTGGACACTCCGACGTATCTTCCTCTCTGCCACCATTTTCTCCCATTGCCACCGCGACTAGGTTTCGGTGAGTCGGCAACACTATCTTAATGGTATTCTCAAATTATTGCCATAGTAATTAGTTGGCCTTCAACTAGAAGTGTCGAAAGTTGAAATTTAGTGTGTTGGTAGCATGACTAGCAAGTAGAAGTGACAACTAGAATGACTAGTCAATGTTCTTTAGTGGGATCTTTACCCAGGATAATGCAAATCCAGAATTTCCAATGAACATACATAACATATTGTTTGGTGCACCTGAACTGTTGGAAACCTGATGTATTGATCAATGGCCTTCCGTCTGTACAGCGGTAACTCTAACAACTCTAGGACTTTATAATGAAGACAAACTTCAGTCTACTGCTTGTTTCTCTTTTTTAAAACAATCTCGCTCTTGGGACTGGCAGAAGCATGATTGTAATTTGGTAGCAGTTCAGCATCTTTGCTAAATTTTTTACTTTAAATGCGTCTTGAAATGTTACAGGCCACAGCAAATGTATTGCCTCTAGAGGAAGTCATTGGAAGTGTACTAAAAGCAAAGTGGGATCATGAGAGAACAAAGTTCTCCTTGCCACCATTGATGAATCTTGTGAGTATTATGATGTCCACCTGTTTGCATTCATTTTAGCATAGTAAGCACTCCTATTTCATGCATGTCTTTTCACCATTTACATAGTATTTTAAATAGTGTTTTGAAAAATCTGATTAATAAGTTGTCTGATTTTCATATACTATTTCCTTTTTCTTACCTCAGCAAAAGATCATGTATCAGTTTATTCTCTCTTCATTCTAGCCTCTGAATATAAGGGTATTCTTTATTTCCTTGCTTAATCCTATATCTAAGATAAGATGACACTGATGCATCCTACCTAATCCAGTAAGCCATTTCATGTTGCAAAAGTTAGTGTTCTATCTGTGGTTGCAGAAGTAGTTAAAATGGGTGATGCATTGAGCTCCATTTAAGACCTATTACATTGTATGGGTGAATGTCTACTCACGCGGCCTAGGTTCAAGCACAGTATGACCATGACCTCGAAAAGAACGTTCCTTGATCTCATTATTACTTATGTTCTTTATTGTTGAATATATAACTGCATGGTAATGATGACTTTCCTGCTTCCCAGCTTCTAGGGGAGCCTGGAACTGGTGGATCATCAACCCCATCCATGGTAGGTTCCGTAAAAAAATGGCAGAAGTTGGAACCTGAAAAATCAAAAGAAACATGGAGAAAGTTATCAGAGGCAAACTCAGAACTGGAAAGACAACTGAACATTTTGAGAAGATTGGCCGAAGAAGACTGGGGTGTATATAGAGACGTTATTGACCAATGCAACAGGCTGAAATCAGAAAAGGTATTAGGTTATTCTGCGTTTTTCTTAACTGCAAACTATTGATATGTTGAACTGTTCTTTTATTAGAACACAAGAAAAATATTGAGTATGATTGAACAGAGTGGTATCTTTCATTCCGAGGATTAATCAGTATTTATACTTGTAAGCAGTTAGATGTGCTACCTCAATAAGTCAAATGATACAGTCAAATCATACAGTCATCTTGTGTATGATAAGTTTGATAACAATGAATTGCCTGGCATTGTATAAATGTTTGTGTTGTGTTTTTTTCTTTTGATCACCTGTAAATTGATTGTCAGTGGGGACATATCTCATTTTGAATTCACTAAAAATAGATGAATAGTGCTTCTTGGTTTTCATTTGGTCACTGTACAGAAGAGGAGGAAGAAATTGAAATGCTGTTGGAGAATTATCTGCAGACGTGTCTTGTTGGCTCCTTGTTTTGACTCGTACACTTATCTCAGTATAATTCTGATATCAACCAATCAATTAATTAAGCTGTAATCACATGTTTGGGTTGGTTAAATAAATCCATTGTCTCTGTTCTCTTAACATGATAATATAAATTACTAGTTTTACAGCGGCCATCAGCCTTCTAAAATCCACCTCCTTTATGGGGGCTTAGTTTTGGCTAACGCAAGTCGATGGAGTCGATAGGTTTCTCTTCTAATAAACAGATGAAGAATCAAGATGATGCTCTGACCACACTCTCAGGGTTGTTTTCACTTGTGTTCTGAAATGTCTAGGTTTGGCATAACAATTGTGGAGGCACTTTGCTGACAGATTTAAGTGTGTTAATTTCTTTACCATGTAAAAATTGATGGGTGGAATGGTTAGGCGAGACAGGGTTTCATCAGTAGAAAACACGACATCACCAGATGCAAATGAAAAAAATAGACCTAAACCAAGATGTTTGTGGATCAAATCAGGAAAAAGCTTAGAACGGATTTTGACCTATTGCAGATGTGAATCTTGCCATGGTCAGGCAGAAAGGCTTCTTGATTCTGCAAAAGAAATGGAAGATTCAATCTCTGTCAGTCTAAGGTTAGTCTGAAGCTTTAGTTGAAGATATTTTTCATCTGCTGCTTCATTTTTTATTTCCATTGTTTCACTTGGTTTTGTTTTATGCTATCTCAAAACCAAAATCTAGGCTTTCCTAGCATGAACTGTGTCACCGAACAAACACACACACACACACATACACACACACACAAACACACATCTTCCATCTCTTTTATTAAATGGAAAAAGGAAACCATAATGATGACAGAACTTGAAGATTGTCTGGCTTTTCAATTGCTCCAAAGCTCCTCTGACATGTTAAACTGATACCATTGTTTTCTTAGGCTGATTCTGGTGCTTTCTCTTCCATTCTTTGTTCTCTTACTCTCCCTTGGTGTTAAATTTATTTTCTTGCCAGCTCCCGGAGGCTTGAAGTTAGCAGAGTGGAGTTATCTTCTCCAGGTCGGCACTTTTTGCGTGGCAGCTGGTGCTCAACTTGATGGTATTTACCTCCTTTGGCTAAAAACTGTTTTTGGTTACACCCTAGAAATTTGTTTTTGTTAAACAGTTCTGCATTAATTTGACAAACGAGAAGCTGCAACAACATTTCAATCAGGTTTGTTCAGTAATGCAAGTCTGCTCTTTCAAATTCCTGTCATTTTTTGGGCTATTTCTTTTTTGTTTGTGATACATAGATGATAAGTATACAGCATGTTTTCAAAATGGAGCAAGAAGAATATAAAAGGGAAGAAATTACCTGGAGCTGGTACAACAGAGGGTGGAAATGTCCTTGTTGCTGAGGTGACTGAGTTGGTACGACAGATGGTGTAAATTTCCTTTCTTTAAGGGCTTATTAAGTAGTCTCTGTGCTGGACTTGGTTTATATTTTATCTTTCGTTATAGATACTTGATCTTGTTATGTTGCTGTAAATGACGATGTGGGAAGTGTTGATTTTGTTATTAAGTGCCACTATTTTTTCCAACACTACCAAATTGGTACTACTTGTGTTCACTACTTTTTATTTATATCATCTTCAACAGAATAAAATAATTTCCAGCACCCTATTTAGTTCCAATATTAAATTTTATCATGAAAATAATTCTAAGAATTAAGGTAATCTCTTTCTATGGCTCTTTCAGTTTACTGTTAGCACTTATCGAGCATACAAGGTTAACTTGGAGTTTTTTTTATCAAAATAAAAGAGAGGTTAAGTTACAACAAATCATTCAATAAACTGCTACATGCATAATGTAACTGATCACACTAAGTAGCGACGTACGTGAGTCACTAACTACCGACCTACATTAGTTAGTAACCACAATAAACAGTGACAGTTACAAGTCACTAACTAGCGACAGCTACACGTCACTAACTAGCGACGACTATGCGTCACTAACTTCACAAACTAGCGACGGTCACAAGTCACTAATTAGCGACAGCTATAAGTCACTAATTAGCAACGACTATGCGTCACTAACTTCACTAACTAGTGACGGTTATACGTCACTAATTAGCGACTGCTACGCTTCACTAACTTCATTAACTAGCGACGGTTATGCGTCACTAATTAGCGACGGCTACGTGTCACTAACTAGCAACGTCTATGCGTCACTAACTAGTGACGGCTACGCGTCACTAACTAGCGACGACTACGCGTCACT
>SMDT01000545.1:0-161657 GCA_005392925.1 Aquilaria sinensis
ATTTTGTAGGAAACATGCCTCGCAAGTCAGTGCCCACTCACTCTTTGAAAGAAAAGGGGAGGGGAAAGAGGATTCGTCAAGAAGAGCCGCAAGAACCTCCCTATGATACTTTACGCTTTGTGTCCTCTCGGGCAAGCAACTACTTTGAGGGGTTCATGAATCGCAAGCTCACACTAGAATGAGGCTTCGACTTCTTGAAGAAGGAAAATGAGGGGATACTAAGAATCGTGGAGAGGCGTGGATGGCAGCAATGGGTCACTCATTCTCAAGCGGAAGTGTCCAATATCCTCATAATGGAATTCTACGCCAACTTGATGGGAGCTTACTACCTGAATTGCCAAGCCAAGGCCTGCTTTGTGCGCCAACGCGCTGTGCATTATGGGGATACGGTTATCAATAAGCTGTTCAACATCAACCCATTGATTGGAGGACAAATCAAGGAGGCTTCCCTGGAGCAACAGGCTCAAGTAGTATGCGGTCGCCCAGTCCATTGGACATTGAGCCGGGATCAATCTCATAGGAAGCTCTACTTCAGCTCTTCAGCCTTTCCCCCAGAGATGAAAGCATGGAACTACTTCATCGCCTCCCGCCTTGTCCCGACCACTCATGTTCGGGAAGTCACCCCGGATCGCTTGAAGATCTTGTACTGCATAGCGTGTGACTTCTGAATCAATGTCGGACACTTCATCCTAAAGCATATTCTCCGCGCCGCCAAGTCGAAACGGGGGAACCTGTCTTTCCCTCAGCTGGTCACTACCTTAATGTTGAGGGCCGGTGTTGTCTTGGAAGATCCCTCAAGGATAACTTTGGTCATCAAGCCAATCTCGGTGGACAAACTTAGTGGTGCTTCGGAAGGTATCCAAGAGGTAGTGTCAGAAGAGAAGGAAGAGAATGCCGACCAAGAGCAAGAGCAAGTGGAAGAAAGAGAAGAAGAACAAGAGCAATTTCAGGAGCCTTATCTAGGGGAGGACGTTGGGGGGGCTTCTGAGCAGTTAGTCGATCCAGCTACCGCGACTCCGGCCTCTTTGGCTGTAGCACTCAACAAGATGTACTTGATGATGCGAGAGCAGCATGAAGAGTCAGCGGCTCGGTTCGAATCAGTTGGTGGCTCCTTTACTTCTTTTGCAAAGGAGATTCGCGAGGGCATCGCACTTATTGCTGGCAACCAAGAATCTCTTTCCGGGCAAGTCCGTTGGGGCCACCAACACCAGCAGCAGCTGCGGGACCTCCCGCCAGAATACCCACCCTTCCCACCCATTCCACCCCATTTCCACCCCTCCGCTTACCAGTGGTACACGCCCCACCCCTCAAGCCACCCACCTCCCTTTTACCCACATTTCGGACCTCCCCATGACCCGTCCGAAGGTCCTTCCTCTTTAATACCCACCCTTCCCACCCATTCCACCCCATTTCCACCCCTCCGCTTACCAGTGGTACACGCCCCACCCC
This sequence comes from Aquilaria sinensis, assembly GCA_005392925.1. NCBI lineage: Eukaryota > Viridiplantae > Streptophyta > Magnoliopsida > Malvales > Thymelaeaceae > Aquilaria > Aquilaria sinensis. Next base: position 1,450 of record SMDT01000545.1, read on the forward strand.
TCAAGCCACCCACCTCCCTTTTACCCACATTTCGGACCTCCCCATGACCCGTCCGAAGGTCCTTCCTCTTTTCCTCCTGCCGGTGGGTCTTCCGGCCACGATGACATGGGAGAGGAGTAGTAGGGGCGGGAACACCCGCCCCCAGGTATGATTCTTGCTCACTCACTTTCCATTGAGGACAATGCTCGTTTTAAGTTTGGGGGAGTGGTTGCTTGACTATCATACTTGGCCTCTCTGTTTGTGTTCGTGTCTTTGTTTTAGACTTAGTTGTTTTTTTTCTTTTTTCTAGGTTTTAAAGTAATTATGGTTGTTTCATTTAGGGTGCATGTTTCTTGCATATTTTGTTTCCTGTTTTCCTCTCTTCCTTTATTGAAGTTTGATAGGTTGCATATAGAAGCATATAGGTTGAAAGTTTTTTTTTGTAGTCCTTTATTGTTTTTGGTGTCTTTAGGACCCAATGGGGACCATTTTTGCATATGGATGGATGTGGTTACTAGTTTGACTCTTTTGAAGCTTTGATGAATTTGGAAAAGTTAGTTTTGATACTTTTGGGTGAATCCTTGATGTGTTACAATGAACCTGGGAGTTGTGCTATGAACTTGTGTCTTTTGAGATCCCTGTATTGAGTTTTGCTCTAAAACTTGCCTAAGGACCTAGCAAACTCACAATAGTGCATGAACTTGAAGCGTGTGGTCTCATAGGAGGAACCTTCCCACCAAATAACCAATCCCTCTACATTCCCTCATATCACCCTTATTTTGAGCTTTCATTTTCTTGTGGTTATACCCTTGAGTTACCTGAAGTGGAAAAAGGTCAAATCTTGAGCATAAAAGAAATTGCATTGAGTTGAATTAAGTGGGAAATAATGGCAAGTTTGGGGGATTTATATTCTTGTGTCAAAAAAAAAAGAAGAAGAAGAAGAAAAGAAAAAAATATATACTACTCCGCTGTTTCCTAGTATCGAAGTAGGTTGGGGTCTTCTCCTAAGGCAAGAGTTGATCACAGCTCGAAAAGGTGCTTGAAATAAGAGTATGGTTGAAAATAAAATCACCTTGGATTGTATTAAGTTAGTAGCTTGGGCTTAGGCGGAGCTCCCGTTTATGCACTTGCCAAACGGCTAAATACATGAAGAGGAAACAATAGTTAGTTTATAAGGTGTAAAGAGGTTGGTGAATGGTGGATTGATGCTTGTTCAACTTGATTGTCTCTTTTAAGCACTTGGTTTTATTTTTTATCGCCTCGCTAACTCTATTCTGAAAGTTATCTTTTGGTTCCTCCATTTTCTTTTTAAGCCTTTAACCTGTTGCTATCTTTTGAAAGTAAACCATTTGAGCTTTGAGTTTGGTGCTACCGACCGTAGGGGAATAAGGTAGTGGGTGCTGAATCCTTTTGCAAGCGTTTGGAAAAGAACTTAGTGCAAGCCTCAAGTTAGATGGCACAACTCCTTTAATGGAAATTTAAATCATCTAGGGGGTCATACCTCTAAGGGCTTCACTCTAGGTAGCAAAATTAATTTTTCCTTAGTCACCATTTCTTCTTTTGAAGTCAAACTTAGTCAATCATTGAAGTTTAGATGCAACATTTGGTTACCATTGTAGCTTCTTTGGTGTTGTGTGTTTTGTAGGTTAGGTTGCTAGGAACTAGCTTAGGTTTAAGTTTGGGGGAATTTGTTAAGTGCATCAAATCCACGGTCAAAGTATTGACCTTTTGACAACTTTGACCGTCAAATTCTGATAACTTTTCCTTCATTTTCTTGGTTTTTCTTGGTATTTTTGCTCATTACAGGTTTGGACAAGTGTTACGGACAGGGCATTAGAAGCAAGCTCGAGTGGGACGGCATTTGAACGAAGAGACGCAGGAGAAGTGCAAAGACGAAGGCTAGCGACGCGTCGCCAGAAGTCGCGAAGAATTGGCGACGCGTCGCCAACGTTATCAGTATTCTGAGTTCATTTTGGTCATCTGGCGACGCGTCGCCAGAACTCGACCCACGCTGGCGACGCGTCGCCAGCGCTGCTCTGTTTTGCCGAAAGCTCGCATTTTTTTGATGGTCCCCCACTATTTTTCCACCTGATGAGCTGGCTTGGATCGAAGTGATACTTATCCCTTTAGGGCTGGAATGAAGAGGAGGTATAAATAGAAGAAGAGAAAGAGTCCAAAAGAGAGCTTCTTGGCTGATTTTGATCTAGACCCGACTGGAGGCGTATTGAGCTTTTTGGAGGCGTTCTTGGGAAACTGGAACCAGAGGATTGTTGATTTCGAGCGTACAAACGTCGAGGGGGTTTTCTGGGTTTCTTCTCTTCTCTAGTTTGAGTTGTATGATTTTCGTTGTCATTGTTATTATGGATTTGTTGATGACATTAGCTATGGATCGTGAGTAGATTTCTTTACCTTTCTAGGGTGACTTTCCTCCCTTTGTTACTTAATGAAGTTGTTTTGTGTTTATGGATGAGTTCTATTGTGTTGTTCCTTGCATTGAGCTTCTTGTTTGATGAATGGTAGGCCACCATGTCTAATGCACTAGTCCATTAAATCCTTGAGAAAGGTTTTAAGGGTGACAAAGAGGAATGGAAGGGGCATAGTGTTAACTTAAATTAGAGATAATATAAGTGAACATTAGGCATTAAAAGATGGTTTAGCTCTTCAACCACCTTAAGTTAAGTTGGAGCTTGAGTAAAGCCCAAGTTAGTGGAGGGTGCGCAAAAACCTATCTTGAGAAAGGGGTTTTTGATATGAAATCTTTTTTACCACACATGGAACTTCACATTTGGGGACCAACTTTATTGAGTAGCAATGGGTAGGAAATGAATCCTAGAGGGGTAGTCACATTTATTCTAAGTTCTATCTTTAGTACTTTTCATCTTCTTTAGAGTCATTTTTCTTGTGTTGATTAAGTTAGGTAGCTTGAGCAACTTTGATCTTTAAATCTAGATAAAATCACTAACTCTCTTGGGACGACACCTTTAATTACTCCTAAGTATACAACGATTCCGTTCGCTTGCGGGTTTTTAAGGGTAAAATTGATAAACTCTTGAAATTCACAACACCCATCCTCCATCACTCGATACCCTACCTTGCATTTCCTTCCCCACTTCTAGCTGCCAGTGAAAACCGAGAAGTTTAGGAGATTTCTCCCATGAATCGAATCCCCTCTAATCGTAATCGGACCTTCGCATTCTCATCTTCCTAAGGAGGCACCTTCCTTAGAGCTGCGATGGAAGTAGAGCAAGCAGGTGAAGACTGGCATGAGGCAAAACAGAGTAAACATCAAGGTAGATGTTGTGGAAATTTAGGTCAAATTCGTTAGCCTTTTTGCAAAGATGATTTTGGGAAAAAAATGATTGTGGGTCAATCTACATTTTAAGCTCATAAAATTATGTTCTTGTGTCAGTTTTAGCCTAAATTTCTTTTTCTTTCAATATATTCATTTGTAGGATGTTACTTAGTACTATGAAACGTCATGTCGATCTAGGAAGTGCCACATCATCAAATTCTATTTGATATAACAAATAAATTGATAAAAATGACTCGGGTGGAACGTGCATTATGAGGTAAAGGATTTTAAGATATACTTTTAGAGATAAGAGACCACTTTATGACAAATGTGAAAGTTAAGAAACCACAAATGGATTTTAGACATGCAGTTTACAATTTACATTGAAGACTCTAAGGTTTCTTCGTCGTGCGATTGGATTCCACACTTTTATCTCAAGAAACCTTTTTTTAGCTTAACTTCAATCTCAGCATTTGAGTAAATTCTTTCATATGAGCTAGTGAAATATTTTTATTTTTGGGTAATCAAAATAAATTAAGAAGCTAAGAACAAAAAACCCCAGTAGTAGTTACGATATGAGGTTTTCCCACCACATAATTTAGACTTTTGTAAACTAATTGAAGAGTTCTTAAATTACCTCAACATTGGTTTGATTTTCCAAGGAAATAAATTGATGAAATGTTATTCTTCTAATAGCACCCGCACACAGAATCATGAACAAGAGATAGATTATTAGATTGAGCAAACTGGATAATCTCAATGACAACTCTAAACTCGACGATGAAGAACGTGTAAAGGTGTCACGATAAGACTTTGACAAGCCTCATTAAAGCCTACACTCATATTCCTAACACTTGTTGTCTTGGCAGGGGCATCTATTGAATGTCAAGCTGTATCTACCATGAATTGATGTGATTGTTCTTGAGAAAGTATAGAAGTGCCATTCTAAGAGACTGATAACAAATTTGGAGTAGGAAAATTGATACAAAACTAAGGATGAAAGTACTGCGATGTCATCTGCAATCTTTCAAAATCCCATGACAAAAAGGTAAACACAATATCAACTTAAAATGGCATCTGATTAAATATAATATCATTTCACCCAAGGTAATAGCCCACATTGTATCAACAAAGATATCTAGGTTCAAAAAGTTTCAAAACTCTTTGTCATTTAGCGAGAGATTAATACTCTCATTAATTGTACTTAAATCACCATGATCACCTGATAAACTGGAGTAGAATTCCGAGTAAAATATTGATTCTAATAATGTTGTTTTTTAGGTTGGCTTACTATAGATTTCAGTTTTTTTTGCAGTTTGAGTTTACGTCAACTAGTAAATTTGCATGTTATATAACTCGAATGTTAAATAAGCCGCTCAAACCCTCACAAATGCATGAAGTTATTTATGGAGATATAACAGGCTATCAGCTAAGACCTAATATAGGATCAATATTCCTGAATCTACTCTTAAAAGCTCCTAACTGTGTGTGAAGCTGTACAGTTATTTTGTGTAAAAAGCAAAAATCTATTGTGCCGCAGAAAATTAGGTTGCCATGATAAACACTTTTTTTTTTGTTTTACGTGTTGAAATTAAAAATTAAATGATAGGGTTAATTTGATTCCAGCAGAGACGCTGCCTATGAACGGCCGAACAGGGAATTTTGACTTTACTAAAATAAGTACAAGAATAGCCCTCAAGAATTTACTGAGCTGTATATCTTGCCCCCTAAACTTTGAATAAAAACACCAATTGCACCTTGAGCCTTTCCCTATTTGCAGGAATTCTCAAATGTTTCTTTTTTTTTAAATTTTTTCTTGTAGCATATTACACATTATCATATGCGCATACATGAGCATAACTCTGTAAAAATAGCATACATGAACATAACAATGAAACAAAAATGCAGACCGAAAATAACGGAAAAGTTAAATCTAAGTGGTGATGGGAGTCGGTATTTTAAATAGAGAGATTTTAATACTCACATAATTATTAAGCAGTAGTATATGATATGAAGGCCGGAACTCTTAATAATAACATCTAAACTGTTGCAATTATAGAAGTTACATAGAAAACCAAAGACAATGAAGAAGGTCCTCTTTGTAAAATGTAAAACAATAATAACTATAGTGAAAAAATAAAACAAATTTAGGGAAAAGCAAAATATTAGCGGTAAAAATGACGATAGACGAAAAACCAGAAGCCAGAGGCAGGCAGCCAAGCCAGAAGACAACCCCCTACCTTCCCCACCATCTCCAGTTTATCTTTAAAATCCTTCGCTCCGAACTCTGATTTTCCCCCTTTTCCTCAATTTTATATGAACTAGAGTTTCTAGATTAATAATAGCTTTTTCCCCTTTATATTTATTTTAGGTTCTCTGTTTCCACTCGAGCTTCGGAATTTTCACCGCTTGTTGTAATTGTGAATTTTATTATTCCGAGGTTCAATCCAATCAATGGCTTCTCGGGCGGTGGCGTTTCTGCCGTTGCTTTATCTAATGGCTATCTCTTCGATTCGGAGCGCTGTTTCATCGTCGTCGATGTGTCCTCATGAATCCGTTTCGTTTCTGAACAATCTTCAGCAACGGTGCCCTCCTTCGATCTATCCGGGTCCTCCTCTCGAGGTCAGCTTCTAGGGATTTAGTATCTCGGTTGATGCTTAATCTACAGATGATGTTGTTCCTTGACTGTTTTTCTTGCCTGAGATGGAGGGGTGTCAATCGAATGTTTGTTGGATTCCCGTTAACCAGTTCTATGCGTCCGATTGGATGATTTGAAGGGCAAATTTTTGTTTTATTAGTGAATTGAAATGTTGGAACTAATATGTCTTATAGAAATTCACTGCCTGAAAATTTATTCTTAAGCCTGATTTCGTTGCATTTCTGAAAGCAATTGATGCGAAGTTTATTTGGCCCAATATGGTGCAAATATTAGGTCTTGATTTGGAGTTTATGGTTTGAGAAAATTGAGAATCAAATTAAATGCTCATGATTGACTTTCGAACCTAGCGGCACCTGGTTCTTCTGGGTCATTAATGTCCAGTCCTGAGAGAGGGAAGCGAGGAAATCCAGTAAGGAATTTATTTGGTACTGGTGTCTATAATCTGTTCCTTGCTGAACATCAATGGTTCATCACATACAATAAAATGTAAAAGGACAATGATTTGACATAAAAGCACTATGCACTTTTTTGTTCATTTCTCCAAGTACCATTAACACTTGAAAAGTCTAATATTTGTGGAACTGCTAATCTATGACATATAAGTACTACATAGTTTTTTTTTTCTTAACACTTTCAAAAGTAACTACAAATATGTAAAAATAGTACAAAATGATATGAGATTTTTACAAATCTATGGAATGGATGTGTTTTATATACCTCGAATCCAAATACCGATGAACCTTTGAACTAGTAGTTATGATTGAGGGCAAATATATGCTGTCTTAGTCAAGGGGCTATTATGTGAGGTTATTGGCACTGCTAGAAAATTCTTGCATCCATATATTCAAGTGCATTTGATTTGTTATAGACCAAATTGCCTGCAAAAGTATGATAGGTTAGTTTGTATCTGCTCTTGAAGTTAATTTCTTTATGATGGGAAAAATAATGAATAGGTTGATGAATTACTTCTGCACCAACTGAACACTAGATTAAATGATTTTTGGTGGAACTGAATATATCATATCTTGGAGTTGGAATATGTACACTCCAAGGAGTTAGATGATAATCAAGGTGCTATTTGTTACCATTGTTATTATTATTAATAGTAGTATCTTTTATGGAGTTTGGTATCATGCTATTAGTCCCTGTAGTTGATATTATGCACCTGTTTGACAATGTGGGATAGATTGTTCAAATATGTCATGTAATCTGCTAGGATATGATGCACTTGTGAACATGGCATGCCAAGTTTTGATGTTCGGGTAGTGTACTTAAAACAGCACTTTTGATGCCTAAATTTTTGCTGTTATATCACTCTTTAGATAGGTTTGGCTATGTTATGAGTTATGAGGCGGACTATAGCTACTCAGCTGTAGGGGAGGTTTAGTTTCAGTTTCTTGTTACATGTTTTAAGGATATTGAGTCCATTTGTATTGAAGAAGTTTTGGGAACATGAATCTATATCTTGGACTTGATATTTGAAGGAATTTAAAGTGTTTTGGATATTTAACTCGTTACTCCTCTGTATTCATGTGGTTTTCATTCTCTGGATCTGTGCCTTGAACTTGATGTTATTGAAAAAGGATACAAATATTTGAACAAGTCTGTAATAAGTGCTTAAAGCCTTATTTGAATTTAATCTAACTGCATGTGTCAGCTAATAGTTGGTAAAGACCTCTAATGTTCAAACTAAGGTCCTGGGCCTAAATCCAGCTTTCATTTAAGGAGGAGAGGGTTAATGGAAGGGAGATGATTACCTTCCATTATTGGCTGAACTAAAGCCTCTTGGATTTATAAAGGGGGAAAAAGAGACTTTAAAATAACCTTATATTGGTTCAGTTTCTTAGAGGGAGTGGAGAATATCATATTGTGGCAACTCCATTAAGAAAAGAAAAACTGTATTGGAAGGTGTTGGGTAGCTTAGGTTCTGACGACCTTTAGTAGTTGGCCGACAGGGTCTTGATATTAAACCCTAACAGAAATCCCCTCCTCCCTCCCTCCCTCAGCCCTAAACTGTGCATATCTCTTTATATCTGCAGGTAGATGGAAGCTTCATTGATAGAGCAATGGCTTCAACGCAGAAGAATGATTACATGGCTGTTCTCTTTTATGCCTCTTGGTGCCCATTTTCAGATAGTTTGCGCCCAAAATTTGAGATCCTGAGTTACATGTTTCCTCAGATAGAACATTATGTAGTTGAGCAATCTTCTGCTTTTCCAAGGTGTGTAGCTACATGCTCTGCTTTTATTGCCATTGGTTTTAGAATTCTATCTGGTTCCTTCAAGTTGCTTTGAAACAACAAAATCTGGGACTTGGTTGCTTTTAAAAATGTTGAAGTGAAAAGTTTTCTGATGCTGTCTTATCTACATCTTCTCAGTGTGTTTTCAAGGTATGGGATTCATAGTGTCCCATCGATTCTGATTGTGAACCAGACATCAATGGTACGGTATCGTGGTCAGAAGGACTTCCAATCAATTTTGCAATTTTATGAGAAAAGCACAGGTAAATCCTTTTATATTGAAAAACTCCTTGCTTGGTTATATGTATGCTATATATATATATTTTTTCATAAGGTTAGCATTTGAGACAATATGTGAGGTATATCTGTCATAGATGTCTTGACTGATAAAGCTGCTATTGACAAGCTCTTAATATTTGAAATTTAAAGCCTTGCCTTTGAACTTCAGGGCAGGGGAATCTGGCAGCTAATAAATTCCTGGTTTGTTATTAAAATAGAGTCAGATTTGCTCATCGTAGAGCTGTAGCAAATGAAAGTTTTTGAGTTTTGGCAAATAGGATTGGCCTTGGTTGTTGAGGTTTAACTGATTCCTAGTTCCGTAGAAATATGGTTTGATTAGCTAGTCTAGGATCTCTGGCTGGTATGTTATTAAAATATGGTTTGATTTGAGCGAGGAGCCTCTGACATGGTAATTCTTGAAAGCCTAGTCTATCTGAATCTGATTCACTGTTCCTTTTATAGTTGGCTTGTTATCCTACTTCTTTATGTGCACTCTAAGCAAAGCTTTTCACAGGACTGGAACCAATGCAGTACATTGCTGAATCTGAACCCATCACATCAGGTGACAGCAATAAATATGAGCGGCTGGTGGAAATGTTTGAAAGGGAACCCTACTTAACCTTGGCCTTGTTGTTTCTCTGTTTAAGAGGTTGTGTGCTGATTCTTCCGAAAGTATTATCTCGACTCAGGTATATCTGGGCTTCATATGTACCGCATTTGAATTTGGAAATATTTGGGGAGACGAGCCAGCTATTAGGGCGTGTGCTCTACGTGATTGATGTTAGGAGGGCATGGACCAAACTTAGGTTATGCAAGACGAGGAATTTCCATGAACGTGCAAGGAATGCCAGGGTTTGGGCTTCATCACTGGCATCAGTCTGTTTGGGCAGGTCATCTTCTGGTAGATCGACCTAGGTGAAGTTTGACATAAATGAGGCAGATGTGAGTCTAGGAAAGAGCTAATGGATTGGATGGTGTAGTACAAACTACAAAGTGCTTCTCTTCTCAGCTGAAAATACTTAAAACTTAGTAAGAGATAGGTGAAGCTGTTGTCATTGTTTTGTCTGTGATCGAGATGGAGGCTGTTTGGGATGAACTGACATCCGTGTAAGTCCGAGGAACAGCTTTACCCCCCCCCCCCCCCCCCCCCCCCCCCCCCCCCCTCCTCCCTCCCTCTCCCTCTCTCTCTCTCTCTCTCTCTCTCTCTCTCTCTCTCGGTTTCCTTTTTTTCCCCTCTCTTTCTGTGTATATTACTAGCATTTACATGTCATATGAAAGAACATTACTATTCCACGCATCACTAGAGATCGAAACTAGAGGTTTGGTAGAAGTTTGTGTTACCTTTGTTGGCATCATTTTCGTCATGGTTATACATTTCTTTCAGCAGTCGTCACCTACTAGATGATTCGAAGAACGCTTCAACCTGTTCATCAACAGAGTTTATCTCTCTTCTAGGTTTAAATATATATAAAGAAAAGTATGATATATTGCCGATTAAGCTGGGCAGGCTTGGCATTGAAGTGGCATTAAATATAAGCAAAGTGCATGGGATGACGGCCTCTGTGTGGCTGTGGCTGTGGCTGTGCTGCGGGTTCGGTTACATAACAGGTTTGTGCGTAACCTCGAATGGAACCGAGCATAACGGAACAGGTTGTTAATCAACATATAGAATGGCAGGCATTTGTGTTTTTTGTGTTTGCTTTCAATTGGGAATAAATGCGCCTTTGACTTAAAAACCTGAAGGCCTCATTTTGCTAGATTTTGATTCATCACTAATCAGACAATGTCCTACTTGCTGGTAATATCCCTGTCAACCTTACCTTAACAGTCTATTTCAGTACCTCTATGCAAAATAAACCCGAGCATGAATGAATTAGATTAATAAAACTTTTAACTGGGAGAGAAGGAGACGAGGAAACCTAAAAAATTTCAAATATTCCTAATACGTATTCAATGCAATCGGGACGGGCCGAAACCTTAAGGGCCCAATACCACTAAATGAAATGTTGAGTAGAGAGGATAAAAAAATGTATAAGCAAAGCATATTCAAGGGTATGGTGGTACTGGTCAGATCGTGGGGTGTCCACTTCATCTGATTCATGCTTCCCAACTGGACTACCATAAAATTATCCTTCTATCCTAATCAACGCTGAAAATTCCATGCTTGTCCTTTTATCTTCCGCCACCAGATTGCACCTCCAGCCACGCCGTCGATCTCGCTTCTCTTTGATTCGCATGCCGGAGGGGAAATTGATGCGATTAGCCGCTTGGGCTTGGTGGCAGACTGCGTGGGGCGGCTCAGGTGTTGTGGCTGGGTTCCGGCAACGGCTAAAAGGTAGTGGGATAGCGGCTGTGACCCGGTGGAAACGGAAGTCACGAGCGGTCTCCTCTGTCCTCTTTGATCAAAGGCGAACTGCGGTCTTAGGTGCTTCCGGGAGGATTGGAGAGGCTTTTTGGAGGCATAGGTGATGGTCAATGGTGCGGTTGTTGAGGCTCGAAGGGTGGAGACAGTAGCGGCGGCGCTGGATATTGGAGGCGGTGGGAAGCAAAAGTTGGGTTTCCAGTAAGGGTGCAAACGAATAGGGCGTTTGGTGAAGCTTTCGGTAAAGTTTGTTTGTTCGCTTAAATGAATACAAACAGATTTTTTTACAGTTATTATTTGTTTATATTCATTTATTTATTTTCGTGTATGTCTATTTATTTATTTATTTATATATTAATTGTACATTTATTATTATTATTATTATTATTATTATTATATATTTTATATATTATATATTTTTATTAGCGTCCACCTATTTTCACACACACATAATTATATCCCAATCCCCCTAAAATTAATCAATTATGTTTTGTTCCACCAAACATAATTATTTATTTCATTCACAGCATGAACCTACTGCAGCATCAAGTTGAGTTTCATAGTCATAACTCATAATCTCTCTCACAATTGACTATTGCTCTATCAGTCATTGTTAGACTCGCTTTAATTTAGATTAGTGGTAGCCATCAACTTTAATTGTTTGTGTTCGTTTATTAATAAACGAATGAACACGAACAGAGAAATTGCATTTATTTATTGATCATGTTCGTATTCGTTAAAAATTAAATGAACGAACACGAACATAGCTTCGTTCGATTCATTTATAGCCATAGTTTATGGTGATAGAAGGCAAACTTGCATTGTTTATATATATAATTTAACTTCTACATATCTATTATTAGTTTAATATAACAGAAAAAACTTAATTGTACACTTTATATTTTTATTCTTTGACATGTCATTATTATAAATATGATTTAGTATCTATACATATGTATAATCTAATCTATACATATGTTTCAAATGATTTATAAATATCTTTTGCTTTCTTTGTATATTGAAATCATATATATTTATAATTCAATTTGTACATATTTCTATTATAGTAGGAATTGAGATTTGATACATTCACATATATTCTTTTATGAAAGGTTGAATTTGTACATGTCATTGAATATGTCAGTAACAAATGTACTATTTCATTCGTATATATGTTTTACATAATTTGTTCATACATAGTATGAAGGATATTATCGAAATATAAAAATATATAGACATATGAGATAGGACACATATTAGACTTACCCCTCATATGTTATATGTTTTTTTTTGTCTCATTGTAATTTTTTTATTTAAATTAATTTATGTTATTTTTTACTATAAATTTTTAAAAATTGTATTTAGAAATTAGAAGTCTTTATTGATAATTTATATATGAACGTTTTGCATTTTCATACTAAAACGTGGAAAATAGAAATTTGTGTATAAATTGTTATGAATGGTAAATAGTAGAATCATACTATTGATTTTCCCATACCTAGTTCTCAGACTCGAACAAGCAAACCAAAAAATTGAGAGCCAAATCAATCGAGCCTCGTTTATGGGAAATTTTCAACCCCCCCACCCCCCTCTTCTCTCTCTCTCTCTCTCTCTCTCTCTTCCCTTAAGTCTAGATTCTCATCTTGAAACGTATATTAGTTACAGGCTATTATTTCTGTTTTCTACTAACAACCCTAGGATGAATTGTATAATTATACCCTAACCTTTAATTTATATTTCACTGTTAACTCCAACCTTCAACTTGCACATTTTACCTCCCTATTCTCATTAAAACGTTTCATTTTAGATCTTTATTGGATAGAAATTATCATCTTTGATGAAAAATGTTACATCAGTATATAATTATAAGGGCAAATACTACTTTTAACCTTTCAAAATTTCTCTTCTTAAAAATAAAAAACTAAAACTTTAAAATCGAATGATTTGACCTTCACCTCTTTGCCACCACCTCTTTCACCGCCCCTTCCCTCCCTCTCGGCCTTTCTCTCTAGCCAACCACTTTACCGATTCCTGTCCCAACCTCCCTCTCGGCCTCCCCCGTCCTTTAACCCTCATCCACCTCCCTTTCGGCCTCTCTCATCCTCCCCAGCCACCCCTATCCTCCAACCTCCATCTGCATCCCTCTCAACTTTCCCTGTCTACTTCCATCCACTCCAGCCTCTTTCTCACCCTCCCCGATCCTCTATCCCCAACACCCTGTTCTCCAACCTTCATCTACCTCCCTTTTGACCTCCCTTGTCCACTTCCATCTGCCCTAGCCACTTTCTTAGCCTACTAATTTTGTGATGTCCGCCTCATTGATTTGAGATTCTGCCTATGATTTCACCTGCAATTAAGTCACTGATTTCCTCTTCCCTATCCCGTCGCTCCTCCATTGCGATTTTCTCTTTCCTATGCTGCCGCTCCTTCATCACGATTTGCTGTCACTCTTTTAAATCGAGGCTTGATTTCTCCATGTCCAAAGTAAGTGGCTGATTAGGTACTGTGGAGAGGAGGCCGAATAGGGAGGAGAGGTAAGAGAGGGTTGCCCGAAGAGAGAGGCTGCATGGATGGGGAGGCCGAATGATCTAAGGATCTTTCAGGGAGTCTTTTATTAGATTTCAAACTTTTAGGGATTCTTTATTAAAGTTAAAAGTTCCCAAGGGTTAAAATTAGCACTTTCCATATAATGTTGTGCTAACATGGCATTTTCTATTTGAATTAATGACTTCCATCACACCAAGGTCCAAAATAAAACATTTTAACGAGATTAGAGAGGTAAAATGTGTAATTTTAAGGTTGAGGTTAAAAGTGAAATAATAATTAAAGGTTAGGATCCAATTATGCAATTTACTCATCAACCACCATGTTAATTAAAGTAGGGAAAGTTACAAAACCCCTGTGGTTTGGTCAAACCTACAGTTTGCCCCCTCTATTTTGAGAAACCTACACTTTGCCCCCCCATGTTTTTTATACTGTCTGATAACAACTTCTGAAACTGTATTTAAACTCTACGATAATTATCGTCCAGTAATTTCAATCTGCACAGTATTTTTTATAGCTAATAGACATTTTAAACTATCAGTTTTTCCTTTCTGTAAATGTACTTTCCCACCTGTAATTATATATCAGTATTTTTTAAAGGTCGGTTTGCTGTGAAAAAAATATCAAAAATCTTGAAATTACTAGAGCATTATTACCATACAGTTTAAATACAGTTTCAGAAGTTGTTATCGGGTAGCATAAAAAATATAGGGGTAAAGTGTAGGTTTCTCAAAATAGAGGGGGCAAACTGTAGGTTTGACCAAACCACAGGGAGGTTTTTGTAACTTTCCCATTAAAGTATTCAACGACACCAAATAAAGTAGGGCAGAGACAGAAAAGGGTTAAAGCACCTGCTTTGTGCTTCAACCCATGGCATCGACCTGCTGGCTTCACCTCCACTCAAAGTAGACATTTTTATCCATAATGAAAAAGAAAAGCAACTGCCAGCCCAGCCGTACTTAAGCATTAAACAACTTTTTTGTTAAATGATGTGTCAGAGAATAATTAATCTGAATCGTATTGCTAATTATGACCTTACATTTTATCACAAAAACAAGGATAAGAGTGAATAATATTAAGGTAAAAATAACAAATAAATCACTAATGTTTTGGACCTTATTCGAATCGGTCACTAATATTTTTTTAACTAAATAAATCACTAACATTAATCAAGATAGGTAAATAAATCACTAACATTATTCAAAAGGGCCAATTTACCCATTTAGCTTTTGAAATATTACAAAACTCCATCATTAACTTTTTAAAATTAACAAAATAGCTTCACTTAGTTTAAAACAATTCAAATAGACTACCTTTACCATTTATAAAATTTCATAATTATCTTCCACAGTTATATTTTTTAGGCACGGTCTATTTATTACCATTTCTAGCTTTTTCAAAGTGTACTATCTTCATTGCTCAAGATAGAATGTCTCTGGCACTGCACTGTCACTCTCAAATAATGTCTTACTCATATTAGTGTTTAACTCAAGATTATGGTGCAATATAAGACAGAGTAAGAGGAAGAACTTCATGGTTACTGTCAGTAAGTTCAGGAGGATCTTATTACTACCCATAGATGGAGTCCAAAGATCTATGTTGGTTTTCAAGAAAGTGGTTCAAATGTTAGATCAATAAATTTCAGAGGCATCGGGAGTAGAAGTATAAAATGTAGGAACTAAACTTGATATTTTAAGCTAATATTCTGTTAGACTTAACTGTAGAAGTTACAAAAATGACCGATTTGAGTCAACTCAGAAACACCAGTAATTTATTTATAAAAAAAAAACACTAATAAGTGAATCAAGTCAGCACAAAAATTTTAGTGGTTTATTCATTATTTTTACATAATATTGAATCTAGATGGTGAAGGGATTTACTTGACAAATCGTGGAAAACCTTAACTGTAATTAGCTTGCTTTTAAATATCTATTTTTTGTAAAATGCGGTGCCACTTTTCTAACATGACCTTACATTGAATTTTGTTTTTGTAAATACTGTGCAAACAGTGGCAAGAGCAAGTGTTAATTAAAGGCATAAATGCGCCATTTGTCCCTCAACTTTGGTGAATCAAACGAGTTAGTCCTTAAAGTGTGACTCGTCATTAGTTAATCATTTTTCTCTGATAATTGTTACAACTTGGTCCTTAAACTTAGAAAGTGTAGGCGAACAGGGGTCTTCCATGGTCACGAGCTGTCATGTGACCCTAATGATGTTAAATAGGGGGCTACATGGATAAAGGGGGTGTTATTCGTTGGTGACTTCTAGCTAAGAATTGCAAAGGAACGCAGGTCTCGTGATTTTGTTTGTTCGAGTGCCTATTCGTTGAGTGAGGCGGATGATTAAGTGGATAATTCATGAAGGGCGTTGCCAATTTTACGGACAATTCGGTGGAAGGCAGCAGACGGCGTTGACGATGGCAAAATAGGTATTTGTAGTGGATGATTACCGCCACCTGTGGGTCATCGTTCTCATTGATTTGCGAAGAGCAGAAAAAGGTGAATCAGGTCAACCAATGCCAGATCGCCAAGCGGCAATAATGGTAGATTTGGAGGAGGAGAGAGATGGGGACAACCGTCGAGCAGCTTTGCTCCTAAACCAAGCGATTAGTCTCTGTGAAGTAGCATGTGTGCTTTTAGGCAACAGGTCAACGGATTTGGGTGATGGGGACTATAGTTAGTTAGAAGAAAGAGAATGAAAGAAAGTAGGCAGCTAAGATAGGGGCAAAGTTGTGAATTATGTGAAATGTGGGGGTGAGATTAGATTTTTGTAGGACTTGGTCCAACTCTACCTAGTGCCTTCTATCCCATTTTTTCCCACCCTTTCTTCCACCTCAGCCTAGCCCACAAATAGCTTTTCCACATCAGCATTATAACTGACACCATCTCACTCTCCATCCACTTAAGGACCAACTCGCAACAGCCATCAAACATAAAGGAGTAAACCATGATGATTCACACTTTAGAGACTAACCCATCCGATTCACCAAAATTGAGGGACAAATGCCGCATTTAAACCTTAATTAAAAGTAAAGTGAAAATTACTGATGGAAATCTGACTAACGCCTAATAAAAAAAATATCCAGGATAGGAGGAATCCGATCAAAGAAAGCAAATTGTCCATAAAATGGGGCCCACTAGAGGACCCTCCCTTTGTCACCTTTTGGAGAGATAAGCTTGACCTCTAGAAAAACCATTGCCGTTGTCCTTTTCTTGCAGGGAAGCTTCAAAAATCAAACCCTGCACTCCCGAGAGAGAGACAGAGGACGCCAACATGGTGGTGGCCTGGCCTCTGCCTTTCTAATCACCTGAAAATTCCACGCAAGCTGCCATCACCTAGCCACTTTCTTTGATCCAATAATTCAACCTCACAACCAGATCAAAACCCTCCCCTCTTTGGCCCCCCATCCTGAAAATCTCCTATATTTTCTTCAAATCTCTTCTTGTTCGGAACCCAGAGATCCCCAGTTGCCAGGAATGGATTTTGACGAGTGGGAATTCCTCCCTGATGATGAAATCCTTGATTACCAGAGCCATGGTGAGAAAAAGTTTACTGTGGGAAGAAGAAGCTCTGCTCTGAAAAGTGTCTTGAACATGGATTACTTCACAGTTGAATCACCAGTAACCAATTCAAGGCCTTCCAATTCCAGGGCTGTGCCTCCTAGCCAGCTTGTTCCAATTCCGTTTGAATTGGAACCGAAAACCTGCGGGGCTTTGGAGAAAGATGGTGATCAGCCACCAGACCAGATCATCACCAAAGTCCCAGTTGGTGTTCCAATTGTTGGATCTGCGATCCCTGAGAAGATCAGAACTCCCCTTGTTGAGGCTGATCTAGATGGGAAATCGCGTGTTTTCTTCAAGAAAACAAACAACAATGAATTCGTCGACATGTCAGTGACCTCACCGAGGTCAAGCACTAAAGGGTTTGTGCCTCAGTTTGATGCAGGGGTGTTCAACTTTGAGGAGAAAAACGAGGCCTTTGAGACCTGCAGGAGCACTTCCCCAAGGAAGAGCGAGTTGGTGAGCAAACAAACTGATCCGAAGAGCCAAGGTGAAGGGACCTGGGAGGAGAATAGTGGTGGGCTGAATCTATGGAAATGGAGCTTGACTGGGATTGGAGCTATTTGCTCATTTGGTGTTGCTGCAGCTACAATCTGTATAATCATATTTGGGGCCCAGCATAGCAACAAGCAACAGAAACAGAACCAGAAGCTGAGGCTCCAGATTTACGCTGATGACAAGGTACTCAGCCTTTAATTGTGACTAAATCCGTAACCTATATGAACTTTTGCATGCTAGATTTATGCCAAATATATCTTAAATTAATCATGTCTGATGTAAGATATTGTTGGCTAGAGAACTGAAAAGTTCCTTTTTTTTTTCTGAAAAAAATGATTATGTAGATAAAGCAAGTGGTTCATCATGCAACCAAACTGAACGAAGCAATTTCTGCAGCAAGGGGGGTTCCATTTAACAGAGCACACATATCTTTTGGTGGTTATTATGAAGGTCTCTAAAGCAGCAGTTGCTTAATGGGAAATTTGGAGAGTTGATCGATTAGTAGAGAGTTGTGAAGCATTGGATGGAGTTGCTGGTCCATGTGATGTCCCAGGAGATTCATACAGGAATCTCTCTGTTTTTGTACATAAAGGAGGAATGTATAGATTCCTGAATCTTTCATGTCCACTGGTACTATATTTTATACCATCAAGTTGCTAAAGTATATGTTGTCTTGGAATCAAGTTACTAATTATATGTTGTCCCGGAGTCTTTCTCCAGAGAGTTTGTTTGGTTGAAACTTTTTAAGAAAATAGTAGAAATGTTTGTTTGAATGTGAACTTTTATTTTTTCCTGGCAAAACTTGGACATTCATTGAATAACAGTATTGTAAGGATGGTATTTAATATCTGTACAAATATTTTTACATGTTATTATTTTTTTTTATGTAAAATATTGCTATATATCGTAATATGTTATAGTATTTTACATATCGGTTACTTCTTATGTACACTTTAAAAAAAAAAAGCGGGCAGTGTATTGCTAGGTACGTATTGTGATATTTTATTTTTCATAGGACATTTGTGAGATATTTTTTTAGTCATTTTGCATCAAAATATCATACATAAATATGTAAAATAGTAAAATATTTCTTAATTAGATTTTTGGTGCATGTTATCTTAACTGAATATTACTCTTATTTGTAAAATTTCTTAACTTAAATCCAAAAGTCTATGATGAGGGATAAATATGTTGCTTTTACTAAGCAAGCTAGGACAGAAGTGTCATATTTTAAGCTATTTAGAAAATTAATGTAGTATTAAAAAATATATTGGTATTATTAAAATATTATTTTTTTCTAATGTATCAATAGATTTTTTTTTGGCTGAGTAATATTTATTTTAAAAATTAGAATACATATAAAAAGGTGTAACAAAATTTTATTTAATTAATTTTATCTCAAAATAATATTCTAGCATTTTTTTAAAATGGTAATAAAATGTGGTTTGGTATACCATATGATATATATTAAAAATACAGGTTATTGTATACTTAGCGATATTGGTATTTAATACGTTGATGGTAAGAAGTTCACAAATCATTATTAATTTTTCCTATAAAAACACATTTTGTGACATTCTTCCCCTTTTTGACCTGTGGGAAACATGAAATTTTTTTAGAAATAATGTTGCATGTATAAACTAAACAAAGATTAGAACCAAATACAATAGATAACTGATCCTAGGGAGGATCAGTGAAATAAACATGTCCCGCTTGCATGTAACATGCACAAGCAAGACGACGAGCTGCCATGTTATCTCTTCTATTTTCTATGACAGAGGACTATTGAATTAAAATTTGAAACTAAATATAAGATGTCTTCAAGAATAATGCCAAACGAAAAGTTAAATTTCCTCTAGCTAGAACAAAGCGCAAAAAAAATTAAAACTTGAAAATTTGACTCAGTAATAACAGAATGTCATTCATGGTTGTTAACCTCAAGAAAGAACATAGGTAATCGTGAAAGTCTCCTCTTGAAGGACACTTATAAAAGATAATTCCTACGACATGAAAAGAAAACAAAGCCTTACCATCATGTTCAGGAGCCACAAGCTCAATCCCTGTTGATGCATGTGATCGAAACATAACGGCACCAACATTCAGTTTGACATAACCTAGCTTCGGTACTTCCCAATGCACCTTATCATTGACATTCGAGCGCCTGATTTTGGTTGGGAAACCAAACTCAATGCCATTGTGTCCAATAAACCCCACACCGATATAGCCAAAGACGTTGGCCGGGTAGTATATGAATTAAAAAAAAACAATTACAATTCAACCAAACCTTCCAACAAGCAATGACAAACAAATGACCCAATGACACATTCTGATTATAACTAGAAAAAAGATGGTCACAGATACTTGCCATACATGGGAAGCTAAACCCAAGAAAGTCCCAAACTTGACGAGATAATGGGCAATCAAAAAACAAATGATACAAAGACTCTTGACCAAATCCACAAACCACGCACACATGTAAGATGAATGACCATATCTCGAAACTGTGGATTATCATGGGATGACTGTGCCTGTAAACGAAAATTCATAAGTTTTAGAGGTAGCGTTAAGCTCCACATCCAGGACCAAAACTTCTAATCCTTTGTAAGTCCCTCATGGTGCATCCTTATCAATACTAGGGCAAGATGATAAGAATTTATTTTAAAAAAAAAAACTCACAATAACCTCTATTTGGTTTGACGTAACCTACACTTTACCCCTCATTTTTTGAAAACATAGACTTTGCCTTTTGCTTCTTTCACATTGTATGACAATAACTTCTAAAACCTTAGTTTAAACTATACGATCATTATTTTTTTATTAATTTCAATCTCTACAATATATTTTTTATAGTTAATAAATATTTTAATTATCAATTTTTATTTTATCTAAATGCATTTTTATCTTTACAAATGTAAATTAGTATTTTTTAAATATCAATTAACTGTGAAAAGAATATCAAAAAATTTAAAATTATTGAAACATAATTATTAGACAGTTTAAATTAGATGATTACATGCTAAATTATTGAATTAATCAAACCAAATTCTAAAATTATTTCAATTTAAACTACATTCTAATTACCCCTGGATGAAAGACAACGGAAGGTAAACATGAAATTCTTATAAAAAAATAATTTTTTTTCTAAACCTAACATTGTCTAGTATGGTACATAACTTCATAAGCACGTCCTCACAAGAGTTGAGATAATGCCTTGAATTTATATGACATAATATTCATAATATTTATAAATAAAAGAAATTAGGGTAAAGATGTACAAGAAATTTAATTAGTACCGATACACGTCGGAGTGGTGGAATCCGGTGTGACATTGTCCACCAGTCGTCCGCAGCGTGTTACTACCTTGGTGGACGTGGACCACCAAAGGCAAGAGCGAGAAGACACCAGAAGCTTGAAAACGAATTAATCCCGTCCACGTTCGTGCACCCTTTCTTTCGCCCTTTCCTCCAGACAAATAAAAACTTGTGTGGTACCGTATACGTCAATTCGTTTAGTTTTTGTTTCGACAGTACCTAACGTGTTCAATTAATTTTATTTCTCTCTCGTATCCTCTGAACGCATTACGGTACTAAAGGCAAAATCGACCATACAAAAGAAATATATTTTTTTATGTAAATACAATACTAATATAATAAAATCGGGATCAAAATCAAAGTAACTTGAAAAGTAAACAAGCATCTATTGGTAGGGATGAGGCGTTTTGTTTGGCGAGTTGTACTTGTCGACATATGACATAACATTTTAGTTCCCACAAACCTTATTACACTTTTTCCGATTGAGTGTAGGTAACCGGCCAGTTAAACTTACATTATCAAGTTTGAAAATCTGCCATATTCCTTTTAATACCCTCTATCATCAATTTTTCGAAAATCTAATTTAAAGTATTACGCAACTGCTTTCTAATAGATACTTTCTATATTTCAAAAGGATTTAATATATTCTATTTAACTGCTTTTTAATAGATACTTTCTATATTTCAAAAGGATTTAATATATTCTATTTATGTCCATACCAAAATTTTATAATATTTTCATATTTAATAAATTATTTTACTGTATTATATTTTAAACTATTATTTTAATATCCATTTTTTTTTTCATCTTTCGGGATACATGTGTAAAAAGTAAACAGTATAAACAAAAAGTACAAAAATTTTATTTCTCTTTCCAATTTTCGCATCAAACCCAAACATTTCATCCAAAATATGATAGAGCGAATGTAAGTTAACAAATAATCATTTTCAAGTAACGAACAGTTTAATATCAATTTTCATATCCTATTAAAGCCAAACTTGAAGGATTCCACGCAAATGCCACCCTAATTCCTCTGATAATGAGTAGAAGATTCACACACGGCAGTCAGTGAATCTGGACATAGAGATATTTCGTGTGGAGTTTGAAAAGAAAATGTTTTGTAGTGAGAAAGTGAGTGATTGAACAGCAAAGCGTTGGGAACAAAAGAGAGCTAATAGCATAATGGCCTACCAAAGAAAACGAGTGCTAGAGGCGACGCAGCTAGCAAGAGCACCGCCAATTTATTTATACTGACCAAGGTTTAGGTATAACATCTATCAATTTACTTATTAGATTGATTCTGCTTCCATGTAAAATCAATCCTAATTGAAACAAAAAAAGATAACATTGTATAAATATTTTATAAATTTTTGCTACTACTAAAATGCCAATATATTTAAGTAGTTAAAAGTGAAAATTGCAAAAACCTCCTCATAATTTAGACCACTTACACTTTATCTCTCTATTTTTATAAACTTATACTTTAAACCCAATATCTTCTTTGTACTATTTGACAATAACTTCTAAAATCTCAATTCAAATTATTTAGTAACTATATTCTAGTAATTCTAAAAATTTAAATATTTTTTTCACACTTAATTGACATTTTGAAAATACCAATTTGCATTACTGAAAGGGAAATACATTTACAAAGATGAAAACTAACAATTTATAATTTTTGTTAAGTGTGAAAAAAAATATATTGAAAGGATTGAAACTACTGAAAAATAATTATCGTGCGATTTAAATTAAGGTCTCAAATGCTGCTGTCAGACAGTGTAAAAGAAACAAAGAACAAAATATAGTCTTTAAAGAATAAGGGTTTAAGTATAGGTTAAACTAAACCAAATTATCACCCTATTTCGTTGAAAAAGGATATTTATGTCTTCTGGATAGAAACCTAATGCTAACTTTCCCAAGTCCATTCATACATTGAGTGATATAATCTTTTTATATTAGATCATTGCTCATGCTCCTACTCTTATTTTTATAATATTTTTATTTATTTAAAATTTAAAAAACAACATTTTCTCACTTTCACCTTACTCTCATTTTCAGGAAGTTTTGTGCCACTTAATTCATACAACATTAGTCTAACTTTAAACCATACTAGCAATTAAAGCTTATGAACTGACTGCAGCTGATAAGGTGGAGTCAAAGTTGAATGAAGTGCAGTGGCAAATCTAAGATTTATATAAAAGGTGCCCAAATACATATACAACTATGAAACCCTAGAATTAAATAATGAAACTTATAAATATTTATATATCATAATATAATGTGAAAACAATGTTCTTTAGGAAAAAAATATGAAAATTGATTTGATGTAGCATTTTTTATGCCCTTAGTTAAATTAGTTTAACGAGAGTTAGAAAATTATATGAAATATGAAGAATGTTAGCAAGATATTCATATTGTATAGATTGTAAAAGACAAACATTAACTTTTTAACACTTAACTTATATTTTCTTCTGATCTAATTTATTGATTTTATCTTATGTCCAACTAACACTATAATTTTTCCATATATGTTTGAAGAAAAAAAAGAGACAAAACAAGTTCAATGCCCAAATATAAAAATGTAAAAAAATTCAAGGGTCATCTACCATGATTCTAAATGTTAGTGAAGAGAAGAGACTAATCAATTTTTTATCTCTATTGATATAAGGACACACTTTTTTGTTTGAATAGATGTTATAACAATTCTAGGGATCCATTAAAAAATTAAAGAAAGTTTGGTTACTAAATTATGTAATTTTTATTAACAATTTTCTGAAAAAACGGGCCCATAGACTCCCATAATTTACATACCCATCCGCCTTTGATGAAGTGGAGGCCATGCTGCAGACACTAAACTCAAGCTAAGGTGGGGCAACTTTTCAAATTGTGGCTTTGGAGAAGAACCATGACCACGTTGGAGCCATTGTATTAAATAGTTGATGAGGTGCAAATAGAGGTGTTCATTGGGCCGGTCTTGACACGGCCCAGCTCGGGACCGGCTCGCGTCAAACACGGCCCAGGTTCGGTCAAGACCCGCACGGCATAAGACCTGCTTTATTTGGGCCGTTTATGGGCTTGGAAGAGGGGGGAGCCAAGTGGGCTTGGCATGGCCCAGGAGGCGCCAGGGCCCGGCACGGCGGCGGCGTGCTGACCGTTGGCCAACGTTCAGAAATTTTTTTTAAAAAAGGAAAATGACAGTTTTAGTCCCTATAACGGCTCCCTGCCCTTTTTTGACCCCTGTAATTACGTTTTTGCCCCCTCCAACAACTATTTTGTAAAGGTATTTTTGGAAAAAAAAAGAAGGCCTTCCTCTATAAATAGGGAGGCCATTTCCACCATTTCTTCACACCAATCTTAGCAATCTCTCATTCTCTACTAATATATTCTCTCATTTCTTTCAAGCAGTCAATATTATTTTCTTCATTCTCAATCAATTCTCAATTACTTTCGAAGCTTGTGTTTTGCTCAATTTTGCCTCACATAAATGGCATCAAGAGGAAAGGGAAATGCCTCAAGCTCTTCATCCCGCACCGGTTTAAGGTTATTTTTCCGTGGCCTTTCCCGACAGGCGACTCGTGGGACTCATATCCAACAAACTGACGATGACGAGCAATTCGATATGAGTCAATACGACTTGGGGCTTGATGATCAACTTTTTGATGATGATGTTGAAGAGGTGGAGCCAACAGCAGCAGGAAATGTTGGTGGAGGAGATGGTTTTGAACAAACCCCGACAAGCCATCAAGTCGAACTTCCGACAGAAGGTAAAACGTCGAGGCACACCGCATGGGTTTGGAAGCATTTTGACCAAGTTTTTTAGAAGGATAGTCATGGAAATGATGCGAGGTTCACACATTGCAAACATTGCAAGCAAAAGCTCTCGCACAAGAAGAACGCTGACACAGGAACACTGAGACGTCACATGGAATCAAAGCATCCGACTTTATGTCCAGATGCAGCTACGAGTACCGGCAGTCAAACACAGCTTGTAAGCAGTGCCGGCGGATCAGGTATTTTTAAATTTAATCAAAAAGATTGTAGAGAAGGCATGATAGAATGGATAATGTTAACTGAAAAACCATTTACACAATCGGAAGATAGACATATGGAAAAATGGATTACGTCACACTTAAACCATGTTTTTAAAAGAACATCTAGGACCACTGCTAGGAGGGAGGCATTTAAAATTTATGAAGCTGGTAAATCAAACTTATAAGCATACTTATCTGCTTTTGATCATTCTATCTCATTTACTAGTGACATGTGGACTTCACCACTAGGACAAGATTATTATTGTATAACTGAACATTGGATTAATGATAGTTGGGTCATTCAAAAACGTATCATTGCATTTAAGTGGATGGAGGTCGATCATATTGGTTGGAACATATTCAATGTAATTTCAGAAAGTTTAAAAGAATTTTTTTATCATGACAAGATTTTTAACATAACATTTGATAATGCATCAAACAACGATGTCGCGGCTGAGACATTGAGGGTCTGTTTTTCAACTAACAAAAGGTAAAATAATTAACGTGATAATTCAAAATGAAACGCGGGCTGGGGCATTACGGGTCTAATCCGTCGGGTCATTGGTTAATTTTGAAAATTACAACTTTTTCCATTCTGTGTTCTAACCTACCCAGATCCCCGCCCCAACCTGGAAACTCGTCTCGCATCCCCCATGCCGCTGCCATCGTTGCTGTGACGCCGCCCCCATTGCGATTATCTCGGTCTCCCGTCTCAACTCCTTCCGTCTGCCGCGTGCAAGACGTTCTGATCGCCGTTCCCCTCACCCAAGGTGAGTTATCAACCGATTTCGTTTCTTCTTTTTCTGTATTTCGGTTCAAAATTACCTCAAGCACAGTTGTAATCCGTGAGCACTCTGAAATCGTAGGTTAATACCAGACGATCTAAGTTTCTGTGACACTGGCGGAGGTTGATTCGTTGTTCGTGTTGTTGTTCAGCTATGTCAGCCGCATAGCCCATGAAATCGGCAGAGAGCTCCCCAACCCAGTGCATTCTTGACGTCCTCAAAGCTGGTATCGAGTTTTTGCCACGAACTGAATATATGAATCCTGTGGATTCATGGGCTTGCATTACTGTCATTTTGATTGTTCTGATTCTCTTATCCTTCACATTCATAGTAAATGTGTCTGAGTTGGCTGAATGCTCCACCAATCGGATATCATAAAAGGTTTTGAAAAGGCGAAGCTCTTATAATCATGTACACTCTTGTTAATTTTGTATTCTTGCATTGTGTTATCAAATTTTGATATCTACTTGTATCTTATTTTCAGCTATCCTTTCTGGGCCATCTATTCCTATTTGTTCTCAGGTGAGGAATATTACTTGTAGCACCCAGCAAATGCTTCTGTACTGTTTGGAGAACAGGGGCATAGGGTGTTTTAGGCGACATAGAATTTGACATATATATGTCAAAAAATGTGATTGATGAATTTGTGCTTGGCTTCTGCATACTTATCTTGTGTGGCAGATTCTCCTGTCCATGGTCTTCCTTGGGCGGAGATATAGAGTTAATCAATTGCTTGGTTGTTTTATGGTAGCTGTTGGTGTAATCATAACTGAATATATTAATCCTGTTGATTCATGGACTTGCATTACTGTCATTTTGATTGTTCTGATGCTGTTATCCTTCTTCTGCAGTGGTTTACAGTCAGGTTTGCACTGTCAATTGGGTCTCTGGGTTTAGGTAAAGCTCTGTTCTATACATTTCCCTGCTTCCCCCCATTAAACTTTGCTTGCTTGCATCGTGTTTATCCTGCTAAACTGTTGTTTCTGTCTCTCCCTGCTGCTGCTACTGGTTAGGACTGTTAGTTGCTGTTTGACATGTCTACAGTCATGTTTACTACTTTTTCTTCACAACTATTGTCAACATGTGGCACTGTGTTATGCTTTGGCTGATTTAGATAACAAGTACTTAATATATCTCATACGCATCATTGAAAATTTTGAATCCAATTAATGGCAAAGCTACTTATTCCTTCTTTTTTGTTCCTTTGACTTTGAATTTGTTGTGTTATTGCCTACTTTTTCATGTCAGTCTTCTCCTCCTCAGCTGCCTCCAGTCAACTGAAGCTTTGCCATTCTGTGTTGAGTTTTGTCTGTGTTAAAATTTTTCCTAACATTCCTAATACAGTTGGATATCCATGACTCATTTGTGTTGCTACCAGTTCCGTTTGGCTGCTCATTTCTCTACCACAACGACTTTTACGGTTCCCTTTCTGCTAGGTGTTCACACATAATAGAGTTGTTTCATCTGCAAAAGTTAGAAGTATTTTTAGGGGACATTAAATAAATTTAAGAAAAAATTTAATTCTATTTGATGATCTCGTCATATCTTGAATTGTTGTTGAAGTAATTCAACTAATTTGTATAAATCAGACATCCATTGTTCATAAGAGGAACAATGTGCACCCAATAGCCTAAATGTTCTGTTCACCTTCTTTGCCTCCAGGGACTACAATTTGTTCATACTTCAAACTCTTTCAGTAATTATTTTGGGTTGAAAGTTCATGTTTCAGTTCTGTTTTTGCTCTCGTTGTATATGCCATCAATTCCTACCCTCACTTGATCACATGGCATTACTTATGCATAATCCCTTTCCACATATATATGCATTCCTTGTATTTATGTTCATTTTGTGTGTTTTAGGTTGAAATCCTGATAGTTGTCATTATGTTCTGTTGCTTCTAGGCCTTGCTTTCATGTCCGACCACTTTAATCCGTCCTCAAGTACCTTGGTCTTGATGTCACCCCACTTCAAAAATCATCTCCACTCCCAATAGATGAGCAGAGACTTCCGGTACACATTATCTTCTTGTCAATTTCAGCATGACAATAGTTTTACTTGTTTGTTGTTGTTAATATACTTGTTAGTAGGTGGTTAGTTTCATCTAGATTATTCTGATCATATTAGTAGTGGGGAGCTTTGTCTACTTTTCCTCCAATTGCTCTGCAATGTAACTATTTCACACTAACTGAAAGTTTCACTTGATTGTAAAATCATATTCTGATAGTTCTTAGCTGCCATGACGTTTGTATCTGAGTTAGATTTTTCTTCTGCTCATATGTCATGAGGGATTGGTTGACATTGTTAATATATAATTAAAATGGCTTATTTTTATTTATATTGATTTAATAATATTTTAGATAAATCAAAACTTGATAAACCAAGAACCTTAAAAAAATACTTCTAGAATTTTTTTATAAATTCCTTTATTTTTTATAGTTTATAATATTTTTACTTTGCGAAGCAAAAACATATAACATGAGAAATACTAAACATTAAAGGAATAATTTCTTACATGAAACTTAGAAAGTTCTTACATTCCTTTATCATATACTAAAGTATATTTTTTATGTCCCTTGTATCTATATATGTTAACAGTTTTGTTTGCCAATGTTTTTATGCTCAATAGTTTAGTCTTTGATGTAAACCAAGCTGGTGAGTGTTTCTGCGGTGCTCTTTATAAGAGCTATACTTGGAAGTTTTACACAAACTTGTTCCTGGAGCATTTGGTGGCATTTTGAGGCATGTTGGTATTGATGAGTCTAACAACATATGAGGTATGTTTGACTAATAGGATGGTAGAAAGCAATTTCATTGGCACCTTTGCTAGTTGTGGTCACAGGCAGTTTGGGTTTTGCTTGTTTGTGCTCTCTTTTTCTTGTCTTCTGTAATTGTAGATTTAGATTCTCCTTGCATAGGACAAAGTTTAGGCAGCATAATTCGGTAATATTGGCCTACGTAGCCACTCCAACTATTTACCATATCCCTTCAATTTTACAGCTAGCCCTCACTTCAATCGTTTCTGACATCAGATGATTATTGCTATTGTCATTTTTATTTTCTCACTTTTTTTTGCATGCAGATTTCCCATGAAATTTCATCTATCCCATTTTTGTACGAAGCATCTCTTCTATCTCACATAAGCTGCTGGGAGTGGGACATGTTAAGGCACTCCACCTAACTGAAGCGTTGATGTGGTTTTCCCAAAGTCATGTACAACCTTCTTCAATGTGGAACTTCAGGAGATTAGGTGTTAACTACATTGAGTTACTTGTGACTTTTCTCATTCATATCTGTATTGCTTTCATACAACATGTTTATGGTTCAGTGCATTAGTAAATCAAAGAATAGAGGAGGACATGCAATGTGAGATCATGAACATGGCAGACGAAATTGAACACATGTATTTTTACATGTTATGCTTTATTGTCAGTGTTTACCCCCTTCAGTGAAATTGGTCAGTGGCCATGTTGTTTACCTACTACCATGAAACTAATTTGATAAACAACATTGACTTATAACGGTCAACATATTGGAATCTCTTACATGACATATATAATTAATATTTGACGCAACTTCTTCATAGTAGACATAGGATTTTACATGTTCAACGAATCATGAATCATAAAGATAAATTAGAGATTTTATATAATTTTCTTGTACTGGATTTTCATTTTCATCATTACCTTCTACTAAGTGCTAACTTCTAAGTTTCATCATTTAATATTAGAGTTTTGTAATTATAAATGTTATCGGACCCCCCGTTTTGAAAATTGAATATCCACCACTATAGCAACTTTCATAGAACTGTGTCTAGGGGACTATAACTGAAGCACACCAATTTTAATACAGAACAAATAAACAACATTTAAATAACTTCCATCAAATACATGGGATATCCCATCTACCATGAAGTTATATATGCGTCAACTAATGGAATGTCGTGGGCGTTGCCTCCGTGGTTGCCTTGTTTGTGGTAGGCTGCGAGCAATGCAATCCCTGAGGTGAGCCATTTCGTGGCTGTCCAAATTCAACTCCTCAAATGGTAATGTTTCATCCGCCTCTACATCATGTCGCATATAGCTTCCATATTGTGCACATGCAATGTCTGGGTCTTCGAAGTTAAATTTTTGAATGAAGTTGTGCAACGTAGCCGTTACAACAACAATTTTTACCTGAATTACACTGTCAAACTCGTGCATTAGTTGAAGTATCTTCCATTTCTTCTTCCAAACTCCTATGGTCTGCTCAATTATATTTCGCAATGATGCGTGTATGAAATTGAAGTGTTGCTCCATTCCTCGCGGTGACCTCCCATTGAAGTCTGATGGGTGATATGGTGCGCTCCGATATGGAGCTAAAAATCCAGTAGTGTTTGCATATCCAGAGTCAACGAGATAATATTTTCCTTCAACAATAAACAACATAAACCCACTTAGTGAAATAGTCCTTTTAGTTTATGCTTACTAAAAATAGTAAGTTTCGCAAAAACTTATCTCAATGGCTACCTCAATGGCTACCAAAGTATTACTATTACTTAAAAAACTCAATGCCTTACCTAAAGGTGGAAACAGAAAACCTGACTGTGGGTTAGACATACAAGCTCGCAAAATAGCTGCGTCGTGTTGTGACCCGGGTGTGCCTGCATATACGTAAGTAAATAGCATATTAAAATCACATGCAACCATCACATTTTGTGTCGGAACCCCTTTCATCCCAATGTAGTAGTTTCGCAGTTCTTCAGTCTCTACGATCGCTGGAATGTGTGTCCCATCGATTGCACCAATCGCGTTAGAAAATGCTGGGTATCTTGCAACCACATTTCCTGGGACTAATGAGAATTATGGGTCCGTCGGTCTTAGAACATCTTCTGCCATTCTACAAACAGCATCCAATACCCCCTTATACCAAACATTAATTGTTGATGCGGAATGCTCGTACCACCGTCTGAGTCTTCGTTGGGTGTCCCCATGTCCGCACAAGCTAAAGAAGATCGCCAACGCTTCATGTGTTGACATTTGGGTTGACCCATATAACCCATAGCGCTAAACCAATTCATTATGTAACGCCCAGAAGCAAGACACAGACATTCGATATTCATCATAAAATTTTTCTAGTTGTTCTACTAAATGCCAGAATAATTGCTCCCCAGTTTGGATAGGTACCGTATTTGGCCGACGCTGGGATTGTTCTACGGATGACTCATCATTCATCATTTCCTGTAGTGTATGGTCGGCTAGCTCATCATTCATGTCAACTGTTCTCCGTAACAACTGCTTGCGTAGTCGTTGGAACAAATTGACCATTGTGATCATAAGGGGGTGAACTGTTACTAAAATTGAAGTCTTACACTTCCCTGTTCAAGACAAGAAAACACCATTCAGTATCCTTTGCAGCGCAATGATGTCCATATATGCAGAAAAATGCTAACAAATGGGTATGTTTGCATGCAAAAATCCAAATAATTGACATCTAATATGAAACAAATGCAAATGACGATTTGTGATATACGCTACCAAGAGTCCAATGCGATATAAGCTCAACATCTAGCCGCCTCACCCTACTTATCCTAGCTCACATAAAAAAGTAGTTATACAATCTGCTGACAGTCGTTCGAATACAATCACTAACACAGTTTGGGAAACCTACAACTCAATCTAACATACATTGATGTTTGTCCGGGAAAAAACTCATAATACAAGCCGACATTTAGATAGTAGCGACTGGAGAAAATCCATGTTTCGTGTGACAGTGGGATGACTTAATAATGTACTACCCCCTCCTCTGAAGCTGCTTCTTCAACCACTGTAATTGAACCTCCGGTGTACGGCATCCACGTAGAAACAACCCAATAGCCCTTTCATTCTCCATAAAAAAATCAGCCGCCTCTATCCAAAAAGCATCTCCTTCTTCCACATCGGGAAGGTCGACAACGGCCTGCATAACAGGACCTAGGTCATTTGGGTCGGTCATGGCACGCGCCAGATCTGTCATCTGATCTTTTCGCCCCGTCGTGAGGTAGTCACTTATTTTGCTAAGGATAGCAGTACGCTCCTCATCCCCCGATTTCCGCTTACGTCGACCACATCTTCCATTTCCAGTATGATTCATCTGCTGCGTGGGAGGTCGAGGTGGAATATTGGAAGGGCCAGCACCAAACTGATGTGCCGGGAATGGTGATGCAGGCCCCTGGTAAGTGCCCTGCCGATGAAGGCCAGACATGAACTGAACTGGATCGGGAATGGCTGCAAACACTTCATCATTTCCAGACGTATCCTAAATATCTTCACCAACTTCCACCGAATGGGCTACATCCATGTTGGGGATGCAAGGAGCACCACCCATTTGGGGGGACCAACCAAATCCAGATAAATCCCAAACACCCCCAAACATTTGCTCCATATCCAGCAAATTGGGCAGACGTTTCCCCCTAAGCGTAGCTGCTTTGCTGCATTACAATATAAGAAAATGAAGCATATAACGTCAACTTTGACACACCATATAGAGTTCAAACTCATTTATATCAAAACACATATAATTCACTCTAAGTATAAGTATATGTATGCTTCTAATAACAATAAGTTGGGTACGGTGTTTGGTGAAGACAACATCAACTATAGCCTAAACTTAAAAGGAGAGTAACATAAATGAGTGTAGCAAACACAGGTTCGCAATACTTGAAGCATAGCCTAACAACATATCAGTTTTGATTTAATTCTGATGATGGACAGGACCAAAAAATAAAAAAACAGAGTAAACATATGAATGGAAACGTATACCTTAATGCGATCTGCCCACCACTCGTCATCAGCGACCACAGTTCCTCGCACATTGTCCCAGCCAAGACCGGTCATGGACCCAAGCAGTCTCTTCCACTCCTTGTACTGGTTCTTCAGCTGCCTCCACTTGTTCTTAAGCATGGGGAGCGTGTAAGGCAAGCCAGTTTCGGTTGAAAAACCTTTGTGAATGTAGGCTCATTCGGACTTAGTTAAATGATTGCTGGAGACATGGTTCTACTGAACAGCTTGAGCAGCCAACCGGCAAAAAACATCAGTGCTAAAGGGGTCCCAATCTGCTCTAACTCCTTTGCCAACCGTGGCTGACTGCATGTTCTGACCGTAGCCATTGGCAGGGTACATTTTCAATTTCAACCTCGACTACCAAGGATTCCCACAAACATGTGTGTCACAAGGCGTTGTACATACTAAATACAGAATGCCATTGAATTTACATCGCATCTAACATGGGAATAGGTAAAAGAAATACATGTAAGCTGATATGTATGATTACCATGGGAAGGAAAATGTAGGATGCGATGTATGATTGGGATGTATGCTAATAATTACTACCAATTAGGGGTGAGCACAGGTCGGGTAGAACCATGGGTTTACCCAACCCAATAGGGGTGGGTAGGGTTGGGTTGGGTAAAAATTGTTCATGGTTCGTGGGTTGGTTCCATCTGTAAAAAAACCATCGATTTTTGGGTTGGTTTCGGTTCCATGTGGAACCAAACCGAAAAGGAACCGAATCGAGCTTAATTATACGTTAGTTTACATGTATATTCTATATTATGTAGAATGTAAGGGTAAATATGAAAGTTTAGAGAGTATAGGGGTTTGAATATCCTTTTAAACAAAAACGAATGGTCCACATTGGGTATTACCATTTTTTAATTCAATATCGTCTGATCTGTCACTCCATTTCCATTTCTCAGCTACTGATTCCGCGATTCGTCTCTCTTCAGCTGTTCTTCAAAGTTCGAAACAGAGAAAGGGTTAGGGTTTCAAGTAGAGTGCCAAATTCTTCAAGAGATAGATGAAAAAGATGAGGCAATGAGAAAGATTGTAAAGTTCTTGCTGTATATGTTGATTTGTTGTATCAGAGTCTTACTCATTCTTGCTATATATGTTGATCTGTTGAGTTGGAAGAGATCTGGTGTGGAACCGTCAGACCTGAGGACCCAGAACCGAAAACCCAGAACCATGGTTCTGGTTCTGGTCGATTCTCGGTTCTCGGGTTGGTTCGCATTTTTGCAGAACCGAAGGATTTTCGGTTTGGTGCGGTTCCGCTACTAACCCGCACCAAACCGAACCATGCTCAGCCCTACTACCAATCGCAAAATAATAAAACTGGTACCAGGGGACTACATAAGTGAAGATAAAGTGTATGTACCGATCGACGAGTAACAGAAGTGAGAGTTAGGCGTCGATCAAGATCTCTGCTTCGAAGCTTCATACACACAACAAGTTGACACCTTCTATTCCGGCTATTGTTGAGGAATCAATGTCTTGAAATTCAACTGCTGCCATACAGGGAAACAAGTAACGGCGTCAGGTACTCAACCATAAAACAACTCGGTAACTGTAGACACAGCACCGGTACAGAGACAGCAAATACTGGGAATCAGTTGATCTTAACAACCACAATGTAAAATCAGATTACAACATACAGCTGACACTCCAAAGTGGAACACCACGGAAGACATAGAAAATGGGAAACTACAAAAATACAGAAAAAACAAATACCCAAGATTGGCAACACTTCCCTGTGCGTAGGGCCTAGCAAATTATTCACATTTTGATTTAACCGAAGCATCATACATTCATTCATCAATTCCAAATTCACATCGTTAAATCATTGTTTGTTATAAAAAGAATGAACAAAAAAATTGAAACACAGAACAAAAGCTATAATGGCGTGAAGTTAAAAATATTATGGAAAACATACAATGAAGAAGCTCCGCAGCAAGAAAAGGTACCAGATATCCTATCTTGAACTTCATCCAAATTGCTTAGAAGTCTAAAGGATTTCTTACATGAGAAACACCTTTGCTGTTTGACATGAACTAAAACTTTTGTTTTTAATAGCAGCTGAGATTAGTCTGCTTAGCTGACATATCAGTAATTAATGAACTCATTCCCAGCTAGTTAGTAGTGTATTGCATCTGTAACAGTTTGCATTAATTTAGTTATTTAATTACTTCACTTGCTTGTTTAAATTATTGTTCTTAAAATTTGAGTTCATTTGGCTAAATGCCAACTTGTAGGTTTAGTAATCAATCACAATCAAACACACTTTATATGTGGAATCAACCCCTTTACTCACCACTCACACAATTACACTATACACTTGCGGATAAAATGGGTTTAAACTTGTTTTCTTGACACCACAAAACTTATACACATATACACACTAAAATTTTGCCCAAATTGAAACTTAGTATTGCTAGAACCCCAAAAAGCACTTCTATAATATGGTTAAAAGTTACAGTAAGTAATTTGTTTTTTCACTTTTGGAAAAATTATATATACATCATATAACATTAAAAGTAAAAAAATTTAATATATACATATATAGATACAAAGGACATTAAAAATATACTTTAGTATATGATAAAGGAATGTAAGAACTTTCTAAGTTTCATGTAAGAAATTATTCCTTTAATGTTTAGTATTTCTCATGTTATATGTTTTTGCTTCGCAAGGTAAAAATATTATAAACTATAAAAAATAAAGGAATTTATAAAAAAATTCTAGAAGTATTTTTTTAAGGTTCTTAGTTTCTCAAGTTTTGATTTATCTAAAATATTATAAAATCAATATAAATAAAAATAAGCCATTTTAATTATATATTAACAATGTCAACCAATCCCTCATGACATATGAGCAGAAGAAAAAAGAAGGAATAAATAGCTTTGCCATTAATTGGATTCAAAATTTTCAATGATGCGTATGAGATATATCAAGTACTTGTTATCTAAATCAGCCAAAGCATAACACAGTGCCACATGTTGACAATAGTTGTGAAGAAAAAGTAGTAAACATGACTGTAGACACGTCAAACAACAACTAACAGTCCTAACCAGTAGCAGCAGCAGGGAGAGACAGAAACAACAGTTTAGCAGGATAAACACAATGCAAGCAAGCAAAGTTTAATGGGGGGAAGCAGGGAAATGTATAGAACAGAGCTTTACCTAAACCAGAGACCCAATTGACAGTGCAAACCTGACTGTGAACCACTGTAGAAGAAGGATAACAGCATCAGAACAATCAAAATGACAGTAATGCAAGTCCATGAATCGACAGGATTAATATATTCAGTTATGATTACACCAACAGCTACCATAAAACAACCAAGCAATTGATTAACTCTATATCTCCGCCCAAGGAAGACCATGGACAGGAGAATCTGCCACACAAGATAAGTATGCAGAAGCCAAGCACAAACTCATCAATCACATCTTTCGACATATATATGTCAAATTCTATGTCGCCTAAAACACCCTATGCCCCTGTTCTCCAAACAGTACAGAAGCATTTACTGGGTGCTACAAGTAATATTCCTCACTTGAGAACAAATAGGAATAGATGGCCCAGAAAGGATAGCTGAAAATAAGATACAAGTAGATATCAAAATTTGATAACACAATGCAAGAATACAAAATTAACAAGAGTGTACATGATTATAAGAGCTTCGCCTTTTCAAAACCTTTGATGATATCCGATTGGTGGAGCATTCAGCCAACTCAGACACATTTACTACGAATGTGAAGGATAAGAGAATCAGAACAATCAAAATGACAGTAATGCAAGCCCATGAATCGACAGGATTCATATATTCAGTTCGTGGCAAAAACTCGATACCAGCTTTGAGGACGTCAAGAATGCACTGGGTTGGGGAGCTCTCTGCCGATTTCGTGGGCTATGCGGCTGACATAGCTGAACAACAACACGAACAACGAATCAACCTCCACCAGTGTCACAGAAACTTAGATCGTCTGGTATTAACCTACGATTTCAGAGTGCTCACGGATTACAACTGTGCTTGAGGTAATTTTGAACCGAAATACGGAAAAAGAAGAAACGAAATCGGTTGATAACTCACCTTGGGTGAGGGGAACGGCGATCAGAGCGTCTTGCACGCGGCAGACGGAAGGAGTTGAGATGGGAGACCGAGATAATAGCAATAGGGGCGGCGTCACAGCAATGATGGCAGCGGCATGGGGGATGCGAGACGAGTTTCCAGGTTGGGGCAGGGATCTGGGTAGGTTAGAACACAGAATGGCAAAAGTTGTAATTTTCAAAATTAACCAATGACCCGACGGATCAGACCCGTAATGCCCCAGCCCGCGTTTCATTTTGAATTATCACGTTAATTATTTTACCTTTTGTTAGTTGAAAAACAGACCATGAAGGAATCACTAGAACTTGTCCGTGATGCCGCATTTTTTCATATTAGGTGTATATGTCATGTTTTAAACTTAGCTGTCCAAAAAGGTCTTCAAGATTTAGGTAATAAAATTACTCCAATTAGGTGGGCACTCTATTATTTAAAGTCAATGACCAAAGTTTATAAAGAGTTTAAGTAATATTGTCTGGAAAATGGCCTCGATTTTAGTTGAAAACGTTTTAAACTTGATTGCCCTACCCGATGGAACTCCACTTATGAGATGTTGATGGATGCGATGCCATTTGCTGCATACATGACATGTTTTATAAATGTCAGAAAAAAGAAAACAATTTTGAAACAAGAGATGTGAGATAAACTGTCTAAATTGGCTGCTGTGCTGCGATATTTTTATGATGCCACTGTTTTTTGCTTCGGTGTATATTATCCCACATCGTACAAAGTTCTAATGCATATGGTCAACAATGCATGGGTTTTTAACCAATACAAAGATGACGAGTTCTTAAAAGACATAATTAAGGCCATGAAAGATAAATGGATTTTATATTTCAGTACTATACCCCAAATCTATTTACTTGCAGCTACACTAGACCCGACCGTAAGAATCACAGGTACGCAACAACTACTTGAGGGTTATTATAGTTTCTTAGAAATGACACATATTTCTGTTCATGCTATAACTGCCTCTATTGATGAGCACTTGTGAGAGTTATTTAAGATATATGCCAGTCGGCATAAGGATAAGGTTGCAAACACTACTTCATCTACCATCAGGTCTTCATCGGGCTCATTGTCATTCAATCCGGCTGAACAACTCCTCAAACAACCCCGTGCTGCCGCATCCGGTCTTACTGAAGTGGA
Source organism: Aquilaria sinensis (assembly GCA_005392925.1). NCBI lineage: Eukaryota > Viridiplantae > Streptophyta > Magnoliopsida > Malvales > Thymelaeaceae > Aquilaria > Aquilaria sinensis. Next base: position 39,034 of record SMDT01000545.1, read on the forward strand.
CGCATACCTTAACCTTATTTGGGAGAATAGTGAGACCGACATTCTAGACTGGTGGAAAGCAAGAAGTAACAAATTTCTAATAGTCTTCATCATTGCCAAAGAAGTTCTAGCTGTTCCCGTCTCAACTGTTGCATTGGAGTCCGCTTTCAGTGTTGGAAAGCGTGTCATTTCAGAGAGACGCGCAAGACTATCACCAGATGCAGTTGAAGTTTGTATATGCAACCGTGATTGGAGTCTTGCAGCTTGCAGTTTACAAGACCACAAGAGTTCTAACGAGGAAAACCCCGATGAGATAGATGCTTAAATCCACTGCTTGCTCATTATTTACTTACTTTGTATTTGATCTAATTTTGTTGTGTAGCACAAATCGTACCTTTTATTTTGCATTTAATTTTATGGAACGTTTCGTTATTGAGTAATGTAAAGCCCGTTCCATGGTATATAAGTTCCGTTTGGCTTTAATATTAATAAAAGTTCACACCGTTGGTGATATTTTACTCTTAAAACAAGTAATTATACAAAATATAAAAATAAGCTTAAAATAAATATTAATCTAGTTTTTTTGTCATTATTTTATTTATTATCTTGTAAAGTAAAATCTTGGTAATCATGGTTTGTTTTTTTAGCATAAAGAAATAACTTTAGTCCTTAAGGTTTTAATAATTAACTTAATAAAGGTTAAAAAAATGGTTTAACTCAAAATCAAATATATCAAAATTTCCAAACTTTTTGGTCAATTTCTTACCTTTTATTTTTATTTTTATTAAATTATTAATTTAACCTTTAATTAATTTAAAAATCTAGTTTAGACAGTTTATCCCACATTTTGAACTAAAACATACAGAGTTGCAAAGTTAAAAGGCTACCGCTGACCGAGTTATAATTAAAGGACCAACTCATTGAGTTTTCAAAATTTTGGCTCTATTGGTGCATTTAAGCCTTTTTTAAGAGTTTAAGCAATAAAAAGGATTTTAATTAAGGCTCAAATTTTGAAAACAAACAAATCTTACTTCCAAAGTGGCACCTTTCATTTTAAATGGACAGCTTCTTATATTAAATTATAAGAAGTAGACAATCAATCCAAAGATTCCTAGTCTATTTTTTTTTTTTCGTGTCCATAGCCAATAAGTTTTAACTCTTAGTACACATTGATTGACTTATAATCCAATTAACATCCATATCATTATATCACATGATGGGTCAGGATTTAAATCTTAACTTGTACAATAAGTTTTTTCTCTTTGCAGACAATTGATTAATTTAGGTTAGATGAAATAAAATTTAAAATAAACTAGATTATAAAATATCACTAATAAAAAAACTCTCAGACTCTTATTTTTATTAAGTTATTGATTTAAAAGTGAAGGGTAAAAATTAAAAATTAAAACTAAAACTTAAAATTAAAATAAAAATTACAATTTTAAAATTTAAAATTTAATGGGCCAGCTCGGATTCGGCCCAACTCGGCGCGGGATTGGGTCAGGACCGGCACGTGTCAACACGGGCTGTGCCCGAGCCCAAATATCTCAAGCCCAGGACTGGCCGGTCCAGCCCATTGAACATCTCTAAGTGCAAAACATCATCAGAAGGTGCCCCAAGCGAACAGTTACTGTTTCAAAAGATGGTGAAGATGGCCACATAGGGGAGTGAAGTGGACCACTAGCCTAATGCACCTAACAAGCTGCAGAACTGGCAGATTACTAACAAATATAATGGCATAGGCGAAAATGCGACAAACAACCAACCAACCAACAAGATGGGGCGGGTGCAATGGTTGCTTTGTGAGGTTTTGAATACCTTAATTTGATAAGGCAATGTCTTAGATGGAAACTTTGTTAGCAACCAAAAAAATTGATAACCAAAACCAAGACTCCCAAACCGATGGTTTTGGCTATGTTTAATTCTTGGTTCTTAGGTTAGATTGATTTTTTTTCTGAAACCATAACTATTTTGAATGAATTTGACTTCACTAGAAACCCGACCCAACACGACCCATACTCACCCCTGCTCACCCTTACTATCAATGCCACTCCTATTGTTCCTCCTTTCAAATGTTATCAAATAACTGAACATTTATGACAACTCATTAAAATCTTAGTTTTTCGGAAAAATGGCATGGCATTGGCTCCACTTTATCCAAACAATAAGGATTCTACTTCTAGAGCCAGCTCCGACCTCCACAGTTTTGTGGCACTGGGACAGACAACTAGGAAATTGGCTGGGGGTCTCACATCCGGCCTATCCATTGGAAACAATGCTAACCCTGCTAAGTGCTAAACACTCGACAGAAGCAACAAAGCTACATGTACAAAGAATAATGCTGCAGACTATTTATAGGTATCGTCACTCTTCAGATACCCACCTAAAGCCCACAATTTACTGTATGTCCGCATTTACAGCAAGAACACATGCTCGAGTGCCTCACCAAGAATTAGGACAATTCAGTTTCACATTGGACTAAACTACACAATTTCGAGGAGTTCTGAATACTGTGGAAAACGTTACTGGCCTCTCAAAGAAATGATTTTGGCGTTGCATTACTGAGAAGAAAGGTTATACCATGCCTTTCCAGAATAAGTATCCATCCCTACACCCAGATATCTCCACCTGCCCTGCACCCAGACATATCTTGTTTCTACAGCTTTCATCCCATTACCCTCTCTCCTACCTGCCCTACATGATTGTCAATGCAAAATCTTATCAAAATGTTGCAAGGAATACTGAATGCAACTCAAACAATTTAATTTTGTTCAGTTAAAACACAAGTGACACCACAGAACAGCTAGCGACATAGACTCGTTACACTATCTATGAAGGCCATTGATCACATAATTCATCTGAAAATAGACAAGATCTAGCTTCTAAAGTTTCCAACTAAAAAATGTTTGCAGGGTTCACAACCTGCTGATTAAGCCACACAACAAGAGGCAATCAGTTAACCCACATCGTGTCTCATAAGTGTGAATTTTTTAAGAGAAGAAAGTGCCAGGGAAAGAGGACTTGCCCAGCAAAATAATGCAACATCAGAGACTGAAATCGAAAACAGGAGATAACGTATAAAAAAACTAGAATATGAAAATCCAATAAGTTAGGAAACTTTTTTCTCTACACGTAATAACAACAGTAGCAATGAACCAGAATTTTCAGGAAACTATAGAACATTGGGGTATTTTAGCAAGCAACGCCAAAGAAAACTCATCTGAAAAGCAATGAAAACAGCAGAACTTAAAGAGTTCAAAAGAGATCCCAAACAGGGTCCAGTGAACAGCGTCAACAGAGTGGAAATGTCCGATGCTATCTAGGAAAGGAACGGGGGAATCGCTCCTTACCCTCAAACATAATCGGATAGCTCTACGCCTCTGTCTGAACCAAACGGTGTGGAAGCCATCAAACCCTTCTGGTTATTCGAGAGGCTAGAACTCAAAAAACACAAATAGAAGAAGAAATGTACAAGGCTGCTTGGGGGATGATCGCTGGAAGGAGAAAGACAGAGCATCCCCTCAAAAGGCCTGGTGAAATTATTGTTTTTCGCCTCCTAACTAAGCCAAGTATGAAGTTTCAAATCGATTCATATGACTACTCAGAGAGGCGGACGGGAACAGAAAAGGAAAATCTCGTCTGGAGTGTGGATGAAAATTTTGATTAGGAATTTCCGCAACCTTGAAAGGAACGAGCTGAACTGAACTAGGGTTACTTGTGGCCGGCAATGATTAAATAGAAACTCAATTAGCTGCCTGGGAATCGAACAATGCTGTACTAAACATTAAATATTATTATTTGAAGACCACCAAACAGCTAAGGGCATTTGGTCTAGTGGTATGATTCTCGCTTAGGGTGCGAGAGGTCCCGAGTTCAATTCTCGGAATGCCCCTTCTTCAGGGAGCTTTTATTTTTCTGTTGTTTTTTATCCATTTCCGAGTTTACTGTGAACGCAGAGGTGTGATTATTGCCCAACATGTTTGCAGCCGGAACCTTAATTGAGTAACTCAAGGCAATAATACTTCATAGCTTCTTGACATTTTTACTCTTAATTACTCCTACCAAATCTTTCGCGATCTTCAGAAGGGAAGAAAGAAAGTAAAAATAAATCATCTCAATAAATGTTATGACTTTTGTATCAAGGATAAAGGAACCTTGGGAATAGGGCTTTCGTAAATGTTAGGTTTCATTCCAACAAATGTGGGGTTTGCATGAACCATTCCGTCCTTGAGTATTCCATCCCATGAAGACTTAAATTACCTTTTGATCCCTTAAAACTATGTTAAACTTGCTAAAAAGAGTCTACGAACTTTAGTGCAGTGCAATCCAGTTTTCCAACTATGAATTGCAAAACATGTTTCCCTTTTGACCTTTTATATGTTATGATGTATATAAACTAAATTAGATCCGAGGTGTTGCCAAGGTTATTGGGTCCAAACTTAATTGGCAATAAAGGCCCAATGAAACCTATGTAAAGTTGATAATTAGGACACAGCCCATGAAACCCACCATTTGGCTATTTATATAGGGCAAATCTATCACTTTGCCCTGCACTATATGCTACCACAATCATTTCTAACTTAAGGGTTAGAGTGATCTCCCTGAGATCTTATCTCGGGGTTCCTCCTGGCCTGTTTTATGTCATTATATGCAAGTAACTACAGCAGGCCGTCTATTCGCATGTGTGCAAGACTTGTCAGACCCTAAGACACTTTGCTTATCATGTTAATTGACTAACTAATAAAAGGAGAATATTACATACCAAGTCACTCGACTTATTATTTTCCTTCTTTTATACCCTACTAGCATCTCCCAATCTGAATCTTGTCCCCAACTCATCTTTTTCTCCCACTTTTATGCTCCACCGCACATTAATCTCAGTGCAATAACCACTTGAGCCTTCTCTGCCTCTAGTGCCACCTATTACTTCCATCTTCTTGTATCTCAGCCTAACCATTATTTCTGGCATGACCCTTCTTCTTCAATTGAGTTTACATCTTATTAGCTAACTTTAATTTCTTCTAATTCATTGTGATTTTCACAGTCCATCAATTCTCAAATTGTCGAACCCACCAAAACAATGCCATATCAAAGTGAGGGCATGATGTGGGTCGTGTTTGAGGTGGCAAAAGAGATGAGAAAAAGGTTGGAGAAGAAAAGTTAGTGTTCGAAGGTGGTGTCGGTAAATGCAGCAACAATGAGGTGGAGGGTGAGTGATTTACGGAGAAGCTGAATTTGGTGATGAAGGTGCTAGCATATTCTAAGAGGAAGGGTGGTAGGGGATGGAACTGCATCAGAAGCGAGAGCCATGAAGACTTAAGTATATTTTTTCAATTTTTTTGCTCTTAGAAAGTGTTTTTATTTTTTTTACCACTTTATGAATAAACAAATATGAGAAGAAAATAGTAAAATCAGCTTTTAAGATGTAGTTGGGAAATTATTAGAAACTAATTGTAGTTATTCTTTTACATTTTGATTATTTGCTCTCTCTAATTAAAAGATAAACAAGTTTGAAGTTTTTCATAAAGAGAAACAGAGAAAATGACATAAATTCTAGACTTAAATGGTAGATGAGCAGACTTTAGCTGCAACCCCAAAGCACTAATCCTACATAGTCAATCAGAAATGTCACCATGATTCTAACTATCTTGTAAGTGAAACAATACTATCACTATGCCCAATTCTAACCATCTTGTAAATGAAAACCCAATTCCCAACTAATAAAAAAGCCTCAAAATTCTGGATGTTCCAAAATAAATGACCGAATCCATCAATTAGTTTCAAAAGGAAAAGTAGCAAAACTTAAAATAATTGTTTCGATGCAAATGCTCCAATCCCCATATAAATGAAAACCTAAATTGGAGAGTGCAGGCTTCAACGTTTGGGTGGATGTTGACCGTGAAATTAGAGAGTGTAGGCGTCGACATCAAGGTTGAACTCCGTATTTGTTATGTCTTCCTTGGCATATCATCCCTTAATGGGTTAGAGGTAGAGCGACATCAATAATGGGGTTGATTTGTGTGATTCTTAAAAGTTCATGTGTACTAATAGTATTTGAGTTCAATATCTTAACAAACAAATTGACTGAGGTTAGGACTTAGGGGGCAAATTGTAGGTTTCTGAATATACAATGGGTAAGTGTATGTTATGGTATACCACGGGGGGTTTTATAACTTTTCATAAACTTATTGTAAAATAGTTACCAGTTTAAATTATTATTTAAAAATTTATTACTAAATAAATATTCTGAGTTAATAAATTCCATCCAATAGAGTCCAGAATGAAATGTTTTTAGTAGATTTAGCAATAAAACAAAATGTTTTAAATAGTTTTAGTTTAGGACCAATATAGAATATTTAATAGGTTAAAGACCATTTAAAAGTCAAGACTCATTTACACAATTTATTCTCAAATAAAGGCACTTGAAGGGAACAGAGGATAGGAAAAGTTTGAACGAAAAAACTTGAAGGGAGGAGACGTCCAGGTGGGAAGATGATAGTTTAGCGTTGCTGTCTGTAAGCGAGAGATAAAAAAAGTGTGCGGCGTATTTAGGTTAGGTTTGTATTGTGATATAATTTATACTAGGTGAAATTTCAACTTAGTCCTTGTATTCTAAGCATCTTTTTCATTAACTCATATGGTTTTGTTTTTGACAATAAAGGTACTCCTAATTCTTAAAATATAAATACAAAAGGGTCTTTGACCCAATAGTTCAACTGGTTTACATCTTTTTCTTTAAGTCATATGGTTTTGTTTTTGACAATAAAGGTACTTTTAACGGTTTGAGAAACGGTCTGAGTTTTAAAACATTGGTGCAAGTTTGTCATCGTTTTGGGTATTTTCTTTTGTAAGTTTTTCCGGAGGCGATTGATGCTGGAAATAATTGTCTAGGTATACAAACACAAACTAAATCCCCATAATTGAAGGTCAAATCATGGTTCTCTCCATAATTTACAAATAGGTTATTGATTATTGTTATCTACGATGTTTGGCATCCCTGCATGGAATGGTAGAATGACCCCTAGAGGTGGAGCAAGCTCAGGGGTTCAGCTCATGCCTCCCCTACTTCCCTATATAGTGCCATTAAGATGTTATGTTGGGTGCCTTTCAAATCCTGAAAAAATACACTCCTCAATAACTATACTATATATTGTTTTCATCTTTATATATATTTGTGAGAATGCTTTTGTGCGTGAAAAAGAACTTGTTCCCCCCCCCCCCCCACACACACAAGTTAATTGTAAAAAAAATTGTATGTATGAATTCACATTATTTATTCACATGATATTAATATATCTCACATTCTTTGTAATACATATTTATTATCCAATTTGTACATATTTGTGATTTAAGAACAAGGGAGATATAGTTTGGACTTATTTACAAACAAGTCACTAAATTTGTGATGTTTTCCGTTTTTGGACCAATGGTTTAGGATACTTGTAAATAGGGTTTAGGGTCTACAACCACAAATAATACTCTAGATTTTCCATCATCTCAAAACTTTCCTGTAATAGGGGTCTTATCTAATTTCTTAGATCACCGTACTCCTAGTTAACTAGCCATGAAATGCATATTAGAATTATTTCTTTTTCGTTTTAGTTCACCTAAATTCCATTGATCGAACCCAGGACATCAGCTTGTTAATGTGCTATACCCACCGAATCCAGGCGAGATAAGTTTTATTACAATTGATTCCAACACCCAAATAAAATTGAGAAACTCACAAATAGATTAATGAATATGGTTGGATGTCCATTATCAGAATTTTGCCAAAACAATCTCCCGCATGAAATCTTTAGGTGCTGCAAAAGAGACAGAACACATGTAAGCAGACAGCAATCTTGGTTGCAACCTCATCAAGTTGCAGTTGGTTTGAGATTATTAATAACACATTAAAGTTATGTAGATATTCTACATAGATACAAGCGAGAAATTCAGAAATATTACAATTACCTTCTCGGCCAGTGAAGAGATGGAACTGTCCAATAGCCTGCCTGAGGAACATTTCAACCCCACTTACTGTGACTGCTCCTGCAGCCTCAGCATCCTTCAGGAGTTTTGTCTTTCTAGGTGTGTACACCGCATCAAAGACCAGCTCGTAATCTTCCAAGCTCGCCTATAAGAAAAGAGAACGAGGATTGATATGGAGGGAAAGAAACTAATCTTCTTCAGATTATGAAGGAGTACTTCAGATATACCTCAGAGACCGGTATGCGATCAGTATTTGACTGCATTCCCACCGGTGTTGCATTAGCAAGTATTGCCCCCTTCTCGGGATGAAAACTTGCTAGCTCTTCATAAGGGAGAGCTTCACCCGAAACTTCACGAGCAAGCGATTTTGCCCTTTCTGTTGCGTAGACCAAATGGATCAAAACAAAGGCAACATGAGATGTTGGGGACCATTCAATGGTAATACAAATCTGTGCAGGGGTAATGGAGAGGTCCTAGATTACCAAAATCAATGTCACAGATAACAACCCTTGTTCCTCGGCTTTTGGCACCAAAAGCTAACGCTCTTCCTGCACCTCCAGCACCAACTAGCACAAAGAGCTTCCCAGAAAGTGGGTCACTAAATGAAGCCTCATTCTTATGTCTTATGCCTAGTATTATAATTAAAGAACAGCTATTATATATGCAGTTAGGCAAGCATAACTAGGAACTAAATCAACCTCTAACAGTGACCTCTGTTACAGCTGCAGTACCTTTTAGAGCATCCTCGATTGCAGTTATTGCTGCGTCACAATCTGTGTTATAACCAACCAGCTTCCCATCACTAGGCCTCCTTATAATGGTATTAACAGCACCTATGGACTGAAAAATGCATTTCATTTGATTATGGAGATTGAAAGAGGTATGGTATCAGGGTAAAATTTGGAAAGAGTGTTGTTCAAGCATGAAAATAGCAATATTTGTCTTGTAGAAGTTGAGTTAACCTGAGCAAGAGGATGAACTTCATCGCAGACATCCACAACAGCTTCCTTGTATGGAAATCCTACACTGCGGTTCAAAGAAAGAAGGAAATGGGACATCAACAGGACATGGAACCCAAACCTCCCAGAAGCATTGCAGAAGAATGTTAAATGTTGATAAATTGAGCTATTGTCTCAAGAATGCAAGAAAATGTAGCTTTTGGTATATTTAGAGCTCATCATCTATGGAGCATATCACACACGCAAAAAAAAAAAAAAAAAGCAAAGAAAGAAAGAAACCTTGTAGTTGGGTAGTATCAATTAGTAAAATGCCTTAAAAAAATAAAGCCAGTTAACAAACAGAAAACGAAAAACTTTTCTCTGTATTAAGAACCCAATTTATGTGATTTTCATGCCTTTTATGTATAACCATTAACACAGGCGTATAAGTGCTGTCCAGGCCACATAACAAAGAGAGAACAAAACTCTAATCAATTCCTCCTCCTTTTTTTCTGCCCCTGATACTGCACACCCCATAACTATCTTGCAAAAGTTCAGCCAAATATTTGTGCTTGTAAGCATAAAAACAGCTGGAGAATATAAGAACACAACCATAACGAAATGAAAATGGGGAGTACCTATAACCAGCAAAATCAGGACTTCTATAGGTGCTGAAAAACTGCTTAAGATCGTCAACAAACATTGGGACGTAAATTCCATTGAAGCTTGCTTGTCTAAAGGTAGGATTATGCAATAAAGGGCCTTTACTATGGCTAACTGGCTTTGAAACGAGCCCAAAGACTTTGGTATATGAGTTTATGTCCTCGAGTTTATAGGCCTGCCTAAGGCTGTCTATAGTAGGCACTCCGGGAATAGATTGCCCTGCAATAGATCCATAGGCTAAAAGACCCCCATATTTTGCGGATAACAGCTGGCTTATAAGGCCTCTTTCTCCTACAGAATATGCAATGGTTGGCACCTGCAGACAATCGTCTATCCACTCAAGTTCTAAAAAGGAAAAAAGAATCTCAAAGTTTGAACTTTTAAGAACCTTTCATCTCTATGATAAATTCTAACAAAGTTCAGTAGAGTTTATACCTGGCAATAAGAAAGCAAATGAAAAACTCTTGTGAGTTCTGTGATATCAGTTACTTCAGCAACCACTCTCACAATATCTGCCCCAGTAGCTTCTAGTTCTGCAACTAGATCGTTGAACTCCTCCTTTGAAGGAGTTGCACCTTTCACATGATAAGATACGATGATTTTGGTGCTGCTGCTGTAAGTGCTTTTCTTTTGCTCTTGCAGGGCAGAAGCAATCTAAAGAATTAGCAGATGCAAGTAAGATGAATTTCCATTGAGGAACCATCGATGTTGAAAACATCCTTCCCTTTCCAATACAGGGGAGAAACTACGCTTCGTCTAAAAGGAGAGCGAAACAAAGGCACATACTAAATCCAAAATAATCTAGAGTTGACGTGCTGATACATATTATTGCATAAAAAAGAAAATAAAGTAATGAGAAAATACCTTAAATTCGCAATCCACATAATCTGCTCCAAGTTCTTTAGCCAACAGAAGGGTTTCCAGCCGGACGTTTTCATCTCCCACATACTGACCACCTTCCCATTTTGGCCTTGAAAAACCATAACTTTATGAACACACAGATTTGGTACTTTAATTCTAAGGCACAGGAAATATTATGCTGAGAGTTTCTGTCCATAAATAAGGGTAATCTGTAAACATATTATGGCCAAAGTTTCCGTCCCTAAACCTGTATGAGTATATTCAAGTGGTCTACTTTACATCTTAAAATCCTAAAACTTGGTTAGCCTCAAACCTACAGGGTTCTTCGCAAAAGCAAGGCACCAAAAAGGGGAAAAGGTAAAAGGGGCAAAAGAGCAGTCTTAAGTCAATATTAGAAGAATGATTCAGTAACAGGCTAACAGCTGGACAATGACATGTTCCCAAATCGAGCAATTATAATCTATAACTATGCTGTTGTGCAAAATCAACATTTCTTTGTTGTCACTATAATCTTCTTCCATCTTCATTGTTGAACAACATAATGACATGAACTAGCAACTCTGTCAGACTTATCAACACAATCAATCCAAACTCAGCCGGAAGCTCCACTAGAAAGTCTAACCTTTTAAGGGTGAGAAATTTCAAAACAAAGAAATGTTTATTACCTGCAAACGATTATCACAGGCAATGGCTTATTGTTTAGGATGGTTTTGAGATCCTGGTGAGACTGAAAGTTCTTGATATAGTCCAACCTGACCTCCACAAGCTCAGCTCCTTCATCTTTTGCCTTCCACATATCACTGATCATTTGCTCCACAGACTCGGCCATCAGTGGAGCACAAATCATAGTTGAATTATTAAACTCTCCAATGCTACCCATTTGAGCTGAAGGGGTCGAACGGTATATATATACAGTTGTGATCGACCAGTTATTCAGGTTCAAATGGGTGTCCTGCGAAAGTGAGAAAGATTGAATCTTTATTTGAATACCTCGAGTTGCATTTCAAGAATATGTGAAGAGGCAACAAGAGGAATGCTTCAAATGGGTTTCAGAAACGAATTGGGATTATCGATCGAAAGGACTGATCTTGTGAACATGTGAAGTTCCTCATACAGAAAGAACTGAAGATAAAGAATATATAAAGAGATTGACGTTGTCTGAATAGAATCAAATTCAAGACTGAATACCAAAAACAGAAGAATGACAAAGTGGAAGAGTCAAGAAAAGTTAACCAAACGAAAGAATATGACCTGGCAAAGAAATCGCAACAACCACCGCTGATGATATGAAGAAAGGCTGGCTGACTATGTACAGCCCACTATGGCAAGAGAGAGCCAAATGTGGATAAGGATCGGTGGTTTGACATTTTCGATTCTAAGCAAGCAAACGAGAAAACCCCGATAAATTCAGAACCCCGTCAAAATGTTTCAATTCCATCACTAAAAAATACAAAAAATCCTGAGCTGGAACGCAGGGGAAAAAAAAAATGGAAAGCAAGACCCGAGATATGCATCAGTTAGACAGTTACTTGCTGAGTGGGACAATGCTCTGTACTTGTTCGTCCAGCTGGAATAGGAATTTCTTTTTTTTTTTATTCCCTTTCATCGTTTTTTGAAGTAACAAATTAAGAAAGCGAGAAAGAAAAGGAAAGAAAAAGACAGCAAGTGGGAAAAAAAAAAGTAAAAAGAAAAATGATTAGAAGCAGATAATGTCTGGTATGTAATTGAAGCGCAGACGCAGCGCACCGGTAGGGCTTGCTGAAGTGAGCCGCCAAGTTGATGATGCCTTTTGGGGTTTGGTTTGGTTTGGTACTTTGGTTGGTGAGAGCGTGTGGTTGGTGGGTCTCTGTTTTGCTTTGGGTGTCGTCATTCGTGACTTCTGTTCTATTGGCATATTCGGATTTTACAATTTAAATAAAATATAATTCGTTTAAATTCTATAACTATAATTGAAATCAAATTATAGAAAATTAGAAATAATTTGCCGTGAAACTCAGATTTTAATCACCTTAGTACTAACTGCCAAACAGAAGCTTAAAGCAACCATTTCACCACGTCTGGACATAATCGTCCACGTCACCAGCCAGGGAGGAGTGAAAACCAGAAACATATATTTACCTGTTGCATGCATTTTATATTTCTCACTTTTTAGTTTTTCTTTGGATAAAAAACACTTCATCCAACAATAGTATAAAACTATAAGAAACAATAGGAGCATAAAATTATTCGTTAAGAAAGGCTATTGGTTCATATGACATCAAATACAAAAAAGAGAATTGGATCAAGTTAAATATTTTATTAAACTAGAATAAATATAGAATATAAAATTAAAAAATAACTGAAACAAAACCCAAATAGAAAATAATCAAATAGTCACTATGGATAATAAATGATCTGACCAAATAAAAGGTGGAGCAATCCCTATAATAGATCAACTAACATAAAGTCTAATATAATGAATAGATAAAAATTTTGATATCATCACTCAATCCATTATTTGAATTATTTGAAAATGTCACTTCATCAATATTTGTCATTTTTCACTTTCTGGCCTCCGCTTGTCCTACTAAAATTGAAAATGAATCACCCAGATATGTTCATCATAAAGCATCGGAAGAACTAAATGATGCACTTACTAATGGTGATAAACAAGTTTTGTGAATGAGGAGGAGGAAGAATAAATGACGAAAATAAAAATAAGAGTGATTGATCAGGTGGAATAAAGACAAAAAATCAACTGGACAAATTTGGATTGAAATCCAAACTCAACTAGATGCATATAGAAAATAGGAGGAAAACAATGTAGAAAAAATGGGTGAGAAGCAGTGACTAGCGTTACAAATCACTCTATATTTCTCTTTTTTAAAAAAAAAAAATTCTTATTTATAAGCATCTATATAAATGTTTAAAGTATGGTATTTATATCCAGGCATAAATGATAAAAAAGTAACTTTTATGTTTCTCAACATTTACATAACTTACAAGATAAAATTGATAATTTGGTGAAAATTCAAACCACTCAAACCCTAACATCCATTTTGTATGGTTTGGTGCAGTGGCGCAAACCCGCACTGATAGACGCTGTTCCTTATCTCCCAACCCGAGATTGAGCCTTCCTACCCATCTTTTCCTTAACTTCAAATCTTTAACTTATAATGTCTGCTTTTGTTAAAATAATAAAAATAAAAATAAAAAAGCATCCCGTGGGCCGTGGCACAAACTAAGCTGAGATGCTAGAACTCTTTCTTTATATTTCAAAGGTGAAAAGTGTGAAAAGTTAGAAAGATGGAGGCCCCAATTTGTACTTAAAATAATATTACTATTAAGTGAACCAAGTTTCTAAGTCATTTTTTAAAGCAAAATAAAATCAACAACTAAAAAAGAAGATTAAGAGAGAACAGAAAACTCTTTATCATTAGTTTATTACTAACAAGAAAAATACAATGTTAATTTCTCTTATTCCTTTCGATTTCATTAAGAGTAAATTATGTAAATGGTCCCTAATATTTAGTTGTTGTTTCCTTTTAGTCCATGACCTATTGAATTTTATATTTTGATCCTAAACCTATTAAATTTGCTTCATTTTGGTTCCTCACCGGATGAAATTTATTAACTTATAATAATTGTCTAACATAAAATTTTAAAATTTTAATTTAAATATTCGGTAAATATCTTCCAGTGAATTTAAATAGTTTAATATTTTTATAGTAAATAGAGAATTTAAATTAGTAGTTTTTTTCTAAATGAAATAAGTTCAATTTATACAGAAAGATAAAAAAAGTAATTTAAATTTTTCATTAACTGTAAACAAATTATTGTACAGATTAAATTTATTATAAAACAGTTACCGGATAGTTTAAATTATAATCTAAAAAGTTGTTATCATACAAATATTTTGAGTTAACAAATTTCATCAAATTGAGACCAAAATGAAATGTTTTCAATAGATCTAGGACTAAAACAAAACATTTTAATAGGTTTAGGACTAAAATAAAGCATTCAATAGGATAGGGACTAAAAGAAAATAATGATTAAAGATTAGGGACCATTTATGACATTTACTCATTTCATTAATAATGTCATTTCGCTTCATCATTAGGATCTTGCAAGAATATGTTCACCATAAACTAATTTATTTGGATATTGTACTTATTATTTACAATTGACATAAGGCTTGTTTGATTCGAGCGATATACAATTGACCAAAAAGAGTGTCCCGGCCTTTCTAGGCAGTGTTAAATACCGTAATATATTATAGTATACTATGTGGTATATTATTTATTGTGAGTATGTGGCATGCGGTATAAATATTTTTATATTTTATCTTTTTATCACGTGGTATATCGCGGTATTTCACATATCGTGATATTTTATTTTTTGTAAATATTTTTTTTATTTTACATCAAAATATCATAAATATGTAAAATATTAAAATATAAATAATACACATATCATAAAATAAATATTTATATTTTTTTTAATTTTTTTAATTAATATAAAAATTTAATGGATGGTAACAACTTGAAGGTTTATTATCGTAGGCCTCAATCATTTTCAATAATCTATTCAGTGATAATCATCACATTTTTTCAGTCACAACATGATGTTAAACAGTATCTCTCAATTAGATTTCTGGTGCATGTTATCCTAATTGAATATTACTTTCATTTGCAAAATTTCTTAACTCAAAACCAAAATTTTATAACGTGAGATGAATATGTTGTTTTTGCAGAAGACGTTAAGAAAGAAACTTCATACTTTGAGTCACATAGAAACTCAATGTAGTATTAAAAAACATATTGTTATTATTAAAGAATTATTTTTTCCCTCTTATGTCAATAAATTGGTTTTTTTAGTATTATTCATTTTGCACTATATATAATATTTTTTTTATGTTTTTTGTATTTAAAAATATCTTCTATCATATATATTTTATTTACATTTGACAAATTATGATAAGAAAAATTAGAATACATATAAAATGTGTAAAAATAAACTATTGAACAAATTATGTCATCTTAAAATAATATTCTAACATTTTTTTTTTTGCGAAAACGTCATCTTCAAATAATATTCTAACATTTTTTTTTTTTGCGAAAACGATAACGGTATACCTTAAAAATTCGGGGCACAATATACATAGTGGTAACAGTATTTAACACATTGATTCTAGCAAAATGGTAAAAAGGGATATCTGTCATGTAAATTGTTCGGGTTCAATCCAAACCTTATTAAAGTGGAAGACTTACAATTATTAATGTGGCTCAAAGGCTCTCTAGGTTCTAAAACAGACAGCTAAATCCTACATATTCTAGTAAACAACTAGTCTTAACATGCATCTAAGTATAAAAAAAAAAATAGTAATAACTAAAGAGTGAATATAAATTTTCACGTTTTTGAATTATTTTTGCTTACCTTTGATTTATTGAAACTAATATAATTTGAATGCTAATACTATATCTATCCTAAAATATTTTTTAATTTGAATTTTTTTGTAAATATAATTAATGCCGTACAAAATAAATATATTAGATATGTTTATCCAATATCACCCTTTACTAGTTAGTATAATTACAAGTCACAATTATGGACATTCATAAGCTTCACATAGTGTAAAGGATATCCATTTGAAAAAGGTTACTGCATGGAAGGTCCCTCACCTTTAATTGTGATTTTGTTTTAGCCCATAACTTACTGACTATTATATTTTTATTCTAAACATATTAAAAAGGTTTTATTTTGGTTACAAATCTATTAAAAATGTTTCATTTTGATCTCCATTAGATGAAATCCGTTAACTCATAAAAATTATCTAATATCAATTTTTTAGATCATGATTTAAACTATTTGACAATTGTTTTACAATAAATTCAATATTTATAGTATTATTTTACAAATAAATTGCACACGCTGCCCCTAACCTTTAATTATTATTTTTGTTCTAACTCTAATAATCATTTTGTTTGTAGTGTATCGCTAACCTCGATAACGTGTTTCATTTTTGCCATTTTTTGACAATAATCGTTATCTTAGATGGAAAATATCACGTTAGTTTAGGATTATAGGATAAATGCTAGTTTTAATCTCTGAAAATTTCTTCCCTTGTAAAAAAAAAACCTTCAAACCTTGAAATCTAACAATCTGATGCATTGCCCCTCTGCCTCCTTCACCATTACCTTTGGCACCCCCGCTTCCCTTCCTATTCTGCCTTAACTGCCATCCTTTTCACTCAAACTTTCCTCCCTCTTCTAGGTCTCGCACATAGCTGGGCTACACCATACATGACATAAGCAACCGACCCGTTACTAGGTTGCACCTTATTTTTTTCCACTGATTACCACTTTCAATCTCTCCCCCATCCCTACCGTTGACCTTGCCCATGACCATCGATCAAAGGAAGAGGTGTTGTTTGACTGAAAGGTTTGCTCCCATATAGCTTGGAGTGAGTGGACGGACGTGTCAACACTGGTTATTTCTGTGTTGAGCTTTTTCGTCAAGTCTAGCCACTAAATGATTCGGTTTCTCCTTTAAACCTACCTTCAATTCTGTTTCTCCTTCAAATCCTTGAAGATTATATTTCTCTTTCATATCCTTCACAATCATCCACACGCGTCTCAACTAGGTAGCCCTCAACTAAGCCCATGGTCTCGAGCTTGAGCTCTACAATGCAGTCGAAAATTAGAAAGGCCAATGACCAAGCGACTAGTCTTGAATGTGGCTATGAAGTCTGGTAAGAAAAGAAATAAAGGAGTAGTAAAGGTGACAAGGACGTCGAGAATAGGGAGGTCTGGGAATGGCAAGCAATGATAGGCAGAGAAGGATGATAGTATGGCAAAAGTGAAGATGGTGGTGGGATTGTTAGAAGAAAAGTTTTAAGATTTTTTTGGCAAATGGAAATGTTTTTAGGGATTAAAACTAGCATTTATCCTTATAATTATGAGTTGATGTGGCATTTTCTATCTAAGATAACGATTTTCATCCAAAAAGAGGCCAAAATGAAACATTTTACGATTACACTACAAGCAAAATAAAGGTTAGGGTCAGAACAGGAATAATAATTAAAGATTGGGGGTAGTGCATGCAATTTACCCATTCTTTTATAGTTTGTAGATAGTTCAACTATCAATTTTTTCTTCTGTAACTTGAACTTATTTTATTTAGGAAGAAAAAAATTATTCAAGTTATCCATTAACTATCAAAAAATTAGTACAAGTTTAAATTTATTAGAAAATAGTTACCAAATATTTTGAATTGAATTTCAAAAGTTTATACCAGTCAATTATTCTAAGTTAATCAATTCAATTTGGTGAGGGACTTAAATGAAATAATTAAAAGGTGAAAGACTGTTTGTGAAACTTACTTTTTTGAAAAGCAATATGCATAACTAGGAAATTGATTTTGAGCGGCATAAAAAAAATTAAGAAAAATGACAGATGTTTGAGAAAAATATATGATCAATAATCATTTGAATAATATTTTTTAGAATATAATAAAAAATTTTACCCCAATCAACCGATTTTGACTTCTCTGAATTGACTCAATTTCGTGCGGCTAAAATCACATTTATTTCCTATGCTGATCCAACTCTAACAATTCATTTCACCTTAATGTAAAAAGGAGTATAAGGTAAAGTGTAGATTTTTTTTTTTAAATAAGGGGGGCGAAGCATAGGTTAAGTCAAATTACAAAGAAATTTTTATCATTTTTTTAAATTTAAATGGACTAAAAATAATTTAACAACCATTTAATGAATCAAATTACCAACTTTTTTCAAGCAATTTTTACACTTTGTCCGCTTCCGTTTTAGAAACATACAATTTGCCCATTGTTTTTTTTATACAGTACGACAGCAACTTCTAAAATCTTAATTCAAACATTACAGTAACCATTTTTCAGTAATTTCAATCTGTATAGGTTTTTTTTATAGTTAATTGACATTTTAAATTATCAATTTTTTCTTTCTATTATTTTTGTAAATAGAAATTTACTTTTTTAGTATCAATTAAGTACAAAAAAATTCCGTATAGATTAAAACTACTTAAATATGAGTACTGTACAATTTTAATTAAGATTTCAAAAACTGCTGCCGGACTGTATTAAAAGAGAAAGGGGGAAAGCGTATATTTTTTAAATAAGAGGAGCAAAATGTAATTTCACCTAAATCTTAGGGTGCAAATTGTAATTATCCCTTCATTTGTTTATTAGGGAAATTTACAAAAAACCCCTTGTCATCTGCCCTAATCTACAGTTACACCCCTTTTTATTAAAAAACCTACAAATACCCCCCTTTTTTAATAACTCCGTCAAAAAGAAAAATGCCCAAAGCACCCTTCAACCTTTTCTTGTCTGAGCTTAAGCACCAAAGCTTTTGGATTTAACAAAGTAACCATCTTCTCTAATCAAACTGATTGCCCACTGCCTAAATCAGCTATTGCCTTTCAGTTCTCAGATTAAAGGTTGCATCTTTCTCTCTCTTTGATGGTGACAGCGACTATCTATAGACTCGAGTAGCACTTCTGGTGGCACTTGATTGCTGATTTTATTATCCTCTCTAGCTGGCCCCTCATGGCCTCATCCTCTTCTCTGTCCTCACTCCTCATGCCCTCGTCATTATTTAGTCCAATTTCAGCTGCTCTAATTGAAACCCATGATTCAAAATTCTCTCTCTTTTCCGTCCTCACACTTTTCGCCGGAAACCGCATTTGCTTGCACCGTCGATCTCATTGAAGGGATGCTGCCACAGAAGAAGCTCATCTCCTCAATTCTATTGGAGGCAACGATCAGTGCTTTCTCGTTGGCTGATTCCAAAAAATGCGAGCTAAAAATCGCATCTTGATTCGCCTTTCTCATTCTTGATTCTGTTTTTTTGGACTCAAGATTCAGGAATAAATTGTTTGCCCTTGTCAATTTTGTCTTGGTTTATCATGATTTTGTGGGAAGTCATATGAGTTTGGTTTTGCTTGTTTTGGTGTTTGGGTAACTGTATGATCTGCTTTAGATTGCCCCTGTTTCTGGTAACTATATGATCCGCTCCGCTGTAGATTGTATCTTCAACGATTATTTTGTTTTTAAATTCGTTTCACTGATATGGTCCATGAGAGACGGTTGAGTTGGTAGGTGAGCTCAATTTGGGAGAAGCTTGAGCATTTTTAGAATGGCGTTTGGTGGAATGAGCTTCTGCTCTATTTCTTTGGTTGCTGCAGCAAGTACTGGATGTAATTGGCTGGGGGTTTGATTTGTATCAATTTGTTCTTGTTTTTTTTTGGTTGACTTTGTTGGTTTTGGGATCTGGGAAGTGGGAACTATGCCCTTATGTTTGTCTTGTGTCTGGCGGCTTGATTTGCCTATTTGTTTGAGCTTATTCATTTGTTTAGTTATTGATGAAATTTTCTTCTTTCAGAAAAATAAAATCATTTTATTCATTTATAAAAAAAACTCATGATTCCAACCAGATTATAATAAGGATTAATGATGCTAAATTACATTCTATTTTTTATGCAAACCAAAGTCGAGATAGCTTCATGGAAATCCCTTGGAGCTCCGGGGACCATCCCGGAAGCTTGAGAGTAGTGGTTGGCCTAATTGGAGAATGTGCTTATTTTGTTAAATCCAAAAGTTTGGGGTGTTTGGGCTCATAGAAAAAAGTTAAAAGATAGTTTAGGATTTTATTTTTTAAAACATACACTTTACCCCTTGGTTCTTTTATACTACTTCATCCGTCCCAAAATCTTTGCTTCATTTATTTTCAACAATTAATCTAAAATTTTTTATTTTCAACATTTTAATATATAAATAAATTTTTTTGCATACAAATAATAAATCAAGACATGTAGTTTCTAAATATATATTTTTTAATTTTTTCTAACAAACAATTATATGAAAAAAATAAAGTCAAAATGTAAAATAAAGTCAAATGGAGCAAAAATTTTGGGACGGTGATAAAAATTTCTAAAACTGTAATTTAAATTATATAATAATTATCTTTCAACAATGTTGGTCTCTATAATATTTTTTTTATAGTTAATAGACATTTTAAATTATCAGATTTTTCTTTTTGTAAATATATTTTTATTCCTGTAAATTCATATCAGTATTTTTTAAAAGTCGGTTAAGTATGAAAAAATATATAAAAAAATATTAAAATCATTGGAACACAATTAAAAGATAGTCTAATTTAGATGTTTAGAAGTTGTTGTCAGATATTATAAAGAAAGTAGGGGGTAAAGTTTAAGTTTTTGAAAATAGAGGAACAAAGTGTATATTAGATCAAACCACAGAAAGCTTTTATAATTTGCCATATATGAAAAGGTCTCTGACTCATATAAAACGTTTTAAAAGTATTTTTGATAAAAAAAAATAACAATTAAGAGGCTAAATATTTAAAATAATAATAATAATAATTAAAGGTCAGGACCCTTCGACGAAATTTACCCGGACTGTATTTGGTTCAGCAGAAGACATCGAGTGATCACCCTTGTTTTTTTTTTTGGTAAATAGGAATGAATTAAAATAAAAAAGCTACAATATAGTCTAGCTAGTATAGATACAACATAAACGATAAGGTTCTATAATCGGGACATCACAAAACATGTGAAAGAAAGGTGTTTCCCATTGGATCCAAAGTCTAAGTTTGAAATCAATTTTTGTTTTATTTTGAGACGTCGAATAGAATCTGGATTCTTGTTTGAAGCGAACAACACATGTGATAAATAGTGCGAAAGAAACAGATGCCAGCTCAGGAACAGGAAGGCCAAGGAGGATATATTTTCAAAGCCACCAAGCAAAGCGGCAGATTTTATTACACTTGAATACTTCGACCTCTCCGCCTCCCTCCTCCTCCACCTGCCCATGACCTTTTCCTTCCATGCCTAAAACCGGTTGGCATTAACTTCTCAAATGTACTAAATTTAATAATTCATCAATTATTTAATTTATTAATTATATGGAAGTTATCTTTCAATTATTTCAATCCCTTTTTTATTTTTATTTTTTACAATTGATAGGCATTTTAAATGATCAATTTTTCAACACTATAAATGACCTTTGTAACAATATTACTTAAATGGCTCGAGTAATTATGCTACGTTCGATTGTTCGTGAATTTATTCGGAGGCGCAAATATTTTTTCGTGTTCCAATATCCGCCCATCTTGTGAGTGCATGTACTTTAATGTGTACGGGGGAGGTTTTCTAATGCATGTTTCTTTCAATTTTGTGGCATACAAGAGGATGAGAGGCCTGAAAAGTTGAACTTTAAACCATAATAAGAACTTTCAATTCATTTAAATTGTTAGTTTTAGGTAATAAACGATCAATAGCTATGCCGATTAAATAAATGACATTATTGTACAATTTTCTTAGTTCCTTCATTTTAAATTATGCCTAGTTAGGACTTTTAAGGTATTATCATCAATAAACTACGAATGATACCTCATCCGTTCAAAAAAATTTGATAAATCATAGTATTTCTTTTTTTGTTGTTGTGAAAAGGTTAAACTATTCTCCTTTTATAAAATTTTTAGTATTTAATTTGCTTTACTACCATAATTTAAACTATCAATACACAAAAATAATTTTTTAAATTTTAGTTTCAAAGACAAAAATGAAAATGATCACATAAAATAACACATATATCAATCTCTGTATCCAGTGAAATAATTGAGTAAGCCCAACCAAAGACTCTTAGAGTTGGTAGCTAACTTTTACTAAGTGGGAAATTTACACATTTAGTATAAACAATAACATATGAAAAGAACATATATTTTGAAAAAATAAGAGTAGCGCGTTGTGGTATGTAATAATGTTAACGTGCCGTAGTAGAGCGAAGTAAAACAAAAAGGATTGTCCAGCACGAATACTTTGGTAATGCGTAATGACGACTCAAGTTGTTTGAGGTTCTCAGCGATTCCCCGCAAGTGTTTTCTTCACGTAGTAAGATGTTTGACGGGGGAAAAAAAATACAAAATGATAATTATTTCCCGCACTACCCAAACACAATCATATAAGAATTTTTTTTGTGTTGGGAACCAAAGTTATAAGATTGGCAATCCATATCCAGACTTAGGGGCTGTTTGTTTAAAATTAATTCAATTAATTTGAGTTCATTATTCCTTTAGTCAACATATGGTCAAATATGAGATAAGAAATTGGGGATAAGACTAGCATTAATTACAATAAGTGCCGTTGAGTAAGAAAAAATGTTAGTTTCTCCTCAACAATTTCAAGAGACTATAACTATCCCTCGAGCTGCTTGCGGCACTAGTCCGGCCGCCCTTCCTTACTCCTTGCATCACCAATCCCTCCCTTAATTTGTTATTTACAAAGTTTATGCATCATCAAAGGCTTAAAATAACACTTATGGCTCCTCCGCCCACCACACAATCGATCCAAAGCCATGTTTGATCACCGATGTAGGGACTTGGATCTAGTGATCATCCGCGGGATCCATTGATTTAAGGCAACCCATACCATTGACAAAGGAAGCTTCAAACTGCCGGACCACGATGCATGACAATTGGTGGCTCATGGACACGAGGACCCAATTTTGGTAGGACTCAGCGAATAGAAAATGGGTGATCATCCTATGGGCCGATTTGGGGCATGGAGATGATGGGGAGAACATCCGATGGCTAGGCGATCTATTTGAATTGTGCAATATGAAGAAATGTTGAAATGAAAGGGGAAAGGCCTGAGCATCTTGTAATTTTGTAGAACTAAAGGGCTACACTTGAATTGCTTAAAACCGGGTCACATACAACCTGCAAGAATTTAGTCGGATAATGCAGGCTCATTGAAGTGCTTTAAGCGCAAACGAACTGGCCCTTAAATTATAGCTAACCGAGGCAGGGAGGTTTCCGATATAGTATTTCATTCCTTAAAAAAAAAAAAAACTACCGATTTCCAAATGATAATTACTTCAATTAAGAATGACATCTAAAATTTGTATAAAAGGTAGAATAAATTATCAATAGTTATGATAGTTTTTTCAAAATTTTAATACTAAAATTCATTGTTGGATAGTTTCTCTCATTTCTAAAACTAAACGTTACCACACATCCCAAAAGAACCATTAAAAGCAATTTTCGTGTAACTTTTTGCTCCTATCATTTTAGGAAAAGAAGACAGTAAAGCTAAAGTAACAGTAGTATTTATATCATTCATGGTTGTGACAAAAATTTCTATTTTTTAAAAAAATAAAAAAATAAAAAAAATGCTCTAGGTCATATGTGATAAGAGTAAATTACGTAAGTGGTCTCTAACCTTTAGTCATTATTTTAGTCTCTAACATATTAAATGTTCTATTTTTGTCCTAATCCTATTAAAATTGTTTTAGTTTGGTAATTGTTTTAGAAATTGGAGAAGCTTTTAAAATTCTAATTTAAATCTTTGGTAATTGTTGTCCAGTAAATTTAAACAATTTAATGTTTTTTGACAATAAATAGGTAATTTAAATTAGTAGTTTTTTTCTAAATGAAATAAGTTCAATTTACAGAAAGAAAAAAAAAAGTGATTTAAATTTTTTATCAACTGTAAAAAAATTATTATATAAATTAAATTTATTGTAAGACAGTTATTGAATAGTTTAAATTATGATATAAAAAATAGTTATTAGATAAAGACTTTAAGTTAACAAATTTCATCAAATTGGGAAAAAAATAAAATGTTTTCAATAGATATAAGACTAAAATAAAACATTTTTAATAGGTTTTTCACTAAAATAGAGCATTAAGTAAGTTATGAACTAAAAGGAAATAATGACTAGAGGTTATGGACCATACATGAAATTCACCCTATGCGATAGAGTGAACCATGACTTTTTTCTTTTTTTATACTCATAAACTTGTACAAGTTTATAGAATATGAGAGAATGCTTGGAAATATTGGGAGTATTTTGCATTGTTTCTTGAAATCTGAAGAACTTTAAACCACAATTTAACAATTTTTGCACTCATTTTGCGCTTTTGAGGCTTGAACCCAGTGGAGCTCAGTCGGTGTCTGTACCTTTTACCATTAGGCTGGCTTGGCAAAGACACCATACATATGATAAGGGTGTTAGCAAACTGATTTTATTTCCTTAGTTTAAGAGTTATTTTTTTGTTTTATTAGGTTAATTAGAGTTCTTATCAATTATGATATTAAGTAAGATTTTCTTAGAGATCTTTTATTGGAAAAAAAAATATCAATTAGGATTAGATTTCCGAGTTAGAGTTATTTTTGAATTTTTCTATTCTAGTTGGTTTAGGACTTTGATAGTTGCCTATATAAAGGCTTATGCGTGTATGCAAGAGATAATTTTTTATTAATAAAATTGTTGAGACTTTCTCTCTAAATTTTGGGTTTCTGAATTGAAACTCATTATTCTATTTTGTGGCTAGACATGTTATACTCTTATTCACGTAACTCGCTGTGTAAGGTAGTATCAGAGCATGTGGAATCATGCTTTCTTTTAGTAGTTAACACAGTCGAAAAAGCGACGATTCTTACGGCGTTGATTGGGTAAGTAAGACCCTGAGATCACAAAATCAAAAGGGTGCATCAAGATCTTGGGAACAACAGATAGATCGTAGATATCGATGCTTTAACGGATGCCCTGCAGATCAATTTGATTCTCGAAGTTATCACACAAACAAGAATAAGAGTAACAATAGGTGGCAAATTCGGGAGGATAACACCTTCGACCGGCCTACTAGAAAATCCTTTCCTGTGTATGAGCCCAAGCATCAGACTTATGTTGAGGACAAGTCGTTGGATGAAGATAACTATCCTATTAAATCAAGGCGGTACATGGAGGATTTTGAATAAGATGATGATGACTATCTCGTTGAGCTTAGACAACACACCACACGTGAGTGGCAGGTTAGAGAGTTATTAAAGGTAGGTATCAATAACTTTTATGGAGATTTAGATATTGAAAGCTTTCTAGAATAGATTGTTAAAGTTGAAATTTTTTTTAAGTATAACATGGTGTCTGAAAGTAAAAAGGTGCAATATGTTACTTGGAGATTAAAGGGACAAGCTTTAGCTTGATGAGAGAAATTACAGGTCATAAGGTATTGTCAAAGTAAATATCTAATTAAAAATGACATCGAATAAAGTAGTTGATGTAAGAATATTTCCTTTCTTTGAATTATGATGAGATCTTATTTAAAAAATATCACCAAGTTGGAGACTATATTTATGAGAATTACAACAGGAAAATTTATGAAGTTTATGGTGACAAGAGTCATTTAATTTCCAATGGTTTTACGTACGGTAGTTCATGTAAAGAGAATGAGGAAGAGATTATTTGTGAGCCAAATGGAGAGGACGGAAAATATGAAGAAAGCATGGAGCAACAAGAACAAGTTGTGAGCGACAAGCTTGTAGAAGAACATGTGAATGACGTAACTGATGTGGATGATCTAGGTTAATGTAAAGTTGTTGTTAAAGTTAAAGTGCATGAACAAAATAAGGATGTACAAATCAAAGAAGCCTTGAGTTATAATGGTTAATTAACACAAATTGAGATGAATGAAATTGAATCAAAATTTGAAATTGCCAACAATGAACAGAAGCAATTGAAAACCAAGATATGTAGGCAATGGTTGATGAGGACCTCTCCAAGCTAAAATTTCTATTTGTGAGTTTTATTGGTATTGAAGAATTTTTGTCAAGTCAAAAGAACATGATTTGTATTTGGATTAATTTGGGATTTGAAAGCCAGCAACATGCCTTGACATTTAAGAAACTTGAAAAGAGTTTGTTATATCCCAATATTTAAGAAACTTAAAGAGAGTTTGTTATATCCCAAATATTTATTCATCCTGCATGAAAGAACTCAATATTAACCGCAATCTTGAGGTCAAGGTTTTTTTAAGAGGAGGAAAATGACACAGACAGAAAAATTTACCCATTGTTATTTTATTCAGTTTTGTAAGAATATTTTATTACCTTAATTTAAGAGTTATTCTTAAATTTTATTATGATAATTAGAGTCCTTATTATATCTAGTAAAATTTTTCAAAAAATCCTTTATTTAAAAAAGATATCAATTAGATTTATATTTCCTAGCTAAAGTTATTTTTTAATTTTCCTATTCTTGGACTAATTGCCTATATAAAGTCTTGTGCATGCACACATGAGCTAATTTTTTATTAATAAAATTGTTAAGATTTCCTTTATAAATTTAAACTTTCTAAATTGAAACTCCTTAACTCTATTTTGGTGTAGATGTGATCTACTATTGTTCACAAAACTCGCTGTGTCATCACAGCACCATTTGGGAATATCGATAGCGTGCCCCAAACTGCGCCATATATATGGGATCTTGCTCAGCGCTATGTCGCCGGAACAACCCCCGATTTTTTTATCAACGACGACACTCAAAAAGCTCATGCCGGATTGTTCAAATAATACTGCTCACTCAACTTGATGTCACAAAATCAGCCAAACCAAGTACACCATGACCATTCGAGTTTTGCTTTATTATTCATACATACCGATTTCAAGTCCAACAGACTTGAAAATCCTGCTCATCCCACAAGCAAACGCCTTATTGTTACCATCGGAAACACTTCAGCCTTGCAGACCAATAATGCCTGCACCACAAAATCAGAATATAAGGCTTTCCACTACATGGATGTATCTCGTCATCAAGTTATAGACTAGACTTTCGCTGAGTCTTATTACTATCATGCTTAAGAAATAAAATTACTTCTACGGCGGGCTTACCACAGGCTATTCTGCCCCCTGCATTTCCAGTGCTCTTGCTAAGTTCATGCCCTCCTGTAAAATAGCAGTCAGCTGGTTAATACCAATGTTAAACACATCCTTCAAATATGCAATGACATCATTGCCCAAGTGTGTAAGTAAAACAGATCAAAATGAGGAAAAACATCCCCAATTGCATGTACATTGATCCGACTAAAACACACTAATCTTACAGCTGTTACTGCTAAAGAGAACAGGGAGAGAGGGGTTCATCATTTGAAGATAATTATAATCTTCGCTTTTTTTTTCTTGGGGGGGGAGGGGGGGTGTTTGGGGGATCAGCCTCAGAGATGATAGGTCCTGTGTCATTACCCTTGCCAAGATCATCAGGATCAGTATGGACAACAACAGCTCGTCCCAGAATGGAATTTGGGCCATTAAGAGGAATCTGCAAGCATATAAGACGCTTTTTTATAAGCAAACTCTTCACTGTCACAGAATTACAAGCATGTAATCAAGAACTCGCACATAAACAGAAAGAAATAGATAGTGGATGGGCACTACCTGCTTGTCAATAATGGTGAAATTTGCAGTGCCTGAATCACACAAGGAAACAGACAATAGTAAATATCCATGTCTCAACTGGGTTATGTTCACACTATAACTATTGAAGGAAAATGCCTTGGGAAGAAATTGAAAGCTCTAGAACATTTATAGGAATAGACAAGGACAGACGGATGAAGTAAAAGACAGAAAAGACAGAATTATATAACTGAATTCAGAATCCATTAAATTTCTTCGTAAAGAATGGCAATGCTTGTAATGGTTACTCAAAACATGTACTAAAATGAGAGCAGAATAACTACCATCATCACCAGCAGTAATGTTGCCTAAATCACCAGCATGACGATTGGCATCTTCTGGGGCACCATGTTCTTTGCCATTTGGGTTATAATGAGGCCCTGCAGACACATTTTAATCTTAGTAGAATAAAACCCAATGAGCTTCGAGGCCCTTGATTCTATTTCTTTCTTCAAGAGAGGTGGGATGGGTGGTGTAAACTGTAAGAAAATTACAAGCCAACAAGTATAGGAGGAAAGGATAGAAAACAGCCTCTGGTAATACCTGTTGACATGCAACCATTTGTGGTGTCGCCAAGAGCATGAACATGGAAGCCATGCAGTCCAGGTTTAAGGCCAGAAACGTTCCCGGTCACAGTAGTAGGACCTACAGAGGTGCAAAGATGATTAACTAAATGCAAATGATTTTGTTACGAATGAAACAGACTATGTATTTCGTGATAATCAAGTAAATACCATCTCCCTCTTGAGCGAAGTAAACAGTTCCACTGACACCTTCATTGCTGTTAAGAACTGCAATAGCCTTTCCCATTCTTCTATGTGATCTAAAGCAAACACATGTTAGAGCTGCTAATATAAATCAAACTCTAAAACATGCGGTGGAAAAACAGGCTTATAAGCATCAGCACAACATAAAGACAATAATAACAATATTAAGAAGGGACAACTTAAAAAGACAGATGTCCATTACAGTTAGAAACATAAGGCGGATTGATTTTTTTCCACATCACATACAAGTGAAACAGACGGTATCAGAAAACATCAAATATAGGAAAAGACTAACAACCGCAACAGCTGGCAATCTTCGTAGAACCATCCCAGCAGCTCAAATAGCCAAGTAAACCAGGCAAATCACAAACTACCCATTTTTCTTCCACGAATTTGAACCCTTGTAGTGTTTCACAGGCACAATAAGCAGACAGGAATCTCACAGTTATCCAGCCTCAAGTACATCAATATCTAATTACCTAAATCTGTGAAGCATGAGCAGGTTTGTTTTACAGAACCACGGGTGGAGCGCCAAGCTTTAGTTGCAAATCTAAAAGATATCAGCTATAAAAAAGCATCCACCCTTAGGAAGGCATAAATAACAATTTCGTAACCTTTCATCTAGCATCTGTACCACCAGTTATATGTGTCTGGCTTGTTCTCCAGAAGGCAGAAGCATGATTTACAAAGCATGTAGGAAATACTCAAAGTCTGTTGTCCCAACTCTCCATCATCTAAAGGGAAGGAGACTTTTACTTCCTCCGACGATGAGAGAACGGAAGCATCACAAACATTAAAATCCAAGGAATTCTAATTTATAGATAGCAGATCAGATCAGATCAGATCGGATAACTTATACTACACAAGACTAAAATTCAACTCACGAGACCAAGAACAAAACACAAGCTCATAAAGCTTTCAGTAAAACTCAGATCAAACTCTAGAAATAAGCCGAAAATGAATTAGAATGAGATCTATGGAAATCGAGAGAAAGCAGGTTACCTCAGAGCACCCCTTTTGGAAGAGCGACAGAGAGCTACGAACGAAGTTACCACCGCCTGTGTGTAGTAGTGGTTGGTCGAGTGTGGAGTGTGGACAAGATTTTAAAGGAATTGAAAAACTTGGTTGTCAAATAAGAAAAAGAAAAAGAAAAAG
This sequence comes from Aquilaria sinensis, assembly GCA_005392925.1. NCBI lineage: Eukaryota > Viridiplantae > Streptophyta > Magnoliopsida > Malvales > Thymelaeaceae > Aquilaria > Aquilaria sinensis. The sequence goes on from SMDT01000545.1 coordinate 68,641, forward strand.
AAAAGAAGATACTAGAAAGTCTAGGGTGCCGGCTAAAAACTGAGAGCTCGGTGGTACTTGTAGGTAGTGAGTTTCCCGATGAGGCTTATCATAAGTTTTTTTTTTGGACAAAGTGCCAAAGCATTGGGGACAAAAGTCTTGGTTTCCCGGGCTTGATTCCTTTCCCATCTCCCAGTATTATACAATGATTTTTAATGTTGGTTTAATTGTCTCTAGCGTTCCAAATCTATGTAAACAAAAAAAAAAACAAACAAACAAACTTTCTTTTTTTATTTTTGGATAATAATTTAGATAAGGTTTTTTTTACCGTTAATTACATTCTATTTTTTTTCCTTATTTTTGGTGAACTCATTTCTCATACTACTTTACATTAACTATTAGAATTCTAATTTTTCTATAAGCTTTTGAAAGCTAATAAATGGTTTAATTTTTCAGTTTTCCTATGACAGCAATTTTTTCCGTTATAGTTAACAAAAGCAATGGATGCAAGTAGGTTTTCAAGAATAACAGGTGGAAGTGTAATTAACACTATTACTAGGAGGAAAAGTATGTCAACACAGCTTTTAATATTAATGAAACATGTTACAAATTGTTTAGATTATTTTGATAAATTCTATTTGCAAAATTTGTTTAAGAAAGAGAGTACTTCCATTGTAACTACACAATTCATTTTAATTTAGTCAAGTTAATTTAATATAAATTATTTTTATTTTTATATCTTTTATATCTAGAATTTAGGTATAATAATCTATTGAAAATAAAATTATTATAAAATTATTAAATTTTTATGAAATTTTATAATTTTTTAATTACTGAAAAATAAAAATTCAGAAAAAAAATTTAATAATATCATAAAAATTTACTTTCAATAAATTATTATACCTACATAATATTGGTCTTTAAATAAAAAAGATATAAAAATGAAATTAAATTGTTTAAATTGGGTTATGTTTGTGCTAACTTTATTTTTGCCTCCATAGATTTTCTGCAAATATTCTAAGTATATGGCCACTCCCCAAAAAATACAATATTAAAAATTTAATATATATATATATATATATATATATATAAAGCATGATGCATCTAAGGGTATTTTTATCTTTTTCTTAATGAGAATGATTGTGAAGCTGACACATTGCACACTTTCTTTTTTTAGTAAGTTAACCCCAAAACTTTTACACATGGTTTATCGAATAGACCCCTTGTCTTCTGATGCAATATGGCGGTGACACATGGTAGTCAAAGCTGTAATTGTTGACTTACATTCAAAATTTAAATTTAGATAGATAAATACATGATTAAATTCATATTAATCTTGATTTTGTTGAATCCTTAAGTTTGAATTAGTGTAATAAGAAATAATCAAATCAATTTCTTATTTTTTTAAACTGCTGATCATATGTATTAGGTTGTATGTATCGAGGTTTAGGAAATTTGTGTTGATAGTAAATGTGGATTTTCTCATAAATTTGTGCATTTTGAAAAACAAATCAAAATTTTTATTTTGTAAAACTTAAAGTTGTTTATGAATTAGCACACAAGTTTTAAAGGTATATGTATATATCACAATAAACACTTTTCTCAACAGCTTCCTAGAATGCTAAACCAATAAAATTTTCAAAAACTTCTTAGAATGCTAAACGGATAAAATTTCAAGATAATGATAAAAATTCCGTAAAAATAAGGATGGAGCTAAAATTTTATGGATGATATAAACCAAAAACATATCGGATATATATAGTCTCCAACTGGGAATGAAATTGGTAAATATTAGATTTATATATATACCAGGAATAATTCCTAGGTTTGCAATGTAAGTTTTCTTTCTCAACTTTCAATTTTTTTATTATTCTTTCATCTATTATCAAATTATAGTAAGACAACTTTTACAATTTTTTTGATAGGAATATAGAAGCATGGATATTGGAGCAAAATTTGAATTCGGTATGTAAACATTGACCCTTTTTCTAAACTCATCTCTCATTTTTATCATACCACAACAAGCAAGTAACGCTAACACTTTTTTAAAAATATACAGCTGCAGATTTTTGATAGCCTCAATTATTGCAATTGAATACTTTCTTTTAAGGTCAGTAAGCATGTATTCTATTCAAAAATTGATTGACATGCAATTTTTCATTTATTTTATAGTCCACTAAAGAGAACATGCAATGTAGATATAAAAAATACAAAAAATTTACTTATACAATGAAGCTAGAATCTTTTCAGTAAATATTGATTAGTACTATATTTATTAAACAATAGACTCCTATTTATTTTGAAAATCCATAAGTGTTCTAATCTTGCCACGGGTTTGCCGCTGTACTATTTATTTTGAGCCAAAAAGAATTCGTAAGTGTTCTTTAAAAATAACAAAAGAACACAAAGTAGTCATTACAAGTTAAACAACCATCCTGAAACATCAAGTAAAAAAGAAACAAAATTGTTCACATCTTAAGAATGATGAAGCAAGTAAATTTCTATATTTTTTCATAAAAATAAAATTTTATGTTTAACAGAGGAATTTTGTCACGTTTTTTAAACTTTAAGCACAATCACTAAAATGTCATTTTTCAACCTTTAGTGACATATTGTATGATTTATAAAAGTTTTGGGAATATCTTATGTATACTTTTAAGAGATCATGGACCAAGGTTTTTTTTTCGGACTTTATTAACATTTCCAAAAGTTTTTAGTTATCAAACTAAAAAAATTTGAAAAGGCTTGCCTTAAAATTTTCTAAAATGTATATACTTTATGGATTTTTAATATACTTAACTTAAAACTAGAAGAATGAATCCTATAAAATTTTCAAAGATAGAGAATTTGTGGACTGTTAGAATATTAACGATTTAGTTTTTCAAATATTACCAAATACAATTATTCCTCCAAGTTTTTCTTCTAGGATTCCATTCATAGTTTTATTGTGATTCAATTTTTAATTTTCTTTTGCAGGCCTATATTTTTACAAATACATGTGCTAGATCTAAACTTTTTTTGTCTATTAGTCCATTTGAAAAAAAAAATGTATGTATGTGTATGTATATTTCTCATGTTTCCATTTTCTAACCTTTGGCCTTATATTTAAAAACATGTTATGTTTTTACTATCTTTCTTTTACAAATTCATTATATATAAAAGATGTCACAATTTGAAGGTTTTAACAAGGTTTAATGGTGCTAAGAGACACGAAGACATAACTGGTTTTTCTAGAATCCAAATCGATGATTATGTCAAAAAAATTTCTTTAAAATATGATTTTGGCTTTATCTTTTTTAATCTCATGTTAATACGAAATTGTATATGATTTTTGGAGAAGAACAGCTCATTTTAAAATTAAGATTGAAAATAATGATATATCCGCTTGAATTATTATTATTTAAAACTTAAAAGTTTAACATAAATAAATAAATTTTTTAATGATACTCAATATCATACTATAATAATTTGATACTTTTTAAGCTGTTGGTTTGATCTTATATTTTTATAATAATATTCCTATAATATTTAAATACTTATTATTTTGTGAAATTTAATACAATTCTAATTGCGTTTAAAGTCAAATAAAGTTGGCGAAGCTTTTCTTTTTTTTTTTTCCTTCGGAGTATGCTTTTTATTATTATTTTTTTCTTTTGTTATTCAATGTTCAATGCACCATAGACCCTCCAACTTGGCTAAAGTTTCCAAGTTAGTCCTTCAACTCCAACTCATCCCATTCAACTGGAACCGAAAACACTGCGAGAATCTGGATCTCTTTTGGCGCAAATGGGAATCAGCCTCACCCACAGCAACACCCGGGTTGGTGGCTAGTTTAACTTGAAACCTATTAACTACCATAGAACCGTATGCTTTCACATGTTGAATTGATGAGATTGAGCAGTTCAGTTCAAATACACGATCAAAAGGAGTCCATCATCTCAAATACATATACAGTCGATTGCTTGAAGCTTGTGAATTTTTTTAAACAAACCAATTGTTGTAAGCTAAATATGTCTGCAAAACTGCTTACATCATTTTCCTCTCTATTCTTGGGCATCAAGGTTAAATTGATAGACAAAATTGTGGGGACGTTGCCAAAGTCAGCAAAAAAATAGCCATCAATCCCTACTAGGGGGATTAGTTATCCGCCCAGGTGGTTATGGAACAAAGAGATAGCTGAAATTTAACCTCATTTGGATTTGTGGTCAAAGGACGTGAAGCTGATTTCCTTCATCTGAACTGCGCGGAGCAGAAGCAAAATGGAATTTGTATATTTTGAGCTATGCATGCATCCAATTATAGAATCACTTGTTGGTTCTCTCTAGAAATCTGTGTCTGCAACCGATTTGGGATGTGAATCTAGCCCGAGGCCTTTGCGGGACTTTCGCCATAACTGGTTCTCGAGCCCTAGCTTCTTCAGCTCCACAAGGCCACGCTCAACTGCAAATTAAAGGTAAAGCATCATCACTGTCGGAAAACTTAACCGTTCGTATCGGTCAATCTTGCTGTATAATTCAACTGTGAAACATGAACTGTGTGTGTAACATATACAGCTATTAAGAGAACTCTGATGAGTCCAAAACTTGTCACGTAAAACTGAAGGTTCATTTAAAACGAGAGGCCAGATGTACCATCAACTGCATCATATGAACTTGAAGAATGTGAACCATGTTCTTTCCAAAACCTCAGACGCTCATCAGCAATTTCAGGTTCCAGTCCATGGTTCTTCGCTCTTCTCCAAAAATACGTTAGCCATGCCTGCACAAATATAAGATCCAAACATCATTCAAAATTGAAGGAACATGACTTGTACAAGACTGATCAACATCTAGACATTTCAACATTCCTTCTCTATACGGTAAAGGAACAATATATTCCTATTCATCTTCTCACATTCTGATTTTGATGAATTTCGTAACCTTTTACACCGTGAAGCATTTAAAAAATCCTTCCAAATATCAACATGCTAAGCCTAGCTAGGTCAATTTTAAAGGAAAATAAAAAGAAATCCCCCCCCCCCCCCCCCCCCCCCAAAAAAAGACCGCATAATTTAGAAGAACACAAAGCTGGAAGGAAGCATCGCACCTGCTTAAAAGACACATCTTCAGACTCCTCTTTGCTCAATTCTAAAAGAAAGGAAATTACAAATTGATATGGTGAGAGTGAAAATATACGTATAAACTGCAAGTCCAACTGCATCATTTCCAAGGTCAAGAATATATGCTTGAGAGGAAGTCTTTTTATTTAGAAAAGAGCGCACATATCAGGCTCCAGCTGTGAAAATGCAAAGCCTATTCCATTACGGTCTCTCAGTTATTAACTTACCAAAGGCTTCAAATTGACCTTCAGTCGGTTGTTCATCTGCAATAGAACTCGATCAACTAAACCAAATTGCTGCTACCAGGAAGATAAAACTTGCGGAAGAAATTATGAAAAAGAAATCCATCACATCAAACTGTGCAACTGGCAATAACAATCAACCAAGATAATACTAAAACTAAATATTACCAGATCTAAGAGAATTCAAGCGTCGTTGTTGAGCCATAGCAAGTGCAACTGCATCCTCTACCTTCAGAAAAGCTTTTATTAGGGCTATTACTAAAAAGGAGGAAATAGAAAAGCATGCATCTTCAACAGATTTAATCTTATGTTCTTTCTAGATGGCTCGATCAATATTACTGGATGGGTTTTTTTTCCTTCCCTTAATCATATAACCATTAAATAGTAACTGCTCAGCTGTGAAAATATGATGCAAACCGACCTTCAGTGATGACAATTCTCGCAGACCTCTCTCAACGAAAAGCATGCTCTCTATATTTCTCTCCCCAAAAAGTTCATTTAAGTCTTCTAGGACTTTTGCTCTTTCCTCTCCATAGCTCTCACCTGCTGAACACAAAACAAGTAACAAAAGAATACAACGTCAGAAACTTGAGGCCTTGCCACAGCTCCAATTTGGAGATAAACACTTACGTGATGACTTCCCCTCTCTAGCTCTATTTCCAGCAGCTAATATAACTTCTGCAGGAAGAGGTGCAAAAGCTGACCAGTATTCAGACTTTGCTTTAGCTATTTCTGCGTGGATACCTGGATAAGGAACATGGTCGGTTTGATCTTGACATTGATAACCATTCCATCAAACTTTGTGATATAATTGAGGAAGAGTAGTGTATGGTATAATTTTATTTGACGTACGTCTCCTTTTGTTTGCATGCATGTGTGTCTGGATGTTCAGCTACTTAGATTCATGGTCCAAGTTCTGCTCGTCAAAGTGTCTCTGGTTTTGTTTCACTAACGAAGCTGATTAGAGTTTAAATGGACAAACGCTTTTCTTTTTAGGGTTTTTTATGAATGAATATTTCATATTTAAAGAAGTCAAGCTATCAGTTAATATCGTTGGTATGTGCACTTTATCTATTTGAACCTGTCCATCTATGAAAGATGAGCACTATCTGGCTCCTGAAATTCTTATTAATCTGTCAAATGTCACTAGTGGTTAAGGCCTGTGGCTGTTATCATGAGTTCCAAGTTTCAATCCCTCACTTCTCCTGGCCTCTCCCTTCCATTTACCCAGAGAAAAAAGACCGTAGCATGACTAAGCTAGTCTTTGGCCAACTAAGGTGGACACTTGGCCAATTCCCATGGTGCGGTTATTAACCTTTACCTACCCTTGGTTGGCATGCCAAAACACAAACTGAAAGCTTATCGGCTTTCTCACTTTTCGCTACAAGCAATTTCAATCTCTGAAGAATATTATTTCTACTCTGACCACAACTGTTTTTGGCGGAGTATATCCTTTGAACATTAGAGCAACTTAAACGAACAATAGCTTCCTAACTTAACAAAAACCTAGCAGCAAAAGAAAAGTAAACTGTTACCATGTTGAGCACATAAGCTCCAATACCGAGCAAGCCAGCATCTCTTCAGAACAACTTCCTCCTAAGGTTGAAAAACTGCAGATCAGCTATGACAACAACAGAGTGCAAACAGAAAAGGGCATGAAAAAAACTTAGAATAGAATATAAAGACCATCTCTTCTTGGGTCATCAACATTCTCTGGGTCATATTCTTGAGTAATTTGATTTCATTCTCTGCATCTTGGAGTTGCTCTAAGGCAGATGTTGCCTCATCTCTTGCTGTCTGTGATTGTTCGTATCAACAACTTGAGTTGTATATTTAATAGGTTGAAGAATTCAATTGTAATAATATCTGGAATTAGATTTAACAATACCTCAGCTTCTGTCTGAAGGACAGCAATTTCTCCTGGTACACTACCCTGAGTTTGTGATGCAACTCGCAAAGCAGCCTCTTTTCTGAGGAAATAAGTAAATCGATATGAGAAATCTGCTAGGGTAAACAATTATGAGATGAACTCAGTTGTAGCAACAAAAGCTTGCCTGCTAAGTAAGCGTGATTCTAGAGTTACACCTTCTCCAAGATTAGAAACCTACGAAAATTATTGAATCAAAACAATTACTAACAAACATGCAGCTGAAATAGATTCTTTGTTATGACCTACTGAAAATTTAAAGTCAATTACAAAATTGTACAAGTACACATACATGGCAAGCTGTATGCATAGGCAAAGTAATATTATGAAAAAGAAAAGTGGCAATATCAAAATTTTCCCAAAATATTATGAAAATTCACTCAACAGACAAAGAAAAACTCAAATGATAACCCAATTTGATTGCTAGTGAGAAAGGATGTCCAATTATATATTAAACATGTTTCAAATGGAAAAGTGCACATTTACATGGATATAAAGAAAATGTAACAATATGGAAAAAAAATAAAGAAGGAATTTCAAAGTACTAAATGAGTGCGCTCAGGTGTAAATAAATAACGAACAACAAAACATAGAAGCATCTCTCTTTGCAGTTTTTGCACATCCGCTGGCATGACTGAATTAGCTGGAGCACATACCATGTTGCAACTAAAAAGAAATAACCCATTAAAAAAATTGATTGCTGCTCCTTATGCTCATTCTGATACTGATGAATCTTCTATGACTGGATGGATACAGGAACATTACATGGACCATCATATATTCGTTTACATATTAGTAGTCATAAAACTTTAGATGATCACCTGTTGCTCAAGCTGCCTAGCTCTTGCTTCTGACTCTTCACACCTCTCTTCCGCAAGTTGAAGCTGGGGAGGCACAGATCACAATAGAGAGACCAAAAATAGTAGCCATGCTAATGGCAGAGCTTGCCTCAAATTAAGTTGACATAAAAAAAGTAGCAGCTGAAGTAGGAAAAACTGACTTTTCATTGTGAAGGATAAATTACCTAATCAACTAGCATGGGTAATATTACAAAATAAAAAATTGGACCATCAAACAACTATATTAGCTAAATGCTAGAGAAGTAACATGATATCAGATTTAGTGTGTTACCTTCTCGAGTAAACTCTCATTCTCTTCCTGAAGCATATCGAGCTGCCATAAAAAATGTTCACCTAGTCACTGGCAGCTCCATGATTTAAACTGTCCCCAAACCAGTACATACAAATTCTGAGAGAATGATGTGAAGATGCGTCTATTTTGAAGTGAACAAACCTCATCTTGTAAAGCAGAGGAAGATTGTTGATGGCTGTTTTCTTTTAAGCTGCTCCGGTTTACAAGGTCCACTGACAATCTGCAGGAACTACAAACATTAAAATGATAATATATTCAAGAAAAGTTGGTGCCTAGCTCCTAGGATTTTCACGCTCCCTCTGTCCATGATATTTGTCACTTTTGCCTTGATAGCAAAAGTTATGGATGTTGTGCCGTATAAGCTTATGATATATATTTCTCGGAGGTTAACATTGCTAAATTGCATGATTACAACAAGGAGCATTCATGGGCCCTACATAATGGGAAGGGTACATTTGGAGGAAGATGTATAAAAATGGAAAAGTGACACATATTTTGGGACAAGGAAATTGGAAATATTACATACACTATGGGATAGAGGGGGTAACAGTTCTATTGCATTGATTTAATCCCGTTAAAACCAGCTTGTGGACTTATTTGAAACTCTGCTGTCTGGTCTAACAAAGGTTTTTTTCCAAATATGTATATGCCAATTAAATCCATAAGAATTCCTATCATTAGGTCACTCAAACACCAAAGAAAGAATATTATTTCATCAGAATGAAGACAAGGATTTTACTTGCTTCTTCAGAGAGAAACCACGCAAGTCTAAGGCTGTGACAGACCTTTTATCTCTTTGACTTGGGGTTTCGGTTGCAGCCATAGACAGCTGGGGCTTAAGTGATATTTTCACACCGGCTGGCACCATCGGAACAGATTTTACTCCTAGATTTGGACGACCAGCTGATGTAGAAGCAGATTGAGGTTGTTCAACAGAGGGCAGTGAAGGTCGTCCCATAGGGGTCGGCTGATTGGTAGGCTGAGATGAAGACTGACTAGCGAAAAACATGCAAAAATACTTATAAAGCTAAACTAGTTGATAATTTATGTGTGAAAAAAAAAAAAAGGTTACATAAATCAATCGACTTAGAAATTCATTCACATCAGGCAATGCATAAAGAGTAAATCCGTCCAAGTATGCAAAATGAGATTTTCTCACACAGCCACCTTTATAAACAACCCAAACAGGCATGTGCTCATATTCAGTCAGGTGGTACTTATTATGCCCAGCAGATGCCACAGCTTTGTTTAAAACTTTCACTGAGAGAAAAGTTCATTTTGAAAAAGAAAATTCTGCTATCATTTGAATTATGCAGTCAAAAGACATTTAATATCCTCAGAACTTGTGAATGCTGAGCTAACTAAACCATTTCAATTATTCAGTCTGGAGAAGGTGATGAAAAGGAAATAAAAACCTCAATTTTTAGCGGCCAAATTTTTATTAGTGCCTTTTGTAGGAAGGAAATATGGGAAAAAATGTTAAAACATTGAGGAAAAATAAACCCAAGCTGATGAAAAGGAAGTCCAACTTACCAGAACAAATGAAAATACTGAGAATATTAGTACTTCTGTTTTGATGGCAAAAAATAATAAGCTACCAAGATTAAAAGAAGAAGAAGAAGAAGGAGAAGAAGAAATTGTACTTCTGTTTCCAGAATATAGAAAACTTGAAGATTGACTTTGTATGTTGAAAGGTGTAATATGTAATAACAGTTTCTTTCACAGCATGGCTTTCAAAATATGCTTAAAATGATGATATGCAACTGTAAGTTAGAACTGACATGGGTGAGGGCAAAGTTAATATCATTAACAGCATTGGTTGCCTATTTCCAAAGAAAATGCTCAAAACGAATGTAGGTCAGTTTTAAAAGAAAGTGAGGACTGTTGGCTCAAAAAATAGAGAACCATCAAAAGTAGACCCAAATTTGTGATGGTTAAACAGGAAGTTACCATGTTAGAAGATGATCGATTCACCCTTCCGTTACTGGCAAGCCGTATACTTGCTCTGCCACTCATGGGACTACTATCATGTGGATCATCTTCATCATTTTCATTATCACTTGATGGCTTTGCCATTGTTTGCCTTGGAGCCATATTTCTTTTCTGTGTTGCAAAACAGTAATTATCAGAAAATAGCTGTGTGAATAGAAAAATTTACTACATATAGGGCAAAGGAGAATCAAATACAATTTATTGTAGTACTGATGTAGTGCACTGAGACAATTTTGGTTTAATTTTTATTTCCTCTTTTCCACAAAAACCATACATAATGCAAGGTCACAAAACACAAGGTCCGGAAACAGCTAATACCACTTATTGCAAAATCTCTCAACCTTAGACTAAGATATCAGGGTTCAAATGATTCCTGTCAACCCAGAGAAGAAGCAAGCAACTTAGTGAGACACAAACCCGATTGGTGGCCTTAGGCCAGTTTGCTCAATTTCAGGGCTAACATGGTGAAGGAGGGATGAGGGAAAAGACGTGAAAAATTCCAACTTAATTTTCTCCTCCTCAGATCAATAACAACATGTAAAAGAAACCATATTTACTTCATTTTAAATGCATCTATGAGGTTTTTAAATATTAGAATTCAGTGTTTTTAGCCATCAATCGTACTGATCTTCAATGGTGCCTCACCGCACTAAAGTACAAGCCTTTACATCCTCAGCATCTAAAAGCACCTTCTATCTTTCAGAACGCTCAAGATTGTTGGGCTTTAGATTAGGTACTTGCAACGTCAAGACTAATGCAAGAAAAAAATGCAAAGATATTCTTAAACCTCTAAGATGATTTTGACTAGTAGCCACTTTCTCCATTTAATTAATCTTTTAATTGGGAAATGGTGGTGGCTTGAACGTTTTTGTTCTGTTTTCTTCTCAAGAGACTATGATCTATAAATTTTTGAGGAAGCATAAGTTTCAAATAATTACCATAGTAGATAATGGGCGCAATCCCTTTCCACCAAGCCCAATGCTTGCCGTTCCACTTACTATCTCGTCATCATCATCCTCATCTGGATCAATCGCTTGTGGCATTTTCACTTGCGGCCTTTGAGCAGCATTCTTGTTCTGCATTTTGAACATAAGAGCAAATTTCTCTTTCTAAACCAAATTGGAACATTATTATTAGTATTTAACAAAATCTAGTTTGACAGCCAGTGCAGGTCGAATAATGTTTCTATGCCTTGCACATGGAGAGAAAGACAAATCTATTATCACTGCTTCAAGCTAATCAATGACATAATTACCATAGAAATGCCTGTCCGCAATGCCCTGCCACCAAGCCCAATAGTTGCTGTGCCACTCACTATATTGCTATCATCTTCACTGTACGAATTTGCTTGCATCATCTTCATATTTTGTAAAGGCCTTTGAGCTGTATTTTTGTTCTGGTTTTTGCGAGGTGACTCCAAGTGAGAACTTTGGGTTTGTAACTAGAATTCAAACGTTAAATGAAGATCATCCTTAAAAATAATAAAAAATAAAAAAATGTGGGGAACTCTTAAACAAATCACATAAATTGGGACCTAAATGCTTATGTGGAACGCTTAAGGGTGTAAAGCTCATGATCTATTCATAAACAATGCAGCTCCTCCTATAATGGAAAGCTCATGCAAGTAGATATTGTACAGAATAAATATTCAACTGGCACTGGTAATTATGGAGAGCGCGCACAATAGTTAAAAGTGTAACAGCATTATGGAACCAAAAGAAAACATGAAATATACTAGGTAACTACCATAGGAGAAGCTGAACGTGTTGGCCTTTCTCGAGCAAGACCAATGTTTGTTGTGCCACTCGCTAAGAGCTCATCATTATCCCCATCCTCATCAGCAGATTGCTGGATTATTGACTGTGGCATACGCCTTTGACCAGTTGTGTTGTTCTGGATTTGACAGTTTATGTGAGTACTCTCTATTTATAACAGAAGTCAAGGACTAAAAGTTTCTCCCTGCAGAAAACCTCAAAGTGCGGGCACATGCATCAAAATGCATGATATACTAGTTTTGGATGGTAATTAGAATATCAGCATAATAACATGCTTGTGCTACTGACACCAACTACCAGAATCGACACAGTACTCCAATCTACTTATTTCAGGTCCCCCCATTCTAATCCATGTTCTTACGTTCATTTAGATGTATCTAGGCTAGTTACAGAATTGGAGCAAGAATTAATGTATGCCAAGAGATACAAACCTTTGCGTTTTTTTACTCTTTTTGTTTGGGTTCATTGGAGATGCTTTGAGCAAATAAATACTTGAGACTAATACAGTTGTTCATCTTTACTTATGAAAAGCTAATAATGCTTGTTCTCTACTGTGGATTCCCAAGAGCATGTGCTCAGTTCGTGTGTTAAAAACACTAAAGGGAAACAAAAACTTCTTCGAAAACAAGTATGTATCAAGATAATGATACCCGATTTGATCAATTACCAGTGGAGAGCGTGCACGATTTACCCTTGCGCCGACAAGTCCAATGCTCCCAGAGCCACTCCCGACGTTATCATAGGCAAGCTCTTCATCGTCGTTTTCCTCATCATTCTGCTGGTTCGCCATAACCGCTGCAAGTCTCTGCGCAGCAGCTTTAGTTTGCGCCTTCCTCGAGCTACCAACACCGACTGATCCCGCACGCGTGTGACGGTTCAGCGGCGACAACATTGGCGACAGGATCGGCGACGAAGCGACGATTGGAGACGGTTGCATGACGGGCGACGTGGGCGTCGCTGAGCCAGCGGACGGGCTCCTGTGTCTAGTGCGCACCGGCCTTATCCTATCCATCGTCACTGCAACGCCATTGAAAGAAAAAAAAATAAATGAAACAAAATAAGTTAGTTGCACGTCGTGGATCATATGATTCACAAACAGATTAGGGTTCCTAATTTCAAGAAATTAAGACGCTTACCGATGATCGATACGGCAAGAAACAGAATGCGAATATGATAGTTCGCATAATTTGGGAGAAGCAAGGAAAAAAATGGAAAGAAAAATGGCGACAAGTTGAGAGGGGAGTTGGGAAGGGGGTGGTGGGGGCGAGAATGAGAAGAGAGAAGGATCGATTTCGGTTGAGAAACTCGGATGATCCGATGGTTCAGGCAAAAACTAGGGGAGGAAAGGAGGAAACCGACGTGGGAAATAACGGTCTGCTTCCAGGTTTTGAAATATCTAGAGACAATTCTTTTCTGTTAACGTGCACTATTATTGATAAATGATTATTATTAGTTTTTTTTTTTGTTAATCAGAAACAAATGCATGAAAAAAAGGCAGGGAAGGAGGGAAGCGCATGATCATAAGCTGGAGCAACATACTAATAAGATATAACTATCAGAGCACAACAATCTATCTTTTGTAATGCTTAGTCCCTAAACTTGTGAAAATAAATTAGTCAACCTCCTTAATTATATATGCAAGGCATGTGACTTCATTTGTTCTAACGCCATTTGCTAGCATTTTTGCAGCCATGAGTGAAGTTGAGTAGAGTGGGCATATCTTGTTTCAAATTCATTTGGGATTTGGGAATTTGGGCAAACAAAAAATCCTAGTGTTACGTGCCAAACAATGTAAAATAGTTGAGTAATGAGTTACGAGCTTGATTTCCTTTTGATATATGCTTATAGTATGATTTTGTATAATTGTTTTTTGTTTACTTTGATTTTGTTTTGTCTCGTATGATTTCCAAGACCATGGGCTCCAAGGGAGCTCCAAGCAAACGCTAATGGATCCCTATGATAAAAAGAGCTTGTATGCTATTTGTCTGGTTGTTGTTTATTTTTTTGGCAAACTTATTGATTGTCTAATCAATAATTTTTTTATGTTTAATTCTATAAGCCAAATTTATGGATATGATTTTCAATGTGATTAGGCTCGTCAGTTCTATAGTTTAGTTTTTCACATAGTGGTGATCTTGCATGATTTCTGGGTAAAATCCAATTTTGGTTCCTTAATTGTTGGATTTGTCTTAAAATGGTCTCTTTACTCTAAAAGTAACTATTAAGGTCCCTTAACTCAAGCAACACGTTCAATTTGAGTCCATCCAATATGTTGGTGTTGTATCTGATGAAAAATGCATACTAGAATGACAAGAAACTTTATGTTAAGATTGACACAAATAAATAATTATAAGGATTTCACAAGTAAATTAGGCCAAAATATTTTCATCTTTGTCAAATTTCCTTCTCCCTACTATCGATCTTTCAAATGCGCACAGTGACACCGAGCCAATTTTCTTCCTTCTCCCCAAACGTTCTCTCAAATTGGCAAAGAACCAGATTTACCATGGGGCTGTCGACTAGAGTTGTAGCGGGCGACACCGGATATTTTCTTCTGTTCCCCAAACTCTCACTTTCTCTCTCTGAATATTCTTCCTAGATGCTCTCTCTCCCCATAGTCTTCTTCATTCAACAGTGCATAAGAGATCCATTCATCGATGGATCTTTCCGTTCGGTGTGACCCACATCGATTCTTTCTGTTCAACGTCACCGGCTTCGGTCCTTCTTTGATTTCGTCGCCAATTTCTTTGTCCAGTTATCTGCTTCTGCCACCGTCTCCAATCACCATCTTCGATCGTCTACTCCTACTCCTCCAATTCTCCGTTTCTATTTCCTTCGCTCCTCCAATTCTTTGCTCTTCCAATTCCTTGTCCCCGTCCTTTGTTCCTCTGATTCTCCATTTCCATCCTTGGCTAGGGATTTGATTCTCCAATTCGAGATGGTGACTAAGGAAGAGAAGATTTGGCCGGCGAAGGTAGAGAAGATGATGACGGCGACTAGGGAAATTTTGGTTAATTGACAATTTAAGTACCTAAAATTTGGTTTTTTGTCAATTATAGTATAGGATTTATTATTCTATCAATTTTATCACTTGTTGTCATAAAAGAACATGCCACGTGGCATTGTGGGGTCAAGCAGCGGAGTATTAAGTGTCACGTATGCATTTTCTGTAAAAATATAACAGCCAAAATAATAGATGAGACTCAAAAAGGACAAATTGAGTGAGTTAAGGAAACTCAATAGTCTCTTTTAAAGTTAGGGGACCATTTTAGGACAAACTAAATAGTTAAGGACCAAATTTGGATTTTATCCCATGATTCCGTCTTACTCAGTTTGCCGGTGGCCTATTTTATTCATCTGTTGTTGCTTGTTTGCTATCTTTGGTTGATAATGCTTCTGGTTTTATTCTATTGTGGAATGTTTCTTTTACCATATGGTTTTCAATTCTTTTCGATGTGATTGTTGTAACCTTACTTCTACTTTTGTTGCATTGATCAGTCTATACTTACTTTGCATCAATTCCTTGTAGGTTTGGCTTTTGAGTGAGCCATTCCTCTCCGAGTGTTCATGTTCTTTTTCATAAATGGAACACTCACGTCATCTCACAAAATAAAGCCACATGACTCGCACATATAGTCAAAGGAGTTGCTTCCGAATTAAAATTCAAGAGGTTAACTATCGTGGTCAACTGCGTTGGAGAGCTACCCCATATTTTGGCCACATATTGCTTCACAAGTAATAAGCAATCTAGAATTTAGCTATAGCTATAAACTATGCGAGCGATTATTCTCACACACAAGAATTATTCTTTCATCCATTTGTGGTGTAGGTAGTTTATATATATATATGGCAGAAAAATGATATAAAAAAAAAAAAAAGGTATATATCACGAAGCAATGAACCTTTTCCAATATATGAGAAAACGCTTATTATAGAATCGAGCACACATGAAGGGAACTTCTCCTCTGGATTTCTTCACACTTCACTCGATAATGACCGACACAAAAACCCTTATTTTATAAGAATTAGTCATGCGTATTCGCATAATATGAGAAAAATAACTGAAGGGAACCATTCCGGAAGACCAAATAGAATAATATAGCACGCTTGGCATTCCAAATTTCCAATTAAATCCAACTAATGCAGAAAGTAGACTGCAATATTATTGCAACAATTAGCATTGCAGCAGGGCAGAAATATGCTCGATCCAAAAACCCAATATTACCTCAGCATTAGGAAACGAAACAAAACAAAAAGAATTGAAGTTTCATTCTTCTGCTGGCCTCTGTCCCAAAACTGGAATGTCTTCAAACCGTTTCTGCTCAAAACCAGTAACACAGAGTTTTAGGTTAAAACGAAACATGACACTTGTGAAGCAAGTATGTAATCAATCTTGCATATAGAAACACATTGAACTCAGCTGCAAAATGTAACAAAATCCAAATACAAATGCATATCCATGCAAACTCACAATTTAACAATCCGCAGCATATGGAACAGAGAATAGAGGAAAAAAGACAGAAGCAGATACCAGATAGATTCAATATAGCAGGTCTAGAAGTCAGAACTCAAATAACACACATAAAGACACACAGCATCTGCCTCTAAATAGTTCAACGAATCCGCACAGTTATTTCTTGAACTCAAGTGCAATAGAAGCAGTACTCTTTCTTCCCCCAAAAAACTACCGCAAAAACTGAGCACCAATACTCGAAGTCACACCCATACACCATGGTCCTTTAGAAAGAAAATTTTAACAATTCACAGGAGTGCATTGTAATCAGACCTAGATGCTTGATTTTCAAGTATTGAAAACAAATGTATAAAGCGACACGGCTCTTACTTTCCATGTCATATGTTCAAGTGCTCATGGTTCTTAAAAATTGAAACACCATTAATACAAGTATACTATCATAAAGTGAAATCCGTACCCCAACATTGTTGTATTCCCAAAGCTTATGTACTCCATAATCAACAGCCTACAAATAAATACATCACAGTTACAATTGCTACATAATTGACCATGGTACACTATTTGAAAAATTTAACAGTCTCATATGATCATTACTAAGTAAGAACAGCATGTTATTAATGGTTTTTCAGTAAAGAAAAATTCACTGCCATGAGCTGCTGGTGCATGAAGCTGTACCAGTGGACTAGTTAGCAACTTTGGTTCTTTTAGCCTAGCTGGCTAGCCCTCTAGATGTGTAATGCACCAGAGTTGGTCATGGGTTGTCCAATTGCCATGAAGAACTTTGAAACTAATCATGGTCTTGTGAGCAATCTGTGTAGCTGAAACTCAACATTTCAGATACCACGGAAACTTTTCCAAGATTGAAACATATGAAAGAGTTCTCTACAGACATTTTGAAATCTCTAACCACAACCCAGCATCTGGACGCCAAATCTTACTAAAGTGATGTAAAATGAATACTGAGATATAATGGCAATATATATGCAGTAAACGATCACAGACTCCTGAAGCAATTATGAGCAATTGCATAACTGCTGTAGCTTGTAGGTAGACATTCCACATTCCCAATAACCATTGTGACAAGAAACAACCAGCAAATGAAACAGTTCTTTGGCCCTGAAAAGACCACTAAGGGTGTGCGCGTGAGACAGCATTCAACATTAATGACTTTTTTAAGTGGACCACGAATGCACATCCAGGGCTCTTGGAATGAAAAATTGAAATCCCAGTTCAACCATGGAGTCACCTAGCAATGAATTTCATTGAAGGATTAGGGAGCTACTGGTACTGTGCTTGCCATTATAAGTTTTACATGTATTAACAATCTTGTGAGCCAATTGGATTTAGGGACAATTTCAAAGATAAATATAGAAGCCTTAATTGACATTTTATTTGAATCCCTCGCATTGATCCTGCCCTTTCGATTCACTATCCCTACGGATTCAGTTTCAATTGAAGATCTTCAGAGCGTAAAAACAAACAAAGCACAAAACTTTATAGATTCACGTCGACGGCTAAATCGTGAAAATCAAACAGACAAGAGATATAGTAATCGGGAGACAATCTTACACGCTCGCCAAGGAAAGCTCCGGCGATGACGAAGGTGACGTAGACGGAGTTACGACGCATGATAACTCTGTAGAGGCCTTCGACGAGGCCGCCGCCACGTCTTCGAGCAGTGTAATCCATGGTGGTTCCGGTGGCCTAACAGGCTCACTGTCGGTATCAGCGATTTAGGGTTGCAGGGTCTTCGTTCCGGTAGTCGTGTGTGAGCAAACGGATCGAAGGGAAAGAGAGCGTTACGCCATCTTATATAGAGTGCTATATTGGCTTCCTTGAAAGTTGAGGGCCTTATTCGTCGTGAACTAAAACATTAAGGCCCTATATTAGCCTTATGCCACAAACGAGGTGAAGTTCCAACGGGTCGGACTTCGGACTTTTCATTTCATTGTTTCCAGCTTCATTCGAAGAACGTAATCGAACAACTGTGCAGGCAAGTTCGATAGGATCTAATCTCCCAAATCTCAATAGCTTCATCGGAATAAGAATCTTCGATCATAGAGTCCCAATTCTAGTCAGCGGGATTGTGGTTTCAAACGAATTTAAACCCTAAACCTCTAAAATGCAATCCTCATTTTCAGTTTTGGCATCCGAAAACCCTAGCAGTCATTCGTCCAGAGCGCTCAACTGGTGGCTCGTCGACTGCCATGGAATTTGGCGCAATTTGGCTCTTATTCTCGCCTCTCTTCTGTTCGTTTTTTACTTGGCGTTTCAGGCCAAGAAGAGTTTCCAGAAGCTCTCTCACGGCAGGTCCCATCTCATGATCGCTTACTATGGATGCCTTTGGCTGGTTAGCCTGCTCAATCTTTCTTGGTGTTGCCTCCAGGTTTGTGGTTTATCATTTTTAATTTCTTGTTTTTTTCTTTCTTTCTTTTGATTTGAGGTCTATCGACATCGAGCTGGCGAGCAGTTGGGACATTCGTCAAGTTCTTGATGCTTTAATTTGTGATCGAAATTTGTTAGAATTTCCTTCTTTTTCAAATTTTGAGTGTAAATTATTGAACTTCTGCCTTCTTCAATGCTAAAGAATCTTTCTGAGTTGTCTAACCCTGGTAATGGCACTATGAAGGAGATTTTGTTTCTGTTATTTTTTAATGAGTGAGAGAAAGACTTGAAAGGAAATGGAATATATGTGCCTAGAATTTGTCTTAGAAATGATTTCCTGCCAATTCTGAGAAATTTGAGAACTGTCTTGGAGCCATCATTGCTCTCATTTTGGTATCCTTCTAATCTTGTTGATCTTAGGAAGCCATGAGGATATTTCACAGACATTGTTATAGTTGTCTGTTCTGTTGTCCTTATGTGGATGTATCATGTATAGGTTGGTCAAGCTGATTGTACCTTTTTAAGCTCTTTTTCATACTAAACTTCTAGATGAAGAACGCAGATTTTATATATATATATATATATATATAGAGAGAGAGAGAGAGAGAGAGAGAGAGAGAATGAAGATAAAGAATTTAAGCTCTCTAACTTCCCCCCTTTTCTTGAGACAGGCATGGGAATGCTCCCCTGGAAAGGAGATGGCTTGGAATCTCTTATCTCTGTTCACATTATCTGGGATGCTATTTTTGGAAGTCAGCTTGTTAGCTTTTCTACTGCAAGGAAACTATGCTAGTGGGTTGGAAGCTTTGACAAGAACTTTTGTGGTCTCAGGCCTCGTTGTTGGCTTGGATTTACTCCTCAAGGTCTTTCTTGTACTTGGAACTATTTTACTACTCTTGCAGTCAAATACCATGTGTCATCAGATGATAAAGAAGAATGGCATATACTCTATATGTTCTGTTGCATCTCATTGGGTCCTCTGCTTTGCCTTCCACCGACCTTAGTATGTTAGGTTTTATTTGGATGCTCTGCCTTTTCAGGGGAAGAATGCTTAGATTCATGTAGTGACATTCAATTCAACTAGTTTGAGATTCAGAATTTTTTAATGCCACTTAGTCCGCAAAACAACAATGAATATCACATGTTCAGGGCTTGGTTCATGGCCCCAGAATCTTGTGTAAGCAGTAGCTCAATGCATCCTTGGGTTAAGTCATTGCGGCTAAAGTTATTATTTATTTGGAGCTTATTGGTTGTGACCTCATTGTGCTCATTCACAAGGGGAAAGGAAAAGGATCCAGTTAAATGCTATGGCTATGAATATTAACATTCCATTGGGCATGTTTCTGTTTCAGGTCATTTACCTATTTGGGTTCAAGATCCCTTTGTTCATTGACAACCCTGAAAATCCCCATCACATGAAGTGGAACTTGTGGGTTGTGCATAGGCTTGTCCTTACTGCTGTCTATGGTTTCATCTTGTTCATGTACCACTCTGACTGGCGAGAAAGGTTGCCAGGTACGTTCAGGCAATAAGTAGCAGTGAAATTTGGCAAGAATTTTCTCTACCATGAAACGGTTCAACTTGATGTATTTATTTATAATTTTTTTTTTCCATCTGCAGCTAGGCCAGCATTCTATAAGTATGTGGCTATCATGTTTGCCTTGAATGCACTGGCACTGTTTGGATGTGGCTTATCCGGGAATGGAGCTGGATTTGGTTTCTGGTGATTCTTGATCGACTACTTTGAAGTTCTAACTTCTGTTTGCGAAGGCTTCTGTTAAAGGATGCTGATTTATTTTTTTTTCGCAGGCTGTATGATGTGACAATTGTTTGCTACCACGCTTTCTATCTGCCGCTCATTTATGTGACATTTCTGGCCGACTTTTTCCAGGTAGTTATTGACTTACTGTTCATCTGTTGAATTATCTTGGTGTCCTCTGAAATTTCTGTCTTTCTCGTCAATGTGATCCATCAGTTCCTGAATTAACGCACCATCTACTCTCTGAGCCTTGATTTATTAATATACGAATACTGCAGGAGGAAGATTTGCATTTAGAGAATGTATACTACTCGGAGATGAAAGACGCAGGCTTCTTTGATGCGGACTGGGAATAATGCTTTGTCCGTCTCATCTTGTGAACCATAGAAGACTGCGATACTCGAGAATCAGAAGATTCGTGCGTTAATGGGCTCTGTAAATTTGATGTAAATGTGATTGTTGTTTGCTGAACCCCGATCGCCTGTTGATGGTACATTTAACGGCAACGCATCCATCAGACGTTAGTTTATGGTTTATTGTGAAAATACGTGCCATCAATATTTTACACGCCTGTGTATCCCTGGTTTTGTGAATTGCTGTCCCGCTGAACCCATAGTTAAATGAATCACCCATAAATTTCCTTATAGGGACTTTTACTTTTACTTTGAATGGGTGGTTTGGAATGCCACTTTGGTATTTTGCAAAAGATTGTAGCAAAGTTTCTCGTACTGTGAACTTTAGAAAGCCTCGTCATCAAATAGAAGGTATTAAGAAGGATAATGAGAAAGAAGTCGGTTCTCTTTCTAAACCACTAACAAAGATGACATAAACTGGGAGGTGCACACAAGCTACTGGCATCTAAAGGCCTCTAAGTAGAACAGTACAGAATTGCAAACAGGAATCCAGGAGTCCATTGAGGGAACAAGAAGATAACAGGAAGAGAAGTAACACTTGGATTTGGTATCTTTAGCACTGAATGCTTCCTAGGCAGGCCTGCTTGCAACGAGCTTCTCTATGAGATCTGCAGCATCCTGAACAGTTGTGATGCTTTGGGCATTCTCCTCTTCCACGCTTATACCAAATTCTTCCTCAAGACCCATCACAATCTCAACCTGAAAACCATAACATTTCCTGTGCTTAAAAACAGAAACATTACTTATAGTGCAACATTGGAGGCAGAGGTAACTATTTATCAGGCACAAGATTGGGAAGCAATGTCCGTCAGTCATGGTAAATTTGTGGAGAATCATCGCAATACCGTATCAAGAGAATCAGCTCCAAGTTCTTGAAACTTGGAGGCGCCAGTAAGCACAGAGTCAGCGGGAAGTGCCAGCTGCTTTCTTACTATCACACACACCTTATCCACTGTCTCAGGTTTGGCCTGCATGCGCAAATAAAGTAAAAAATGGAGGGGGAAGGTGGGGGACCATGAACAAAGGGTTTCAAGATAGATCTTTGAGCTGAAGAACATACTGCACAGCAGATCCGCAATCGAGCTGGCATTGGTCGGAAACCAAAAGAGAGGCCGCGTCTTCCCTGGCTAGAAGTTGAACTCAGCCTCACCTCACAGATTCCGGCCGTGACCTCCCAACAATCAACAAATTACAAGCAAACTAATCAGCAATTAACCCAAAACTAAAAACTGGTGCAAGGGGAAAAAATCCCCCAAGGATGAATTACTCAGAAAGTTCCAAACACATGCTTGAGAAGGAACAAGTCTGATTCCGACAAACCTACATCTAATAATGACATAATGCAAAACCTTAACCACATTATTTGAACTTCTGCACGCTAAATCATGCCCCTTTGACAAACTGGTTAGGTCCGGTCCCACCGAAATGAAGTACTAATAATCAGGAAGTTCCAATGGTTCAATTAATACCTCTCTCTCTCTCTCTCTCTCTCTCTCTCCCTCTCTCTCTCTCTCACACACACACACACACAGAGTAAACACACACACAACACTGAAATTAGTTTCGCATCGGAAATCAACAAGAACAATAACTTGTTTCATATCAAGAGTTTCCAAAAGTTACAGCTACCGCAAGATAAGCAAGAGCAAAAAAGAGATCGTACAGAACAAGCCTAGTAGCGATGAAGATTTCCAAACAAGATGATTGAAAAATCGAATCTCCATGAGAAATGGGAGAGGAGAGAGAATTACCAAAGCCTGACGGGATTGGGTGGAAAGAGATTGAGCGGTGAAGGAGGCCATTGCAGGGTGAGAGAGGCGGAGAAGACGAATAGAGTGACCAAGTGGCTGCTCGGCGCTAGGGGCTGCGCTTCTTCTTCCAGCCAGTTGCTCTCAGAAGATTCTAAAATATAGTCCTTGCACCAGTACGCCAGCGTAAATGGCATAAATGATCCCTAACCTATAACTATTGTTTCGTTTTAGTCCCTAACTTATTGAAGGTCTGTTTTGCTCCTAAATCTATTAAAAAGTTTCATTTTGGTCCTAAATTTATTAAAAACATTTCATTTGATCCCCATTGGATGAAATATGTTAACTTAAAATATTCATCTTAAAAAATTCTTAGATCATAATTTAAACAATCAGGTAACTGTTTTATAATAAACTTAATATGTATATTAATTTTTTTATAGTTAATAAAAAATTCAAATCATCTTTTTTTTCTTTTAGTAAATTAAACTTATTTTATTCAAGAAGAAAAAACTACTAATTTAAATTATCTATTTGCTATTAAAAAATATTAAATTATTTAAATTTACTGAAAGACAATTATTGACTATTTAAATTAGAGTTTCACAAGTTTATGTTAAACAACTATTCTTAGTTAATGAATTTCATTTGGTAAGAACCAAAATGACACAATTTTAATATGTTTAGAACCAAAATAGAATATTCAATATGTTAGAGATTAAAATGAAATGATAATTAAAGGTTAGGGACTATTTACCGATTTACTCAATTTAAAAAGTTGATGATTTGGCAAAACTCTGATTTGAAACTAGAAGTTTTATCCTTTTGATATTCTAGTCCTTATAGTTTATTCTCTGTCTTATTTCTTTGATTTAAGAGTTACATAAAATTTAAAAGATTTTATTTCTTAGTAATTAAAGATTATTATTAAGATTTATTCAGACTATCACCTAACTCATATAGTGACAATAAGACCCGTTGTTGAAATGAGAGGGCTGTAAGATCACACAAAATATTGATAGATAGTTGTTTAAGATATTAACACTAATTCATAATCACTAATAGATAAAATCTTTAAAATTTTGTCTAGGTCTACTTCAAAGAGACAAGAGGAAGAAGAAATTATTGGGAATAGAAAAAAAAGAGCTTACTAACTGTTTTAATCAGAGATGTTGAGAAAAAATTAGAAAATTGGAATATTTTTAAGATTGATAAATTAGATGTTTATCAAAAAGGAACTTTTGATTTTAGAATGACTTATACCATTAAAACGGGAGAAGAAATTGTTCCAATAATGAAAGAAGATCTAAGTTTGAATTGTTTTCAAATTTCAACGTACATGATCAAGAATCATCTAGAAAATCGCTATAATTATTTGCACGTTGGTCTTGTGCAAATTGTTTTAAAACCTATAACAAGAAATGGTTTGAACACTTTTATGATTATTGCCTTAAGAGATTGTGGATATAATAAATTCTCTAATTCTCAATTAGGCATCATAGAATCAAGTTTGTGTGATGGATCAATTTATTTTAATTATCATCAAAATTTTGCTATTTTTTTAATATCCTTATATCATGAAAGTCTTAATTGCAAATATCATGACATCTGGTTTTAATATGCTTTAAGGATCCCAGAATCTTGCTTTGATTTATAGAATTTATTACAGAGTAATGACAACACAAATTGAGCCTAAAGCTTTAGAATTTGATACACAATGAGAAATTTTATTGTTAAAAGGTAAAACAAGAAAAAAAAAGTCATGTTATCATTTCAAAATCAATTAAATGAAGAGACATCAAGTTTCTAGAAAAATGGATTTTTCAGAATAAAAAACCAATGAAATTTTTGAAACCTAAAAAATTAGAAAAGATTATTCAGTATGAAAATAGAGAAGTCAAAATAAGGTTTAGCAATGACAGAATTACAAGAATTGATTTTTCAGAACCTGGACAAAAAAGACTTCCCTCAAGAATAGCTTATAAACCCTTCAGGGCTTCATGCTCTTATGTGCCATAATCCAAACATAAGAAACTAGTAAGAGGAGTTAGGAAATCCATAAAACAAGTCTCACATCATGTCTATAGAATTGATCAAGTTGTCTTAGAAAAATGTCAAAACTCTAGACAAAAAAGAAAAGGAAACAAAATTTGTTTTCAGAGGATCACCCAATCCTAATTTTTTGGATTTTCAATTGAATGTTTTGACTGAACCATTTAGGTTTGACTCTCAAAGTCTAAATAAAAATTTGTTATAAAAAAAATAAAATTAAGAAAAAATGATTTTTTTGATGTATATACCAAAGAGGATAAAAAGGAAATTAAACATTTTTGGCATAAGAGAATAATGAGAACTAAAAAGAATTTGAAATTCTTTGAATGGTTTATCTTAGCCATTGTTTTGGATGAACAAATTACATTAGATGTATTGGAAGAAACTTGGTCTATATGCAAAACCAAAGATAGAAAAGAAATCACTTCTCCACATCCACCTAACACTACGGTCATAATAAGAGAAGAATCTAAACCATCTGCTTCACCTTTCAAGGTTTTTGGCGCAGAAAATCCTGAGATTACCAAGAAACCCATAGATAAGAAATATCTCCAGAACATCATGGAACAGAATAATTATATAAATCTTTACCTACAATCCATAGATAAATAAATGGATAGCATTGAAACATCATTGGATAAGCATAAGTTTGGTCTTACAAAGATTTTAGTCTTTAAACCATAACTTTTACCAAAAACATCAAAACCCCTAATATGTTTTCCCAAGAAACTTCTAGAATTCAAATTAAAACCAAATGATATAATTACTAATTTAGCTAATCAAATAGCTAAATTAACAATCAGATCAGAGGAATCAAAAGAGACCGTGGATAAAAAATAAAATGATCTTTAGATAAATGCCATTGGAAAAAGTTTGAATATCCAAGAATTAGTTATTTCTCATCACTCAGAACATGAGAACTGAAAATTAAATCATCTTCATTCTAAAGTGGGGAGCGAAGGTAAGATTGGCACAAAGAAAAGAAATGGGAAGATTTTGCTCCCAATTTGGATATGACATCCTAATGTCATATTTTAAGTATGAGCCTAGAAAACAAAAGAAGAATAAATCCTATAAAAAAAATATAGGAGAAAAAAATTTGAAAAAATAGAAGAAAAACCATGACCTTCTAAAAGATTTAGAAAAATAAAATCTAGAAAAGACCAAAAGGTTTGCTGGAAATGTGGTAAACCAGGACATTTTGCTAATAAGTGCAAAACAAAGTAAAAGATAAATTCGCTCAAAGTTGATGAAGGATTAAAAAGAAGTTTAATGTAAATCTTGTTAAATAGTGATAATGAACTTGAAGAAGATCAATAGTAAATAACTTTTGAAAATTCTGAAGAAATAAATGTCATAAGTCTTTCAAATAGTTTAGAATCTAAATCAGAAAGTTGTGGTTCTAACTATGGTTGTGATTCATGTTAATTGTAAAATACATTTGATAACTTACAATTAAATATGATTCAGATTAATGCTATCACTGAAGAAGATGAAAGGATCCTAGAATTTGCTAAACAAATAAATGATATAGAATTAAGAAAAAATTATTTAAATATATTGATAAAGTTGGTAAGCAAGAACACCAGTCAAATCAAGGTAGAAAAAATTCAAATAAGAAGGTTAGTATATAAGAGTTGACTAAGCCTCTTATCTATAGTCTAAATGAAATCCTTAAAAGAATATACGAAACTTAAAAAAGTCATAAAGAACCAACATTAGCATAATTGAAAGCAAAAATTTTAAAAATAAAGGTAGAAATAAACTATCTCATAAATAGATTTGAGATTTTAGAACTTCAAAATTTCGAAGGATATTCTTAAAATATTTTAGAAGAATAACTGATTATGAAAATTATGGAAGAATTTAGCTTTAAGGCAAAACATAAAGAAAGCAGAAAAAATGTTCCAGAAATAAACGAAGAAAATCAAGAGATAAATTTTTCTCAAATAAAAATACCTTAACAAATTAATGAAGTTTATTCTATGTCGAACTAAAGATTCACCAGTAGAATGACTTTATTAATAGAAAATCAGTTTAAATTAACAACAATTGTTTTAGTGTATTCAAGAGCTAATAGGAATTGTATAAAAAGAAGGAATTGTTTCATATCAGTATCTGGATAAATCTTTTGGTTCAATTACTGTTGCCAGCAAGAAAACTTTACTAATAAGATTTAAACTGATGAATGTTGATGTGAGTAGTGAGAATATTTGTATTAAACAACATTTCACAATTTTAAACATGAATTAGGAAATAATCGTAAGAACTCCATTTCTGGTTGCAATCATGCCTTTAAATGTAAAAATAAATGAAATTTCTGCTAAGAAATTTGAAAAGGAAATTATATTTGAATTTGCTGAACCACCTAGAAGGTTATTGTTAAAAAAACTTAGTATAAATTTAAGAAGAAAACAAGATGTTCTTATGTGTTTGCAAGAAGAAGTGAAACACAAGAATGTTGAAGAAAAATTAAAAAAAATCAAGAATTAAAACAAATGATAGAACACTTTAAGAGAGTTTTAGCAAATAAGGTTTATGTTGATATTCCCAAAATACATTGTGAACCCTCTATATAAACCAGGCTTTAATGAGAAAAACATTCCTACAAGGTCTAGAGTAATTCAAATGAATGAAGATCTGATGTTTCACTGTAGGAAAGAAATTCAAGATTTATTAGAAAAGAAACTAATTAGAAATAGTTATTCACCATAGAGTTGCTCTACTTTTTATGTGATAAAAAATTCAAAAATTGAAATAAGAGTGGCAAGACTAATAATTAACTATAAACCTCTGAATAAAATTTTTAGATGGATTAAGTATCCAATACCTAACAAGAAAGATTAATTATCTAGACTTCATAATATGGTTGTATTCTCAAATTTTGATATGAAATCAAGATACTAGCAAATCCAAATTGCAAAAGAAGATAAATATAAAATAAGATTTAATGTCTCATTTGGTCACTATGAACAGAATGTCATACCTTTTGAGTTGAAGAATATCTCATCAAAATTCTAGAAAATTATGAATGAAATTTTTAATCCTTATAATTTTTTACTATTATTTACATTAATGATATGCTTGTATTTTCCCAATCAATTGATTAATATTGGAAGCACTTAAATAAATTTGTAAAAATAGAAGAAGATACAGAATTGGTAGTATCAGTAGGAAAATGGAATTGTTCTAAACTAGAATTAGATTTTTTGGCCATATAATTCATAAATGAACAATTAAACCTATTGATAGATCAATAAACTTTGCTGATATATTTCTTGATGAAATTAAGGACAATAAACGATTACAAAGATTTTTAGAAAGTTTGAATTATGTTGTAGATTTTTATAAAGATCTTGTCAAAGATTGTAAACTTTTGTTTGATAGATTAAATAAGAATCATCCAGATTAGAGTAAAGAACAAGCCAAAGTTGTTCAGCTGGTTAAAAGAAGAATAAAAGAAATTTAATGTGTTAATATTCCAAATCTAGAAGCTTTTAAGATTGTTGAAATAACACTAATGATATTGGCTGTGATGGAATATTAAAAAAAATAAGTGAAAAATAACAATTGGTTATATTCACTTTAGGAGTATGGAATCAAGCCCAAAAGAATTATGCTACTATTAAAAAGGAAATTGTAGCAATTGTTCTTTATGTCACAAAGTTTGAGGAAGATCTTTTCAACAAAAATTTTTTAATTAGAGTTGACTGTAAAGAGCCAAAAAATGTTTTGCTTAAATATGTTAAAAATTTAGCTTCTAAACAAATTTTTACTTGATGGCAAGTCATCTTTTATGCTTTTGACTTTGATACTGAATATATTAAGAGAAATATTAACTTTTTGCCTGATTTCTTAACCAGAGAGTCGGGGAGAAAAGATGACAAAAAATTTGAATCAGAAAAACAGGAATATTCTCCACCACGAAATCAAGGAGGACATGATGGATACGAACATGGAAATGGATGCATACATGACTAGAGCTATTCTAGCTCAACATCGTGTGCATCTAAAAATCCCCAATGAAGCTAAATCCTCCTCCTATAATACATATAAATGATAATGATGAATCATTGTCTTCCGAAGAAAGAAAAAATTATAGGAATTACCAAAGTAATTCCCAAAAAAACTTTTAAAAGAATAATCCTTGAAGGCCTTAAAAAGCTTAAGAAATTTCCATATACAGTTTGAGTATATCTATGGTATATTAAGAAATTGATAAGAAATGTCTCATTTCCCCATAAGATAAAAACATGAGGCATCTTCTTGTCGTAAAATTGGCAGAAAAATACTGGCCTAAT
This sequence comes from Aquilaria sinensis, assembly GCA_005392925.1. Classification (NCBI taxonomy): domain Eukaryota; kingdom Viridiplantae; phylum Streptophyta; class Magnoliopsida; order Malvales; family Thymelaeaceae; genus Aquilaria; species Aquilaria sinensis. The sequence continues at coordinate 97,938 of SMDT01000545.1, forward strand.
CACCAGTATCCCTAGTGGTAATTTTAACCACTTAAGAATCCTTAATTCTTTGAATTAATTTTGCAAAAGACTAGTTCTGCTGAAATTGAACATAAACCAAGAAGAATTAAGGTTAACATTAATCCTAAAAATTGTGATGAAGAACCTTCAAAAAAATATATTTTAGAAATTGAAATTTCCTTATTTAAAATCTTCGAATTATATCAAAGCTTGGGAAAAAAGTATTCCATATTTAGAACATAGACCCATTAGTATTCATAGATTATTTTATTCAAGACCAAGCAAAGAAAATTTTCTAACTAGTTTATAATTGATACTTTGGAAAGGAATTATTCAGATACTCATTCCCAGAATAAGTTATGAAGTCTTTTGAAGGATTTTATATTTTTCAATAACAATTTTACAAGAAAGGACAAAGAGTATCATTCCTATATTTTTTATTTGTTGTTATGAACCATAGCCCATGGATCCTCCAGTGGCATTATGAAAAGAAACAAATGAACTTTGATAACCATTTCACCCATTGCCTAGAGCTTGTTTAGGAATCAAATTAGTGGGACAAATGTGTCCTTAATCAATACTTACCTGAGAATATTAGATTTGATAAAATTAATATAATTGACAAAGAAGAAAATCCAAATAAAGATTTTATGGATATCATGCTTGATCGATTTTATCAAGGAGGAAAATTCAGTTATAGTGAAATTCTTATCTCAGTGATAAAATAAAGAATTTTGAAGCCTATCTAGAAGCAACTCAAGGATAAAAAAAAGCCTCGAATCCTCATCCGACAAAAATAGCTCAATAGGGTCCCAATAAAGGTATCTTTGACTCAGTGTCTTTACCTTCACGTGAAGAAAGCAAATGTTAGCATAAACTAACAAAATAAGAATTACCTGCCCAAAATTATTAAAGTTCCCTACCAGTCAAAATTATTGGAGCACTAACCAGCCACCAGCCAAGAGCAATCCCAAATCCTCTCAATTCCTCATTGCAAAATCCTGATAAGCCTTATCTCTAGGGCCTAGAACCTTTGCTTATTTAAAAAGTGCTTTCCTAGAGTTCAAAACATCTGAAAAAATTCTATCTCTTTCTTTTAGTTCATATGTTGGACATCTTTTCTATTTTCTCCCGAGTTTGCATTTTATTATTTAGTGTTTATGTGGTGTGCTTGTGCCTGTATAATAGTGGTGCCAATCTTGCTGGACCATGGGCTTTTACTTCAATAGTACAAGTTTTGTAATCATTCCATTGTTTTTTTTTCTTCATGTGGTAAGCTAGTTTTCACTAGTTATTTGTAAGTTGATGTTTTGAATGAACAAATTATATTTTCCAATCATGTTGTTCTTATTTTTAAATTATTCATACTTGTGTTTGAATTACTTGAGTATTTTGGTATTAAAGCCATATGAATGTTTGTTTAAAGAGTAAATAACTTGCATATTTTGAACCTTAGATCCTTAATTGCAAAAAGGTTAAAAGTTTGAAGAAAATTCAAAAACACCTATAACAATACAGGTAGTATAAAAGGGTCCATTGTTCCCAACATATATTGCCTAAAAAAATGAAACCCTTTAACTTTTGCATCTTATGGAAATGTAGCCTCCAACACCAACTTTACTTGACCAAACAGAGCAAGGAAAGTATTACTCTCTATTCGAACATAATGATAAGTATTACTTTTCAGTAATTGTCCCAGAAAAATTAATTTGTTTAAAAAAAATTTTAATATCGAAATTACCTTACTATTCACATTTGAACTCTTTCAACATAAAATCTAAGTTGCATAATTATTCTATTTTTGGTTACCACTCCTGCTCTTAAGCTCTTGTTTTCGCTTTCAACTACCGTTTTCGCTCCTGCTTTTACAACCTTTTTACTTACTTAAATTTTTAAATGTGACGCTTTCTCGCTCTCGCTCTTACTTTCTACTCTCACTTTCAAGATGCTTTATACAACTTATCATAAAATCTCAAAAAGAACATTTTATCTTTCCAATCCTCATTTAAACTCTTACTACACAAAATTTTAAAAAAAATTATTATTTTAGCTTTTGACATAAAAATGAAAAAAATATAAAATATAAATATCTTAATTTTCATGTCCAAATAAACTTATCATAGAAAAAAAAAATAAGACATGGGAGTATCATATGTTACCACTTTTCAAATTTTTGCACATCTTAAAATGAATGTCAATCAAATCTACATTCATTGTATACGATATGTATATAGGCCACAAGAAGGGAATTAATTTCCCGTTCACTGTTATTCTTGTAGATATTTTATGTTTTGTTTTAGATTTTACTTCAATATAATTTTGTCAAAAGAGTATGAGGGATAATATGGTAACTCATCAGCTTGTTTGTGCATCTTGCCTACAAGTAAGATGCATTTTTTACACCGATCCTTTACCAGATTCGTTATATATTGTACTTAGTTTAGATTGTGATTAATATAATCAAGCAATTTCATTTAAAAAAAAATATTTACATGTATAGTATGACATCTTTAAATTTTATGAAAATAATACAAACGAAATTTTTTTATTGAGATGGAATATATCATTAAGGGAAGAAAATAAGACTTTTTCTATATGATATCAGGTATCTAATCATTTTTCAAATTGAGAAACGGTCAGCTTTTATTTATTTATTTTTCTTTCTTATAAGATTAACTAGACAAATTGCCCCATACATGACCCTAATACTATTTATATCATACATGAAAATTTTGTTATTAGTCCATTCACCCTTGAATAGATAGCATCATCCTCAGTTCATCCTCGTTTTAAGTATATTGGAAAATTGAAGCAGAAGAAGCAGGGGAGATGCATTCAAGCCAGAAGGATGAATTTGGCTGGGTCCTTTTTTCTTATGAAACTAAAAACCAACTTGAATTATTCGTGATCTCACAAAGATTTAATCCAATTCAAGAATTGAGAACTGAAAGAACCAACCCTATAGTTCATTTTTCCAGTTATGGTACTCAGTTCTTTTTGGTTTGTATAATATATCTATAACAACTATAAAAATTCAATAAAATTTTATCTAGAACAATAATTAAAAGTGAAAAATAAGTAAATCCTTCAACGTTCACTATATTAAGAAATATTTAGCATAATTCACAACTACATCCAGGTTTAAATAAACATGTAATTAGTACAATTAGAATAGTAGCACATTATATATTAATATTAATATTAACTTTTAAAAATGAATAATTGTCACTGTTCCATCAACAATGACACGTTACCTGGGCTAGTTATGAGCAATTGGTCCATTTCAGCCTAAAAGTACAGCTTGGCCAGTGGGCTAAAAACAATGTCGTTTTGTTAAAGGCTGATTTCTTTCATCCCAGTAGAGTCTGAAGCTTCTTCTATTCCTCGCATCGTCGAACAATGGTAGGATGCTTTACTAGGGTTTCTTGCCAATGAAGAAGAGCTTAGTGGAAGCCATTGTGCAATCGAGAATGAATATGCCGAGGAATTTGACCAGAAAGATTCAAATGAGAGAGGTTGTCCAAGTCGGGCTTATTTTGTTGAAGTTTGCTGATGCGTTCGAGCTGGAGGTGAAGGCCAAGAAAAGAAGATGTGCAAGCCACAGGATGTTCTACCATACCATTTTGGTCGGATCCATTTCCTATTTTCATTTATTCTGCTAAGATCATTTATTTCATTTACTCTCTACACCATATAATCATTTTTTTTTTGCTTTTTCTTATGTGTTTTTTCCTTTTTTAATTAAGCAATATGATTGTGTCAAAACAAAGGTTGCTCTATTTCTTGTTAATTAATTAATATTTGGTTCTATTAGATGAAGGATAACGTGAAATGGATATGGGTGTTCTATCAAATGAGGGATAACGCAAGATGAATGTAGATTTGATTTGCAGATTTGTTGTCCTAATGAATATCGATTTCATCTATTCTTTATCTTAAGCATTACCTTTATGACTTACACTTTCAAATTGCATAGTGTCTGATTTTTTGGTTTCTGATTTTGTTTTACTAATTTCATTCATCACTTGATTCTTCAGCTTCTTTAACTGACTTTTGTGTTTGGTTATGTCCCTTATTGTGAAATTTTATTTTTGCTTTCTCAGCTTAGCTTATCCATCCTTCTAGTTGAGCCTCATGTGTCTATGCATCGGCTACTCCATCAGGTATATTCCTTGATGCCTAATTTCTTTCAATTATATGTGTGATCCGGTTTTATTTACTTCAAGTATAACTTCTTTTGACCTATTTTTCAGCCATTGCTGTTTCTGGCCTTTTGATTCACTGGATGCAGTGGTTGGTGCCAAATGATTACTGTGTACGTTTAGCTATTAGTTGGATATTTCCAATTTTCCTATTATCCAAATTTCATTCCCTTATATATTTTTCTTTTACTTCAATTTTTGCTTTCAATTTCAACGTTGGTCATGGCGGGCAGCCTATATCTCGGCTTACAAGAAAACAAAGGTTGAGAAATTGAACGTCTATTGTAGGTAAGTCTCTATTGACTAATTGTCATTACCAATGTTTTGATCTTGTGCAAAGAGTAAAACACATTGAATTCATAAGGGTATTAGCCAGTGCATTATCCATATCTATATTTGAATTTTGTTCACAAAAATAACTAATGATGTACCTTCTTTTTTTATATTTACCTTTGTTTTTTATTTCTAAATATGTATTTTCTTTCTCATGTTTTACGTATCCATTTGTTCTTATTGGTTTCAAGAAACTCAAAGAGGTGCCATATTTGGTAAATGAATAAATTCCATGAAGAATTTTCTGTAAGGTCTTTCACCTTCAATCCTATGATTATTTGGCATTTAAAGCAATCAAATTGTTATGCTTGGTCATAGACACTATAATAGCCATGGAACACAAGACAATACATAATTTTTATTTGCAAGGGCTTCATTATATGTCTATTCAAGCAGGCTTTGAACCAAAGTTACCTACATAGACCTGATGACCTATACATTCACTAGCTGATGAATTGGTTATTAAGTTATTATCTAATGATAGTTGAGGTGTTCTTTGTTTCCAATTTTGTTACTTCAAAATTATAGTTTAGAATTCTCAAAGTTCAATTTAGCCATGTATTTGTGTTTTTGACAAACTAAGAAGCCTTATACTTTTATGAAGCAACATGGGTGAGCCAAGAGGAGGAACATAACAGGTACCTAGAATTATTGAATATGGACAAGCTTAGAAAGCATAGGTCACACATTTTATGAGATGATTCAGCCTTTTTCTTCTTCCTCTTTCTTATCTTTTTATATGAAATTATTATTTCCTATTTGTTTCGTTTTGAATGGTTTTTTAATTTATTTTCTCTTTTTTTTTTTGCCAATCTTTTTGTCAAAAGTTTTTAACTTTTAACCAGGGCATGATTTTTTCATGGATCAAGGTTCTAGAGATCAATTATTGGTTTATAATTCATGGTCAATATAATCCCAACAAAATAGAAGTTCTTCAAAAGTGAAGGTAATAGGAGTCTTTTCTAAACTTTGAAATATTTCTAAGGTATATTTTACTTTTGATCTCCATTAGTTCATCTGCTTTCATTTAGATTATTTACTGTCTTAATAATAGTTTCTCTAATTTTTGGTATAGGTTTAGAAGAAGAAAGATGAAAAGACATAAGTTTCTGTGAATTGTTCTTTTGGTATAGAGTTTGGCTCTTTTTTTCTTCCTCTATCAAGATTGATTTTGATAACTTTATGTTATATTTTTTTTAAAATAAATATGTGATGAGATAATTCAAACTTCTCTATTAATCATTTATTTACTTTTGAAGTCATTCCAATTGAAAATCCTATTGTCTTTCAAAGATGCCTTTAATATTTGTTATTTTTTATGTTATCTAGGTATGTAAATTGCTTGTTTAGGAATGGAATGAGATATCATTCATGTGGTACCATAGTGGCAATTTTCAAAATTTTTATATACAGAATTGCTCATAACAAAGAAATGTAAGTTTGCTTTGGCTTTAGGAATGGACTCCTCCATTTTGGTTTCCAGGTTATAATCGTTGGCAACTACTTTGCTCCTTCTAGTTGTGTTGTTACTTTGAAAATTTTAAGAGTTTTGAGCATTCTTTTAGTGAAAATAATGCAATGTAGTGCTAGCTTTATCATTTCATGTTTGTTTCGTTCTATGAGATTGAAAAGCATTCAAGCCCATGATCACCATCATCATCCCACTGCGATGCGTGGGTAAACAAAACCTTGTATATACTAAATGCATAAAGCAATTCAATATTGATTGAATAATGCATCAAAAAGTTGCATTTTATTGCATTTTAGGTCCTTTAGGTTTCGCACAGTAAACCCCTTCAACCTTCTAGGTTTAGAATAGTTCACTCTCATTCACACTATTGTAATAAATTGTAATAGATTATGATTACAAAAAAAAAGAGTCACATTTTTGTGTTTTTGGTCAACATTGATACTCCTTACTTGCCTAAGTTTTTTTTTTCCCGGATTCAATATTAGTTTCCCTTCTTTTCCCCTTACATATACTAAACGCATAATGATTATTCAATATTTAATAAATAGTGAATAAAATAGAATCATTTTATTTATTTTTTGTGTTTTTGTCAGTCCATTTTTCTCGTTGCAACCTCTTTTTTTCCTAAGAGGCAATTGTTTTTTTTTTTTTAGCATTGATCACTTTTTGACAAAGTCATCACTTTTTAGTGTCTATATTGTTATTTTCCACGTTTGGGTTGTTTCGCATTTTCCTCTGGTTTAAAATTGTCTCAAACCTTGATTTATTGATTTTTATCATTTGAAACATTAAATGTTATCTATTTGTCATTTTAGTCTCCAAATTTTCCCATATTATTTCTATCTTTTAAAACAAAATTCTGTCACTATTTGTCTAGTTTTGGATATAGTCTAGATTGTTTCTAAACTTTATTTTTATTTTTAAATCATTCTTATATTTCCTAATATTATTGATCTTTTTCCCTGCTGCAATGCACGGGATAAAAAACCTAGTTAAATTATAAAATTCAACAAGGAAAAAAGTAGCATATGTTTTGAGCCTTTTTTTTTCATTCCAATGGCGTATATGCAAATCACCGGAAAAGCTAGAGAACCTATATAAACAAAATATATTAACATAACTGAACATTGCAACTACCAGTATACTATAAATAACAACATTGACTAGAAGGGAAAAAAAGAAAAAGATAAAAGCAGTCGCTTACTCAATGATGTAATATCATAAATTTATAATTATATATGGGTAAATATGTATTATCATAAATCATATAATATAATTAATTAACATAACTGAACTTTGGAACTACCAGTATACTATAAATAACAGCATTGACTAAAGAGAAAAAAAAGATAAAAGCAGTCACTTACTTAATGATGTAATATCATAAACTTATAATTGTATATGGGTAAATATTTATTATCACAAATTATATAATATAATTAAATATATATGTTCAGTAAATGATTATAGATAATATTATAAATCATATAATATATTTTTTCTGTCTCATATTCTTTCCATTGTTTATCATTTTGGACCATGATAAATTTTTTGAACGGTTTGCAATTTTGGTAAAACTTTTATACTAGATTTATCATTATACTCCTATCTCATCCCTCAATTTGGAAAACCAATTGACCCATTCAAACACCTTCTTTCTCCTTTGCAAGGATTCAAAGAGCTTTTGATCTTATTCCTTTGGTTAATTGCTGGGTTTCACTAGCCACGTCTCTAAGTTGGTCTGTTTTTTTTTTCTGTTAATTTGTCCAATTTTGTCTAATATTTGCTTGCTTCACCTTTTTTTGCGTGTCCCCAATTTTGTGAAAACCTAGTTGTTTGATTGCTAGCCCATTCAGTGCTTTTTGATCTTCTTCCTCAAATTTGTTAGTAGCTCACTTCAAATAATTATCTCAAGGGAATATCTTAAAGAGGGCTGCTTCCGATTGAAATCGATACTGCTCATATGGGCTGGGCTCACATGAAGCCTGGCCCAATCTAGCAAAATTGGCTGAGCTTGAAACTAATCACTCCCAACAATCATGTAAAACAGTTGCTCCTAAAATTTTCACACTTCTTTTCTCTTCTTTAATGGGTTTTCTTTTACTAAAACAAAAATATAAAAATTTTCACTTTTCCACATAAGTCCTAAAAATTTGCAACAATATGAACAACTAGTCTTAAAATTGTTCATTTTTTATATAATCTTTTTTCAAATTCTAATTTAAACTATTTAATAACTTTATTCCAGTAAAATCATCATATGTAATACTTACTCATTCCGAAGCTCTTTCAAATATTTACTGTTCATAAAATTAATTCATATTTTTATTTTCAACATTTTAATATATAAATAAAAAAAATTATATATAAATGATAAATAAAGATCAATAGTATCTAAATATATTTATTTAGTTTTTTATAACAATTAATAATATGAATAAATTGAAGTCAAACTTAAGTTAACAAAATGAAATATTTTAAACAATATGGAACAGATTTAGTAATTTTCTGACAAGTGTAATTTTTTGAAAGTTGACTTACCATTTAAATAATTAGTTTTTCCTCTTTTTAATTTTTTTTAATTAATTATCTTTCAGTAAATTTAGAAATAATTGTTAGGTTTTATTTAGAAATTAGAAAAGCTTTAGGACGATAAGTTTTATGGCTTAAAGTGCCTATTTTTCTATTATTTTTATAAATTAATTATTTTTTGAACTTTCTCCGCATCCAATTATAAATTAATTATTTTTCTGAAAGGGGGTGATTGTTCCAAAAAGGCAAAAAAACAAAAACAAAAATGAAGGGGGCCATAATTTGAACAGCTTAAAGCCTGGTGGACGATTTATAAGAAGAATGTGGTTTTGTGGATTTGATTGGTGCACCGTTATTCCTAAGGGGCTCAGACTTTTATGGTCATTTCAGAAATCTTCTTCAAATATCCGGACCTGGTTTTCCGTGGGGTTTTTTTTTTTGTGTTTTCTGTTTAGATTTTCGTAATGAAAATTTACTTCTCCTCGAATTAATAATAAAAAAAATACTACTTTGCAAAGTGACCTGGGCTGTTTTTCCATTGAAATAGAGGCTACTGTTTATGGGATGGTCTGTTGATGGAAGGCCGGCGGCCAACTCCGCCGTCGACATGACGATCCTATAGACCTTTGGCTCCCTCCCTCCCTGACCAGCCCACCGTTCGTTTATTCGATGAGGCATAAATAAATAAAGATAATGGTTGGGGATGCACTTGCACCGCAACAATAGCAATCTTTTTGTCTGTCGGTTTCTTCTGTTTTGTTTTTGCCAATCAATTCAATTCCACTGTGGCAATGGAGATTGAGAGCAACATGTATAACGTCATCGAGTGTTAGTACGTGGCTGTAATTAAACGATGAAAAAGTCTTATGTTTTCGGTGTCCTTAGGATCATGCCCCCGAAGAAGCTGGCAAATTAATGCGATATAAATCCCGATACCCCTTTCGTTCCCCTTTTTGGAGTTTTTTTTTTTAATGAAAGGAACTTCATCATTTTAGTACAAAAAATAAGTTAGATAATATCTGATAAACTAGTGGTAGACTATTTTTAAAGATAGTAAAAATAAACTATCGATTACCAAAAGGGCTATTTGACTCTACGATAACAAACAAAAAAACTGATAATCAGATTAAACCAAACTTTTGATAAAAATCAAAATAAATCTAGGGTCGTAATATAAAAATAGCAGGAAAAAAATCTAAATAGAAAATGAACAGACTAACATATCAACACGTACGCTCTACTTAATCTACTAACACTGAAATAAGTCACTTAAATCTGCCATTCATTAAATATTGAATGAGCTAACATAGAGTTTTATGGATGAGGAAGGGAAAGAAGAAATGGAGAAAGAATAGATTATGTTGGTTAATCAAATGGGATAACAATGGTAAATTGACCTACTAAATTTTAAATTAGTATCCAAACCCTGGACCCAGCCAGAAGCACGAAGAAGAAGAAGAGAGGAAGAAGACGTGAGGAAGGATGGGAAGGGAGTGATGGCTGGCACTGGCTAAAACTTGAAGCAGAGTTTTCATTTTTTATTTCTTTAGAATCCTTTACTCACATAAAAAACATTTTTTTCTAAAACAATGACAAGGACGAGGACGAGGACGAGGACGACAATAATAATAATAAAAGTATAAGCAAGCACTCTTTTTATTTTTATTTTTTTACACTCTACAAAATTATCTAGTGATATTTGTTGCTATGCTTATGTCATATTTGGGCTTTACTATTCCAAATACTGATATATATTTATGCTCATCAAGGAAAAAAAATATCTGGTTGCTCCAATATTTGAAGAACGATTTATCTCTCCAATCGAATAATCAAAGCCAATTGTGATTTGGCAACCTTTTTCTTCCGTCAACGCTTCCAGAACTTGTGGTCGGTATGTGAGCATTGAATGCAATTAATTCTCATTGAAAAAATAAACAGATATTAATATAGGTTGAATATCTTCTTATACCCAAATAACCATTCTTAAATCAATTCCCATCTAGGCTCCCAAACTACCCAAGTTCTTCCCAATTTTTTTCACTCCCGCTTTTTTTAATCCTTTAGAGGGCCCTGTTCTTTTCCCCCCCCCCTTTTGTTTTTTTCCCGTTCCTGCATCTACCATTTTGCCACAAAAGAAGATGTTAATTTTTGAGGATGGAGGAGGAGGTAGCAGCGACGGCTGCTCCATTAAAGATAGTCTGCATGAGAATTAGGCTGAGTTAAGGGATTAAAATAACTGATTCATCAAAGTTGAGGGTTCAAATTGATCCACTCATCAAAGTTTATGGCTTGAATTGATCCATTTTATAGTTCAAAAGATAAACTGTCCAAGTCACCATAGTTCAAGGGAGTAATAGGTATTTAGGCCATGTATAATTTACCAAGTTTTAAAAATATATAATAAACAATTATATATTTTCTTAGTTTTGGTCATGTTGTTGGTACAAACCCATAAAAAAAACTGGGAATTGCTTCATATCATCCAGACTTAAATCATATTTTTCTGTGAAATTTTAAAATTTGATGGTTGAACTTTATCTTTAAAAAATAAAAAAACATAAAAGAATAGTGCTAAAAGCATTAAATGATTTAACAATTACTTTTAAATATAAAGTTGGACCATCATATTTCTAAAATTTCACAGGAAGAGATGATTAAGTTTGGATGATATGAAACAATTCTCGTTTCCAATTTTTTATTTTTTAGGGGCTTTTTACGAACATCATGACAAAAACTGAGACAACATGTAATTGTTTGTTATATTTGATTTTTTTTAACTTGATAAATTATGTATTCATGACGCTTCCAACTTAGCAAATTAATTTTATCTTAAATTAATTTAATCTAAAATGGCTTATATTTATTTTAATATTTTTTTCTCAAATTAATTTCATTTGAAAGCCAATGTTTTGTAGATATAATAATCAATTTGAAAATAAATTTTTATGATGTTACTGAATTTTTATGAATTTTTCTTTTTTAATGATTTAAAGTTAAAAAATTCATAAAAATTTAATAAGATTATAAAAAACTATATTTTTATTGGATTATTATACCTCCATAATATTAAATTTTAAATAAAATTAATTTTAAATTAAAAATATATAAAAATAAAAATAAGTCATTTTAAATTAAATTGAAACAAATTGACCTTTAATTAAAAAAAAAAAAAAAGGGCCGAGGCCGCATTGTCATTTGAAAATTGAAAGTATCAAAGGTCAGACGAGGTAAACTGGTAAAAAATTATTGCCCAAAAAAATGAATTAACATCTTTGCGGCAAAATAAAAAAAAAAAGGGTACATGGAGATTAAAAAAAAAAAAGGCAAAAGAGAGAATGGCGGTAGGGAAAAGAGCAAGGCAGGAAAAGGTAAGGTAAAAAAAAAAAAGGAGTAAAGAAAAAGTTGGGAAGAATTTGGATAGTTGGTAGTTAAAATGGGGGAATTAAATCAATAAGTTAATTTAAGAAGCTAATTTGGGTATAAAAAGATGTTCAACCTTAATTAATACTTCTATTTTTGTTTTTAACTTTTCTATGAGAATCATGCTATAAGGCATAAGAGCTTTAGTCACTAAGTAAATAATGGCAATTAATCAGTCACATGGTGCGACAGGCAAGCCATTGAATTAGTTAATCGCAAAATATATAGTCGCACCAACTGGAGCAACTGAGATACGACTGATATATGCAATTGAAAATGGTAGTCACTGAGTCCCAGACACACAGACACAAAGCGACTAATATAAACAGTCGCATGTTGCGATTGAATCATATTTTTATTTTTTAATTTTATTTAAATTCAATTATATTCAATTAAGGATAATTATTATAATTATCAAAAGTAATTTATGATTAATATAATAGTTTAGAGTATTTAATTATTATAATTATTATGATGATTGGTATAATAATAATTTTTAAGATTGATTATTATTAATATTAAGAACAATAATTGAAAAAGAAATATATTATTAATATAAAATATCAATCAAATACAATTTAATTATCATAAACCTTAGATCACGATACGATTAAATCCATTGGAAAATTGCATCATGAGCATCCTAATCAAACTGAGCATGACTCTGATGCATTTCACAATCCTGAGTGTACTGCAAACAAACACTAAAATAAAATCTAAACCTGAATAATAAGTTTAACATACAAAAAAAAAAAAAAAGAGGAAAAATTCAATGGGAAAGGACGAACACATACTAGAATGTGATTTATAATTGCAAAAGTAATATGAACCCGAGCGCCAATAAGAAGGACAGGAAAAAACGAGCAAGAAATGCAAAGGATGAGAGGGAGATAATTATTGAGGTAAGGGGTTTGTTGAATAAGAAAGTAGTTGGGTTTATAAAGGGCTGGAATTAATGTGATTGAGTTGCCACTGATTTTCAGTCACATGTGAAAAAAGCCACTAACATATGATTGAAAGCCAATCGCATTAACCTGTCTTATGACAGAAAGTCAGTTACATAAAATACATGTGATTGATTTATTCAGTCGTAAGTCTTTGAAATTTAAATTCAAAGTAAGCAACTGAAATTCAATCGCACATTGAAATAATTCAATCGCATGTGAAAATAATTTAGTTGCTTGATACAATAAGTTCTGTCTCATGTTCTTCGGATATTTCCAAATATATATATATATGGACATACATATATTGTCATACATATATGGACAAACATATATGGGTGTACATATATTGACACACACACACATAATTGTATAATTATAATTAAAACTGTGAAATAATTTGATACAATAAAATCAGTGAACAGTACATATTCAGGAAAATAATATTTTATTTTATATGACTGAGATACAATTGACCAAAAATAATATTTTAATACATGCAACTGAATGTGAAATGACTAATACATTCAATTGCATGTTAGTCACTAACTCACATACTTACCAGTGGCATGCAACTTAGCAAATTTGCCACTAATTTTCAATGACTTTATTCGGTCGCTTCATTTCATTTCTCTTACAATGTCAAATGTACATTTAATGCTTCTTAATATGTGGCATATGTTGTACAAATCCCTGAAAATTTTAAACAATCTCTTTTTTTTTTATTTTATAATTTTTAAATGCACAATAGTTTACTTACGGTATTCCATTCAAATAAAAATCACAATTAATTCATTTACTTAATGGGAGTGTTCTGTTATTCGTCCTATGTACCGCCAAGCCAACTTCCTTCACGATATGGCTTGCTTCAAGTATTCAGTCTATTCCTATATATGATTAATTTATATAAGAGGGGAGTTGATATATACATGAATAAAATAAATCAACCATCTTCTCCGCCTTTTTTCTTTATTCCTCTGAGAAAACTACTGTGTAAAATATAATATAAAACTGGCATAAAATTTATAAGTTTGTGCGTCCGACAAATTCTGTAATTTACCGGTAAATCCCCCCCACAAAAACAAAAAAAAGAAAGAAAAGAAAAAGACAAAGCTATAGATTATTGAAGAGGAGGTAACGGGATAAGCAAATTAACTACTACTTCATGTGTCATCCGACTCAGCAGGCAGCGGCTTCTTTAATTTGAGGTTGTGTTTTTCCAAGTTCCCAACCAACCGGTTGTTCTCGTTTCCTTTTCAAGCTTCCAGTTGTGGTTCTCTTTCTCGCTCCCATCGCGCATCACGTGCTCGCTAAGCTTCATCCTCCATAAAACCAGACCAGAACTCGCACCCATTTATAAATGGCTTAAATAGACATTTGCCCCTGAACTTGCAGAACTCGTGTGAGTTAGTCCAATAACTTAGTACTAAGTAAATGTTGGCTCCTAAACTTTACAAAAGCTTGTGATTCACTTAATTCGTTCAGACATATTAATAGAAAAATTACAAAATCCCTATTCATATCTTTTAGTTCGCCATAAGAAGAATTGTTATTTTAGAATCATCCACATAACCCCTCCCTCCTCCTCATTCTCTCCTTCTACTTCCAAAATTTGTTTTGACAACATATTGCCATAAGAAACCAAACTATTGTACCAATTTTCCTACTTTGCTCTCTATTGTACCATTGCCTCCTTTTCCCTCAACAGCCTTCTTGACAAGGGCAGCTTGGCTCTGTTTTCTGGGCCATCCTATAGGAGATGAATAGAGAAGTCGCTATCAAAATCATGGATGCTGACACTCTTTAAAGGGAGTGTAAGTTTTTGAATTAACTGCTCTTTGTATTGAGAGTCAATTTACCGCTCATCGTCCCGGTATTCAACTTTTTCTCAAACAGGAAATGATGCTGTATGATCCTAGTTTATCAACTATTGCTTAACGACAACCTACAAAATGCTCTGATTAGTTGTAAATGCCTACAATGAGTGCTTTGGAAGATGAAATTTTTTATTGTGGTGTCATCAAGGGAATCAAATACCTCCATAGGTTGGATTTGCTAATAATTCACGATGAATTGAAGCTAAGCAATGTTCTATTGGGTGGGTCTCTATTTGCCAAGATTGGGATTTTTTAATAGGCAAGGTTGAAAATGAAGGGGAACCTAGGTGGCTAAAGTAGAAGTTGTTGAGGTTATAGTCCATTTATAGAAACAAAGAATGTGACCACTATTTAATGAATAGTGTAAATTATTATTTTATTTTCACATATATAGATGCAAAACAATCCACTGACTGTTTTTGGGAAGAGTTACACTCTCTAACACTTTTTAATTAATGAAAATTTTAGATTATTAATTTTTTCAACTATAAATGCAAGGTAGCTCTTTTTTCTATTTATGTTGAAAAAATAAAGGAAAAATGTTTATGTTTTTAAATTTTAGAAAGGTTAGTAAAGCTTTCACTGAAGTTTGGGGGGAAAATGTACAACCTAAAAATTTATTGTTGGTCCCACACCACTAGTTGAGTTAGCGAAAGTGTAGGGACATTGGCTTTTAGCACCCATTTGTTCTGGTTTCCAGCCTCTCCTTACTCTTTTTTATCCTAAAAACTTTTAATTTGTAGTATAGAAATTCTGAATACTAAAAAAAAAAAGAAGAAGAAGTTTATTGTCGGTATGGATAAGCCGGGCTTGCAATTGGGGCAGCAAGGTGGTTATGAAATATTGGCCTAGCTTTACTTGGTCGGAGCTACAGTTGGTCTCTGCTGGCTTTGCCCATTCCAAGCAAAGCAAATAGCGAAGGCATGCGTCTTGGGCGATTCGGCCTGGTTCTCTTGGCTCTCAGAGAGCTAGAGGAGAGTGCCATGTCAACAGGCTGGTTATTGGAAGCAAAAAGAAAGTTACTGGATGGACGGCACGTTTTATCTTATATCATGGCCAACACAAATACCCACTAGGAACTTCTCATAGGTAGTTTATTTTTTTTAATAAGTTTATTGTTAATTTGTGTAAATTTTCTGATATAAATTCTATACACACTATTGGGATAATTTACGGAAGCAATTGAATATATCTTTGAGATTTCAGAGCCTAATCTTATCTTATGCTTTTTTAATGCCACTAGTCAATTCTTTTTTTAAAAAAAAAATACAAATAGCAGTTACTATATAGATTGAATTTAAAAATAAATAATTACCAGTTTAGGTTATTTTTTATTGTCATTTATTATATACTTAATTATCAAATGTTAAAGATAGGAGGAGAGTAAGTATAATTTCAACCAAATCTCATATGTGTGTATGTTGGATAGCCAAATTTATTATTTCACTAATCAAGGTAAGCAAATCTTTAGTATGAGTGATCCATTGAACAAGGTAAAAATCAAAATGAAAAGCATCTTTGATGGTCATGATTGAAGGAACGAAAATATTCCTCCGACAAAGGGTCTTTATGGGAGCAATAAATTTGGTCAAAGGGTCCTCTTGCTGTCTTTGCTTCTATGGTAGTGCAACTATAAGCTGCTTTTCATGGACAAAGGCAGAAAGTGCTAAGGTTTTACCTAAAAACCGCAAATTACGGTGGGAAAAGAAAGTTCCTTAACTTTTCCGATTAGTATGAGCTGATCACTTAGCTTCGATTTAGTATGATTTAGTCCTCAAATTTTATGAATTGATGTGATTTAAAATCTAGTTCCTCAAGTGCTAGGAAAAACTACAAGTCTAATCCTTACTTCTGATGTTTAAGTAAAAGGTTTCAGATGTACGCAACTCATGAATTAATTATCTCACCAAATTATATTAACTAATTACCTAAGAGTGGCACTGTTCTTATGAACAGTGTTTGCCTAGCGCCCTGCTATGGTATAAGGTTTTTTTAGTTTTTGCCGAAATTGTTGTTTTGCTTTTTTTGTTTGAGCCCAAAGGAGTAAATTACACAACTAGTTTTTTGGTTTGTTTGCGATGATTACCTTTTGATCCTTATACTTTAAAAGTGAGGATCTTTTTACCACTTTTTCAGTTCGTCTAAGCTGATTTTATTTTTCTGAAAATGGTAAATTACACAATTAGTTGTGTGTTATATGTAAGTATGCATTTTTACCACTTTATCTTAAATTTTTAATTTTTATGTTTTAGGCCCCTGAAATTTCATAACTGACACTTAAGACCTGACTTGTCATGAAATCTCAAATCCATTATATTGATATTATGCTTTTTTTTTTTGTTTACCAAATTTGGCACCAACACCGTCTTATTTGAATTCTTAAGATATTTTGAATTTATAATAACATTTTTAGCATTTTTTTCTTTGTAAATTAATCAACATGAAAATTTGTATTTTTATTGGTTGCCCCAGCAATGACGTGTTACTAATAAAACTAACTAATTTAATCATTTTTATAATTGAATGGTAATTCAAAAGCATCAATTATAATATTTTAAAACAGGATTTGTTGTCATATAATTTTTTAAATGATCATTTTTAAATAAAATTTATTTTATTTATTATAAAAGTAAAAAATTGATTTGTATATTTATTCAATTTTAACTTAAATCATTTATATTTTCCAATAACAACTCAAGATGTGGGTGATTTTTTAGGGACAATTATGAAAACCCACCTGTGGTTTGATGTAACATATACTTTGCCATTCTATTTTAAAAAACTTACACTTTACCTCTTATTTTTTTTACAGTGTCCAACAACAACTTTTGAAATCTTAATTTAAAATATATGATAACCATGTTCCAATAGTTTTAAGATTTTTGATATTTTTTTTATAGTTAACAAACTTTTAAAAAGTACTGATATGTATTTATAAAGAGAAAAATGCACTTACAAAAAGAAAAAAATTGATAATTTAAAATATATGTTAACTATGAAAAAATATTAGAGATATTAAAATTACTGAAAGATGACCACCGTATAGTTTAAATTACAGTTTAAAAAGTTATTATCAGATATTATAAAAAAAATAGGGGGTAAAGTGTTAATTTTTAAAAATAAATGGGACAAACTGTGGGTTAATGCAAACCTCATGGGGTAATTATAAGTTTCTCTACATACCTTGGCCGGCCGTGGAAGGAATTTTCCAGAGCCCACCGCCTTTTGCCACCCACACCTGCCCCTTCCGGACAAGGGTGATCAGAAGTGGAGTCGACGGGGATAGGTTTTTTACTGCGAGGTTGGAGATTTAAAATTTTTTTAGAATTTTTTTTATTTTGTGATTATTTAATACCCTAATGCCAATATGAAAACATATTTCTTAAGAAAAATTAATTGGTTAATGAACTAATTTTTTTAAAATAAACAATATACAGATTAGTTAATTTACAAAAAAAAAAAAAAGAAATGCTTGAAATACTTGTTATTAGTTAAATAGAATACTAATTTTTAAACAATATTGATTCTAAAAAAATTAAATTGATTAAATTTTTTCTTAAAATTGAAAATAATGTAGCATTATTTACCTTTTATTATTTAGTGACCATTATTTTTTCCCCAAATTTCTCTATATTTGGATTAATTTTTAATTTATAATTTTGAAACTTCTAATAAGTTTGAGTTTAACTCTTATTAAGTGATTTAAGTTATATAGTTTTGTCATTAGTGCTAAGAGTTTGAATGTTTACATTAAGTTCCTAAGCCGTTAGAAATCTAACGGTGTTAATGGCAAGTTGACTGAATTAACTAGTTAGAGGATTTAAATGCGCTACATTTTATAGTTGAGGGACTAAATTGCACCGTATCAAAACTTAGGGGGTAAAAAGGCTGAGTAACTATAATTTGAGGGAGTAAAATAAATTTTGGCCTTTTTTTTTTTATGTTGTCCACTATAGAATTGAGAAGTATATAAGGGAAATACACTAAGTCGGTTAAGCTGAACAAATAAACATGTATTACCGTAACCCCAAGAGACTCATGTATCATCATAACAAACCCGCTAATGAGTCATTTAAATTCGGGTTATTCAAGTTTGTATCCCTAAACGTAATGCACGAAAATATGAGTAGTTGATTTGTAAAATGAAAAGTGCAATATTTGAACCAATTACCGAAAAAGAAGTCTCGGCAATTTATATATTGAGAAGGAACAAGAAAACATAAACAAAAACAAAAAGCTTCTATGTGCAACCGTCCGTCTCCAGTCCGGTCCTCTGTTTTTCTTATTCTATAAGTAGATTTATAGAATAGAGAAATCATATCATAAAATATTTCGTTCAAGTCAATATTTTTATTTCTTTAATGACCTAAACGATTTAGAAAAGGGAGACACATCAGATTCAATTTCAAACCGAAGCGAGCGGATCGGGTAAGGAAAGCGGCGGGTACAACTAACGCCTGCCCACTCCTCCCCTTCCTTTTCTTCCACTTTCCTTCAGTCCCTGGCACCCTGCAACAATTTCTAAGGCCTCTCTCTCTCTCTCCGTCTCCCTCTCCCTCTCCATACATAGAAATTTTCGATTTCGTCCAAATCCTTACGTTATCTCATCTATTTGCCTTTTCCTCTCCAATTCCGCTTTATAAATCTCAATCGCCTCTCCCTCTCTCTCTCTCTCTCTCTCTGTCAATACCACCGGTAAGTGAGACTTCGCCCTCTACTTCCCATATGTTGTCGTTTTCATACGCCAAACGTCGTCGTTTCGGCCCTGTAGAAGTAGAACTATTGGTCTTGTAGTGTGGCCGCCGGTACTGGAGGAGACTAGAGAGGAGACGCCGCCGGTTGTGTGGTCAGTTTCTTTCAAGTGTGAGTCAACGTTTGGGGCAAGTTTGGCCGTTGCGGAGGTTTTAATTTTAGAGAGGAGTTAAATTGTTCTCCATTTGATTTAAATTGTTCTCCATTTGATTCCAATCACTGTCGTATCTGCGCGAATAATTCTGTGTTTAATGGCCCAGCGGCTCAGTGGTCCAGTTAGGTAGTCAGTCCTGAGCGTTTCGTTTGGGTTGGTTCATTGTTCACACCCGCTCGAGTGAATTACTAATGGTGTTGCTTCCATTTTGGACTCTGATCTGAGTCAAAGTTAGTAAAAGATTGTTGTGTTAGTCTCGGGCGAGTCTAGCTTTGGATTTGATCCGAATTAGCTGTTTGTTTCACGTTCCTGTATCCTCTGGTATGCGCACTTCCCCTTTTCTTTCTGGCGTTGTTGAACAAAAATTTTTGATGATTGATTGGGAATATTTGCAGAAGAAAAGCTGTGATCCTGTGAGAATAAAAAACGATGAATGCGCAACTTTTGGAGATTCAGCCTAGCAATGAACTCAAATTCATATGTGAGTCCTATTTGTCACTTCCCGGTCCCAGCTTAATCATCATTGTTTTTCTCTCTCTTTTTATTTACTCTGTTTCTTTTTCCCCTTTTCTTTAAATTAAGTGATTGATCGCCACGTTTTGGTTCAATTTTTTAAAGCATTTGAAATTTCATGTTTAGGTTGAAAATTATTTGTACTTTGATTACATATGTATCAATGTCCGGAATTTTCTTTTAAATAAAACAAGTTCCATATCCTTTGTATTGTTTTTCCCCTAGAAAACTAATTATGATGTTCTTAGTCCTTGCTCATGAAAGTATAAAAATCTTTTGCGGCCTGGAGACTGGAGAGAAATTACACGTACTGCTTCTCTACTTGTAATATCTGTTGTTAACTGTTAGGTGTGCTTTTTCATTTTTTTTTTAATTTTTTAAAGTTTCTTTGTTTCTGATCTGATCTTTGCTTCTCGGTTTCTTTTTCGTAGTCGAATTGAAGAAGCAGTGTACATGTTCGGTTAGACTTACTAATAACACTCATCACTTTGTTGCCTTCAAGGTGAGCTCCTGCACTATCCCAAACTGCTCTGTATTTGTCTTAAGTCATAGTATTTCATGAGGTTGAATGGCAGATTGTAACGTCCAGGTGAAGACAACATCCCCTAAAAAATATTGTGTGCGACCAAATGTTGGGGTTATTTCCCCAAAATCCACTCGCGATTTTGCTGGTATGTATTTTTACTTGCAACCTAAAGTAGTTTCCTCTCCACAGTCTGTAAGGATAAGAAACAGAGAAGCAAAATCCATATCAGAAACAAAGAAACTAAAAAAATTAATTTTTTTTAAAAAAAACATTCCTCTTGACATTTCGTGCTGAATTTATGTATGACCATCTCTTGGCTCAGTGATGGAGTTCATAATTCCTGTGGTTCAAGATCTTGGTGAACGTAAATTGCTGATGTCTAAATTAGCACGATCTTGTTGTTTAGAATGTCTATGGGTTTACTCTTTTGTTTGATTCATAACATGCAATCAAATCGCTAGCTGGCATGGCATGGAGTGAGTAGTGAGTTGATGTTTCAGTGACTGGTAATTGAATGTCCTCTGTTGCTTTGGAATCCACATAACTTTGTGTTTTCCAAATAAATTTAGATAGGTAATTGATTTCATATGATGAGTAACATATAACCAGGAAGCAAGAAGTTTTTCCACCACACTTTAATCGTTTGATCACTATTTAGAGGGGGAAAAAAGAAAGAACTTTTAGATCAGCCATTTGAGTTAAAAGACATGCGTGAAACTGGAATATTTTACCTAAGCCCATTCTCCTTACTCATTAATAAGTGATTAAAATCTAGGTGAAGCCAGGTTGGTCAAATTGTCCAGGTATGTTATGTTTTAATTGTTCTTCTAACTAGTGCATTCTGTTTCTGTTAATGTTTCTGTTTCTTTCTGTTTTCGGGTGCAACATTAGTTACAATGCAAGCCCAGCGAGAAGCGCCTCCTGATATGATATGTAAGGACAAGTTCTTAATACAGAGCACAGTCGTTTCACTCGGGACAACTGATGAAGACATCACAGCTGCCACAGTGAGCCTCTTTTCTAAAGATCTTATTCCTGCATGGCTTTTGTTCCTTGAGTTTGAGTTTTTATTTATTTGGTTCTGATAGTTTGCCAAAGGTGATGGAAGGCTTGTTGAGGAGAGCAAGCTAAAAGTTACCCTTGTCAGCCCACCTAGTTCACCTGTACTATCACCCATTAACGGAACATTTAAGCAGAAGGCTGATTTTGAGGACTTGACACTGAAAGAACCAGCATTTGCCAAAGTTAGGGTCACTCCTCTGCAGAAGGTTTGATCCCCTCTCTGTTCCAGTATTCTGTTTTTGTCAAATCTGGGTCATTCTTAACTTCTTTTTCATATGCAAGGTTACTAAGGTTGAGGAGCCATTGATGCTGAAAAGTGATGATCTGGAACCAACAAAGGTTGCAGAACAGAAGCCAAAGAAGGATATTGTTAAAGGTGGGGCTGTAAAGCCCATAAAAACTGTCGAATTCAAACCAGTGAACACTGTTATTGGTGGTGATTTAAAGCCAATAAAGGCTGCAGAAATGAAGTTGAGTGAGGACATGGATAGTAATGAAGGTTTAGAGCCAATTAATGGCATAGAGTTGAGACCTCGAAAAGATTTGGGTGATGGTGAAGATTTAAAGCTTTCGAAGGATGCTGAGTTGCAGCCAAGGAATGTTATAGATAATAGCAAGGACTTAAAGCCGCCTACAGAAACGGAGCCAAAGCCCATGAAGGATGTTAATACTGAGGAAATAAAGTTGGTGAACCAGACAGAGCTAAATGATCTGAAGGGTGAAGGCATGAAAACAAGGGAGGCTGCAGAGGATATGAAGTTAGTTAAAGACATTGAGCAAATGAAGTTGAAACTGAGTGATCTCGAGTCAAAACTAGGGGAGGTTAGTTTTTCTCCTGTCCTAACACCTTCATCTGCCTAAATATCAAATTGCTCAAACCAAGATATGGACGAGGATCCCTTGTGATCTTTACACTTGGGAAAAATTTTCCCTTGCTTTTCCTAAGATAAGGAAAATGTTGTAACTGTTTTTTGCTTCTCATTTTTGTGTCCTTCCCTTGATATTTGTTTGAATGCTGCTTCAGTTTTTGGTAATAATAGCAAGCACTTACTCTGCAGGCTGAGATAATGATATCCCAGCTTACCCGGGAGAGGAAATTAAGCATTCAAGAGAGGAAAATGCTACAAGACGAATTAGTAAGTCTCTCTGTCCATCTGTCTGTGTCCTGTGAGGGATGTTGGTGAGGTTGGTTTTAAGGGCTGGATTGTGGTCCTGTTGCTACTGGCTATGCGTGGGACATACTCCATCCTTGTAAGGGATGCATCGTGTGTAACATCCTGTCAAAAGACAAAACACGCAGTTCCAATTAGTTTAATGTATGTGAATTGGTTGCTGGAGGAAGAAAGTTTCTGGCTGGGAATTGGTTGCGTGCCTTATCGATTTGGTTCCAATCTGTATGTTGTGAGTTTAACTGCCTGTTTTATTAGTATTTTTAATGAGCGTGGAATCTAACTGCAGGCGATGCTGCGGAGGGAGAAGGGCGGTCGACGTGTGCAAGTGGGATTCCCTCTTCTCTTTGTTTTTATGGTTGCTCTAGTAAGTGTTGTTGTTGGATACCTGCTTCACTCTTAAAGAAATTCCTTACGTGTGAAGCAAGTTGAGAAAGCAAATAGACAAGGTTTGTTGATAGTAGGAAATTAGCTAATACTATTATAATACAGAGAGCAATAGGTTGTTATTTTGGAAATTTTTCTCCAGGATATGTTGGATGTGTAAACCAGGTCTGATGTTAAACACAAAGGGAAATAGTGTAAAGATATGTTTACTCTTGTAAGCCTAAAGGACAGCAGTAAAATAAGAGAGGTACAACAGTGATGGTAGTGTATTCCTGCAAAATCATCTTTTTAGGAATTGCATTGTTTTTCTCTCGCTCACCAGTCTCTATCTTTGTGATTTCCGCGCCGGATAGAAGTAGTCGGAGTTGGTTGATCCTCCTGTCTGCGGTTACTGTGCATGCTCACTGGTGTGGCCCCTTTTCAATAAGATTGAAGAAATCCAGGTTTTTTTTCTCAAATCTTTGCTCAAGGAGATTGGTTTTTGTCCGTGGAGGATGAAATTCCGGATGCTTAAAAAAAAAAAAACTCCTAAGATATGAATACTTACTTAAATCCCTTTACCTGAGAAGACTTGCCTCTCACGGGAAGGTAGAGATGCTGCCGAAAACACGAGGTCCTTGGCAAACGTAAACAAAAGTTACAAAACATTGTTCACATGTCTTTGGTTTTCACAATATGATTTGAGATCTCTTTAATCGGTCTCAATCCTTACACTGGACAGTTGGATTCGTTGGTTTTTTTATTCTTAAACTGAGAATTGAGGCACAATTAACGTCCTTCAATTTTTCACTTGGCTCCGAAAGTGGACAATTCTTGATTCCAGAAATAGCATTCCATTTCTATTAGTATTAGTAGACTTCCACTTCAGTATTTTATTCGCCCAAACTCTCTTCACTGGAAAATCCATCACCCTCGTATAAATGTCAGGTGATATAGCTCTTAGTAGGGAAGCTCTTACCTGGTGAGGGCATCCAAACTTGTCTTCTTTATTTGCAGAGATTTCGCTCGTCGTTAATCTCACCCCCGATCAATTGGTAGTTAATTTATGTCATTGTAAAGATGGAGCGGGAGCGTTCCTCTTCTTCTCTCTTAAAAACCCTAGCTGCACTTCTTTTGTCCATCAAAAGAATTTAGTATTTAATAAGCCGGATTCAGCCTCTTTGCCTGGCTGAAAGAATATTTTATTTCTGTTATATTTTCTTTCTTCAACTTAAATCTGGTTGATTATTTCCCCTTGTTTGTTTCCCGAAAACAATTCTTCTGGTCATCTCTTTTTCCTTCGGCTTCACAACAATTTTGGTACTTCTCCAGGAAGATGATCGATGATCGTGATTTGCGAGGGATGATTGGAAGTAGTTATTTGATAGAATGTCGATAGTTGGGTCTATTAGGATTTAGTTTTTTTTCTTTTGTGTTTTTCCCTTCATGCATGCTTTGCGTTTATCACTTCATCTCATTATAGACGGAATTTTAGTGTGGGGGTTGTTCCTGTTAATTTTATGCTATTTCTTCTCACTATATCCTGGTATAGACGGATCTTTAGTGGATTCATTCCGGTTGTTTTCTTTGCATTCAGTGTTTCAAGGATGTCTTTAATAGCCTATTTAGTGGCCGATTTATAGTTGAATCTACACGGAGTACAGTGGGTCCATGGACCCTACTAATTTTTTTAATTTCTTTAAAAAACATTAAAGGTCTGTTTAGTTATAGAAAACTTTCTGAAAAATAAAAAATATATATATTTTTAGTTGATGTATTTTCATTTCCAATTTTCCACGAAAATATTTTTCCAATCTACTAATAATTAGAAAACGCCTTTTTTTGTTGTTTTTTATTTTTTCTAATACTAAGAAATATGGTTTCCTACTGTTTTAAAAATCTTGCCTCAAAATCGCGAGTTCTCTCAGTTCTCCTTCACTCAAACTTCTCGATCCATACAACTAATTGTTCCCTTCTAGTTTCCGCCGCCACTGTTCAAACTCCCCACACCGGTTTCCTCCCATCTCTGTTGCTGGATTGTGAGAGTCGATTTTGATTCGTCACCTATTCACTTCCTTTCGTTATTATCAAAAAAAGCTTCTCGTAAGCTGAAATCATCGTCCACAAGAACCTAAGCCGCTACTGCTCCTATCCAGCCATCGATCGCTGGAAATCATAGAGGAGAAGGAAAAACATGAAACAGATCCACGAATCTGACCCGTTCAAAATTCCTTCACTTTTGGTCAAATTCTTAACTAGCCCTTAATCTCTTTTCTTTGTTTGTTTTGATACTTAACTCTTCTCTGCTTTGCATTTTAGCTACTGACAAAACTATTTTTTTAATCCACTTTCATTTAATTTTCATTTGCATGCTTGCTTGAGTCATGAATTGATTTAGTTATCAACATCACATAGGATTATAGGTTTAGGTTAGTTGGGTTAGTAATTTAGTTTTCTAAATAATTTAATTTTTATTTAATTTTTTGAACTAAACATACTTACCAACTTTTCATTTTCAAAAAAATGATTTTCCAATGAAAACAACTAAACATGTTTTCTAAATAAGATTTTGGAAAACTACACATAGAAAATGAAAATTAAAATCAGAAAATGAAAACGAAAATTGTTTTCTATATCCAAACACCCCCTAAGTAATTTTTAAATGGTGTCACTAAAATTGAAAGATTAATAATTTAAGAAATAAGCAAAATGAAATAAAAAATAAACACTTAAAATTAGTTTTTTTCCTTAATACATTGAAATTAAATTAAAGTTTCTTATTTTTCTTTTATAGGTATGTTGTGTATAAAAATGAATAATATATGGACTCCATACATAGGAAAAAATTTCTAGATCTGTATGCGAGCATATTATATTCCTGTTGTTCTTGAGTGATTCATATATTGATTATAGTTATAGATGCTGCATGACTTATTATTGATTGAAATGCTAAAAAATGTAAAGAAGTATCATATAACATGGACTCCAGGTAATTTACAAAAAAAGAAAAATCCCAACCTTTGGTTCAGAATGAAATTTACTCCATACTGCCTATAGTTTGCCCTGCAAGTGGCCACATTATTTTGCCATGTCTCCATAGTTGCTAATATTGGCTTTTCAAATGTTGATAATGTTGATAATTCCCTAAGCTATTTTTCTTGCTTCTGATTATTAAAAAAAATACTAATTTAGTTTTTTTTTTGTATATATCAAGTAAATCTAACATATTTAAAAATTGAGTAGCTATACGATGAACCCAATTTATGCATTATACCCATACTTAGTATTTGCAAAACTGCTATCACGACTTGAACAACACAAATATAGAAACGAACACCACCCATATAAGACGGACATCATTTCTTGAACAAACATATCTTATGAAATGAACACTATTACATTGAACAATATTTTCTTGTAGAAAGAACACCACATTATGCTAAGCTAAACACTAATGTGTACCTTAATATTTTCAAACTACAAACACGCTATTATTGTCAAATTATCAACAACATATTACAAAACAACACATTTTACTAAATAAACAGCATATTAAAGAACATCACATTTGGGTTAATAGAATAACATTTCTTATTAAACGGAACAATATTTACGAACAGCAAAAAGTGTTGTAATATGTTCTGTTTAGTAAGAAGGGTTATTCACTTTCGTAGGATGTGCTATTCAAGCACGATGACATTTTTTGTAAATTATGTGAAAGTGGGATATATGTAAATAATATAAATATTGTTTATAAAAAATGTTATTCGATTAAGATAAATTTGTTGTTTTATAGCATATTGTTCATTTTGTAAAATGTGTTATTTTGTAAATGATGTTGTTTCGTTCAATAAGTAGTGTTGTTTAATTCTTACAAATAAAGTGTTGTGTAAAATATTGTTAATTTTGAAAGAAATATTATTTGTAAATAATATTTTTTGTTCATTAAGAAATATTGTTCACTTCAGATAAATATGTTATTTTATGAGGGGTTATTTCCTCTAGATATATGTGTTATTCAAGGCTCGGTGAAAGTTTCATAAATAATATTATTTGATTCATTAAAAAATGTTGTTCACTTCAAATAAATGTACTATTCTATAAAGTATTATTTCCTCTAGACAAATGTATTGCTCAATTTGTGGTGTTAGTTTCATAAATATGAGTGTAACATGTAATTAAGGAGTATTTTATCATTGTGCTTAAAAATTTCTATTTAAATGTAAAAGAATATATATTTGTTTTGCTTACTGGTGTCAGCAACAGGTAATTGTGTGAGTTTTACAACAAAAGGTAACAAAGGGTGTTTTCACCTGAATCACGTGTGTATGCAAATAACCCAAAGAAGCCCGCATACCGTACCAAAACCGTTGATGCAATCGGGTGGTTATGGCCTGTGAGTCCATAAATTGCCCTCATCAAACGCCCAGGCAAACAATGTCGTCTTTTCCCTCGGAGCCAAATGCCTCTGAATCGAACGCGAAGTGGCAGCTCAACAGATCCTTCAGTCTACCCAAATCCCACGCCTCCAAGGTCTCAAATTTCACCCTTCAATGGCGAGAGCTGGAGGATCACTTCCGCCAAGTCGACAGCCTCATATACACCAGCTTCCAGCAACTCCAACACAACTCCAATGCCCGACAAGAGAATCGGACCCTGGTCGCCTCTGATGGCAACGCCGACGGAAGGACTGAACGACTGATGACAGTCCCACTGCCGAAGAAGCCCCCATTTCGCCACCTGGGCTTACCGGGATTCTGGTGACAGATACTTCAGTGATGTTGTCGGTGAAGAATCACGGTGCGAGCACGAAAAGGGGTCTTTGCAATGCCTTTAAGGGATTAGAGAATCCTGGGAAATTAGTGTTGGAATCATTACGGGCTTATCGAGCTTCGGGTGCGTTGTAGTGTTGCAAGGGTTCATGAAAGTGAGGGTGACTGTGGGTCCTCGAGAGAAGGAGGAGGCCATGGAATTGGCTTTGCAGTGGAACGCGATTATGAGAACTGGGACTGGTTCTTGGGGTATTGTAGGGTTTTGATGATTTTAGCTGGTTTTGGTTTTATTGGTAATTTTTATGCTGATGAGCTTTTTAAGCTCTTTGATTATGTTGTGAAGCGTGAAGAGGCTCCGGAGCTGCTAAAAAGCATTGGGGTTTGCGGATAAAGTTCCAGGTTAGTAGTTGAAAGATCCTTAATTTGATCTGCCTTTTGTTTGAATGTCAATAGCTGCACTATATGATTCATCTTGCTCGTATGAGTAAGTGAACAAACGTTATTTGTCTGGTTGCATGATATTATTGAGTGGCACCAATTCTTGACCGATATGGTTTGGTTTGGTTCACATTGTACATACACACTTGCAATCTTACTTTCCATTTGGTCATAGCTATTGTGATCAGCAATAATTCTCTAACAATGGAAATAATATCTCCAACCTCTCACGCTAAAGGTTGCATTTGGATTCCTTTCCCTACTTGTAGCTCTAATTGCTAATGCTGTTGCCGAACAGACTTGGATAATCATTTTCTCTTTTGAGGATTGTGTTTTCTGAAGTGCTAGTTTCTAGAATTCATTAACTCCTGCATAACCATGGACCATTCTGATCATAATTGGTCAATGCACAAGACTTGGTTGGACATCAGCACCCGAAACAATTGCGCCTTTTCCTGATTGTACTATACAAATTGTTGCAGAGATAACAGTTGGCGTGCCTGTCCTATGCATGTTGCATACTGTAAATTCCTGAAGTGCCTCTCTTTCTGTTGATACCTGTTATGGTTGATGTCATTTGGTATTCATTCTCTTGCCTGACTGCCTAGAGCTAGGTCATGAAGTAGATCTTTTCAGGGGGTTTATTTTATTATTATTACTATTATTATCGTTGTTGTTGTTGTTGTTATGGAAGGTTTTCAGAGTTTAAGAGTCCATGGATATGTATGATGAGATTGCAAAAGACTAGAGCCCAAACAAGGCAGGCTTCCTCTGGCTTCATCTGTGTGGATTTTTGTCGAAGATCTCTTTGGTTATTCTATTACTTGAAATGAAAAAAAGTTTCAACTTTCAAGCAACGAGTTTTATGCATCCCTCTATTAGTTGTGAATTAAGAGTTTTCTCTGTCTGATGCTTTACACTTACTGTTTACAGCTTTTTCATCGCTGTTTAGCTGTGAGAAAGGCTATATATCTGCATTTGAACTTCTTGTAAGTTCCTTCCAGCTCCTCTGCTGAAAGGAAGTTACAACGACACTGTTGAAAAACAATACTAGCCCGTTGAAAGAGCAACAGATCGCCATCAGCAGAGACTTAGTAGCTTTGAAAGCCATATTAGGAATTGTGGAAGGCTGTAAACATGTCTCTGAGTATACAGTGGTCGGCCTCAATGTAAGCTTTGCAGAAGCTGAAAAACGAGGGTCGAAAACTGAATGCTGTTGCGCAATCACAAAGGCTCAACTGACTGCACAACCTAACCACGTGTATCCTGAAACCACTGCATGACAAGTTTTGGCCTCAAATGCTCCTCAAACTGTCCGTTTTGCAGTTCCCGGAGAAAATCCATCTTATCCACAGTCAGCTAGGGTGTTTGCTGATCAAGGTGCGAGGAACTTGACTTCGTCTGCTAGAGTAGATTCACAACAAACCACTCCTAACTGCTGTTAGCGAGTTGTCCGCTAACCCCAAGACACAACCACTTCCTCACCAACCTCTAGATCTGATGCCAAACCAAGTTGGCTCGTCTCATTTTAGGTGCAACAGAATCGCGACTCCAGCACACTTCTCCTGGCATACAAACTCAACTCTTGGACATCACAGTTCTCTGAGTACAACTCCTTCAAATGCAGATGTTGAACTTCACTGGAAAATTGGCAGGTTCAGAATCGACCTTGACAGCTGCACACTGTAGCTTGTCAGCAGGCCAATATGGACGAAGTAACATTGCCACCACCAGCAATGGGCAGCAGGAAGGGACTCAAGCATCTGATACAACATCCCACTACAACCATGATATACCAGGTATTATATTGGATTTGCATTACAAAAGAGTGCAGGGATTGGTCGGAATCCAGGCAGGGATATCCCAATCCCCTATCAGCATCCAGGAACTGGGAATGAATCTGGTTATGATATACCAGCATCCAGGCAGGAACTAGATATGGTGCACGCCCAGCAGCCCACCATTTACATAACACCTTTAGCAGCACGACTTGAACAAAACCTTCTGACAAACCACCCGAAGCTGGGGCTGAGAGATGGTAGGATTAACAGTTGCTTTATTATGAATTCAGTTGTGTAATAAGATTCTTGCCGTTCAAGTTGACTGTAAACATTTGATTAAACTCAAAACGGGGTCCCTTTGAAATACTTAATACGAATGAAATCAAAGTGTACCACGATTGCGCAAGTAATATGATACACAGGTCTACTAACCCATGCCAAAATTGTTAAAACTAACCTAAGCTGCTTTCCTGCTTATATACATGCACGGCACTACTTGTTTTGTACTTTATAAGTTTGGACTTTGGACTTTACAGGTCGGGGTGCCATTCAATGCCATTGTTATGGATTGTGGTCGCTCTCTAACGGGGAGCCGGGAACGACAGGCACAAAGCCCCGGCCACCGAACATGGGCCTCATGAATGCATTATCAAATTTGCGCCAGTAATAATGAACGGTGTGTGTTGGTGTCGTAAGAAGATCACGAATGCTGCTAGGGCGTGGAGTATGATGACTGGGATCATCAAACGAGTCGTGCTGGCTTCCAAGAAGTGGCACCTTACCTGAACTTGGAGTGGATGGATCAGAATATGAGTTCCTCGTATTGGGCAGCAGGAGGTTTATTAGAGGCTTAGTCATCAAACCAAACACCTAAAGCAAAGCAAGGGCTAAAGATCAGTATCTCGCTGCAGAAAATGGTTGGTTAAAAGTAATCCTCGAGGCAAAAGATAACAAGAAGCTGCCAACATGTAACACTGTTATCTTATCTGCGGAAGTCTATGGCTAGATGGAAGCATGGCAAACATACCACTGTGCTGAAAAGAACGACGGATATGGTGCATGTAATCATAATCGCGTTTTCTCGTAACGTAGTATGCCCTGCCCTTGTGAACTGCATCAATATAAAGTAGAACATTATCGAAAATTAAATGAAAACTGCATTAATAAGCTTTTGTTTTGCCGCCAAGACGTCTTTTTCATCATCTTCCCACAGTTTCAAAGTACAATACCATGTAGGAATTTGGATAATCTGTTACCGTATCTTACCTGATTATATGCAAGAGCCATCGACACAGCACCTCTCATGAGACCAGCCCACCATATTATCACCTAAAAGGACCGTATGTGTCATTAAGCAACATCAATTGCTTTTGCTTCCCCAGATAATAAATTCATTAACTATGTCCACTATCTTAGCCGGTTTTAATCATAACAATTAAAGAAAAAGCACTTACTTGCTGCCTAAAGTCAATTCTATCAGCAGGAGCCTTTTTTGATAAGTTGATTAGGAACGATAGCGGGAAAACAAATGCTGCTCTCCCAGCCATAACAAGACCAAGTAGTACAGCACTAATGGCTACTGACGTTCCAGGACTGCCAAAAACTAAAATATATGAGCTGAGCAAATATACATTTGAAGATTCAACCCGAGTGGAGGTGGAGAACTGGAGGTTTTGGAGAGAAACAATATCCAAGGTATCCATTTCAACATGATTTGGCAGAAGAGCATATACCTACCTTTCACTTGCAATCTTCCACTTCTCAATATCCAAGGCATCCATTCCAACATAAAGAAACAGAAAAATCTCGGCAACAAATGACAAAGTTGCAAAAGCATGCCTGTATTTTAACAACAGAAGGGAATCGTAAGAAACGGGACCACTTAAGCAAGTTCTTTCTACAATCAGGTTCTCCCAGCTAAATCACCTCACGGCTTAATATGACTTCCAAACTTCCAACAGCTTCAGAAGACAGTCATACAAAGAAATGGCAACATGGAGAGACAATACCACAAGGATAGGAAAAATCAAAAAATTGGGAGTATTCTTAGATAGGAAATGAAGGGAAAGAAAA
Source organism: Aquilaria sinensis (assembly GCA_005392925.1). Lineage (NCBI taxonomy): Eukaryota > Viridiplantae > Streptophyta > Magnoliopsida > Malvales > Thymelaeaceae > Aquilaria > Aquilaria sinensis. The sequence continues at coordinate 130,323 of SMDT01000545.1, forward strand.
GAGGAGAAAATCAACACTGGCAGTATAAGGAAGAAACAAAGACATGGGTTAAGGTTTAGAGAAAAGAGAGAGATGGAAAGAGGAATCAAACATACTTGGTAGTTACTCTTGAGCTCTCAGTCACATTGTGCCAAGTGTAATGTGACATCACAATCCCACAGAAAAATACTGTGAGAATGCCACTCAAATAGAACAGCTACAAGAGTAGGAAGTCATGAGTTGTATGACATTTCATTTTACAAATCAAATATAGAAATACAATTTTCTGTTATGAATAATCATACTTCAGCCATGATGTATGAAAGGTACGCCATAAGCATCATCACAGCAACCTCACGATCAGTTGAGTGCCTGGAACATGTCAGAATTAAGACAATAGAATTATCACTGCTGTCTATAGAAATCAAAACACAGAACCTATGATCGAAAACACTTCTTGATTATACTCCTGTCTGAACTAAGATTGTCATTGACATATTTAAACCTGGCCGGGTGGAGAAACAATTAGTGTATCAAGAATCAAAACTTTTACTTGAGTAGAATAACAAATGAAAAGCAACTGCCTTTTCAAGTACGACCACTTGAACCTAAATTCATTAAAGTTTCATGGTTTTTGGATTTGGCATAGTTGACTTCAGTAGCCCATTTGAAGTACTATAGCTTCAACCAATCCAAATAAAACTCAAACGGAGCAGAAATGGGTAGAAGATTAGGGAATTGAATGTTAGAAAAGCTAACATCCCAGTTGACCCACATGTTGCTTGCAAGAAACAGGCTGGATCAATTTAAGCTACTGCAGCAGAAAAAAATAATAGAATTAACTTGACCTGGTCTTTTAACACAGCCATAGAGTTTTACTTGGTTGAGTTGAGTGCTTGTGCTTGCTTATCACTTGACAACAATTTTGCAGGTTTTTTATAAGCACCAAAAATCCAAATTCATCCCCAAAAATTTCCATGAACAAACTGGCTGTTTCAGTTTAGCTGACATGATGACGGGTGTGGGACTGACTGCAGCAACTTTAGCAAAATTACTTGCATGGCAGTAGCCTAACTGGGGATCAATGTGGACATGATGAATCTTGGTCATGTCAAGCGATAGCTGAAAGCATGGTTACCAAATTCTACAGCTGAACTTGAATTGACAGTCATGTAGCATGATGAGAGCAATATAATGAACTAAGGAAGCACAATAAGAGCCAATGAAAGCTTACCTTCCAATGTACAACTTTTTAATTATGTAAGCACTTAACAGGCCGGCCTGCAGGGCAAAAGAAGAAAAGAGAAGCTTAATTAAACATAACAGAAACTTGTTGCAAAGGCCATGTGAAAGAGTCATGGAAAACAGAACTTACACACACTCCCAGCATGGTACTTGTGAAAAACAAATACAAGAAGTTGCCTATAAAACGCAAAGCCACGGTGGAACTTATATTTTTAACGTCCAAGCTCTGGATCGCATTAAAAAGCACCACCGAAGTAGCATCGTTGACAACACCCTCCCCAAAGACTAGACTGTAGAGCAAAGGGGTCTCATCCTGACTGAGCACCTGTGCATAGGAAGTAACATGTCTGGTTTAACAAACTTCAAACATGCCAGGAGTTTTGAATTTCAAGCAATAATTTCGTTTTTTTTCTTTTTCTTTTCTTTTCTTTTTTTTAATCTATAACATGCCTGAAGTGTGCAGACAGAATCTGTTGCAGCAAATATGGCACCAATTGCTGAAGCAAGAGGAGTAAAAAGTAAGCCGCCTAAAATAAAACACAATTAGTGTCAAGAAAAGAAGGGAGAATTGATGAAGACAATACCAAGATAATCCCCAACGTCAAACTGGCCAGTGTCCAACTTCTCAAAGAACTTAATAACACCTGTATCATACATTAAAATTCCAGTCAGAACCAACTCCCTCCTGCTCTAACCCTGAAAGCAGTAAAAAGAAAATCCAAATGTTTCTAACTCTATCACCTACCGAGTGAAATAATTGAACATGATATAAGTGTCCCAACGGCTCCATACAGCATTATAATAATAAAATTACGGAAAAACTGTTTCTTCTTCACCTGGAACCTGAACATCAAAAGCAAAGATGAGGGTTCAGAGAAGAAAGGCACAAATTTGATACAAAGATCATAACTTATCATGTAATGTATCACTGGTCTAACAAAAAAAGTACAGGAAAATGTAAGAGTACTCTGTGAACCTGATCTAGCAAACTTACCCAGCATTAAATATTATTGGTGGCAGAAGATATATAAAGAAGAGATCTTCACTGAACACAAAAAGATGTGAGCTTTTACCCCCACTAACCGTCAGAATAACGATACCAGTACAGACTCCCTGCCATACACCCAAATGAAAGATGTAAGTTCATTTCATCCGATGCGATGACTTGTGTGACAAGTGTTCATTACCCATGAAAAATGAGAGGAAACTTACAATGAGGAGGGCAGTGATGGACTCATTCATCCAACGATTCTCCTCCAGAAGATGACCGAGCACGATACAACCACAAAGAAGAGCCACAAATATGTTCATGGAGACCACAGAACCATGGTCGGAAGTGGATAATATCTGTAATCTCGACAAGAGAGAAGCCATCGGGGATGACATTATCTCCATGAACAACTTTTGTCGAATCCTATTTATATTTTATCAGGACATTCGACGACCTCCGAGCCTCAATTTCTCAAAGAGCTTCACCTGCAAAGCAAAACAACATTGGGAAAAATGAAACTCATTTCACCATATTTTTCCAACAACAAATGCTCAACATCTTCTAAAATGTCGATCGCATGTCGAGTAAGAAATCGATAACAAGAATGGAATGATGCTAACATCTAAAGAAACGCCACGACCTTCTCTCTTTTCATTCTCTTTTGTTTCTCGACATCCAGACAAGGAAGCGAAATTCGGACGGTGATCAAAATGGAGAATAAAAATAAAGAAAAAAATCGCACCAAAATGCTGCAGCAGAGCGAGAAAGACGATGTAGAAACAGGGCAGAGTCGTCTTTCAGCTCCCTCAAATGATATAGGCCTGCGAAATACGAGATAAAAAAGCCGAAATGGAAACTCTTTTGTTTCTCGACATCCAGACAAGGAAGCGAAATTCGGACGGTGATCAAAATGGAGAATAAAAATAAAGAAAAAAATCGCACCAAAATGCTGCAGCAGAGCGAGAAAGACGATGTAGAAACAGGGCAGAGTCGTATTTCAGCTCCCTCAAATGATATAGGCCTGCGAAATACGAGATAAAAAAGCCGAAATGGAAAGCGAAACTCGAACAGAGAGCTTCAGAATTCGGGTGAATTTAAGCTCGCAGAGAAGAGACAAACTATCCCTTGCGATATAGAAGTAGATGTTTGGGAAATAAGGAATTGGTTTTGGGTTGGGAGGGAGGGAGCGGGAGCGAGAGTTTTCTGGAAACAGAGAGAGATTAATTTGAGCTTTTCGAAGAAAGAAAGACAGAGTGCCGTTGATGACTCAAAAGCGGAACTGAAGGTTGAATTACAGCCCCTCGATTTGCTGACAAGGTTCAGCTTTTGCAAGTTTTCTAAACTTACAATTACCCCTGAGTTGTTTCATAACCTACAGTTTGCCCCTTCTATTTACATAAACTTACACTTTGCTCCTTATATTTTTTACACTGTCTAATAATAACTTCTGAAACTGTATTTAAACTATACGATAGTCATCTTCTAATAATTTCAATCTTTTAAATATTTTTCTTATATTTAATAGATATTTAAATTATTTTTTTTCCTGTAAATGTATTTTTCTCCTTATAAATACATATTAATATTTTTTAAATGCCAGTTGGCTGTGAAAAAAATATCAAAAATTTTGAAATTACTAGAACATTATTATCATATAGTTTAGAATTAGGGGCAATTCATTTTAACTTAAGTTAACTGACTTATTTTTACTTTTACATCTTTTTTGCCTGAAACCAATTTCATTTGAAAGCTGATATTCTGTAGATACAATAATTCATTTGAAAGTAAAAATTTAGTAAGATTAAAAAATTGTATTTTCAATAGATTATTCAACTATATACTATTAGCTTTTAATTAAAATTAGTTTAGGATAAAAAAATGTAAAATTAAAAATAAGTGATTTTGAAGTCAATTGACTTAAGTTAAAATAAAATGTGTGTAAGATTTCAGAAGTTGTCGTTTGATACTGTAAAGCAAATAGGGAGTAAAGTGTAGGTTTGTGAAAATAGAGGGATAAAATGTAGGTTAGACCAAACTATAGAAAATTTTTGTAATTTTCCCTAACATAGTAGAGTAGAGGGATGAAAGTATAGCATCATGCATAGTTCCGGAACTTAGTGCAGTTTGCCTGGAAAGCCTGGTAAATTCCATCAGTGGCCCCTAATCTTTTGTTATTGTCCTATTTTGGATCTCAACCTCAAAATCTTGCATGAAAAGTCATCAACATTAATTTTTTATTTTATTTCAGACCTTTGAATAACTGAAAATGTTAAAATTGACAAACTTGACCACGTGACATGCCAACATGGGACGATTTTCCCACTGTGGCATAATAAAAAAGGAAGAAAACTAATAAAAAAATAAAGAAAATTAATAAAAAAATGAAAATATGAAAAAATAAAAAAGAAATAGATCAGACGAAAATGTTCATTCCCTCCCGTTGCCGCCACCGTCTGTCTCTAGCAAAATAGAAGGTGGAGGAGGTGAAATCAAGGCTTGTACGTTGTCTTCGTCTCCAGTGAGGTTAGTAGGCAAAATTAAGGCACGGCAGATTCGGGAACGTGGAGAGATTTGTGAACTGCTAGAGATTCACAACGGCGAGAAATTTGCAACAACAGGAGTTTCACGACAATAGGAGATTCGTGAACGGCAGATGACAAGAAAGCGGAAGAGGGGATGGATTGAGAAGCAGGAGATTTGTAAATTGCCGCCGAAGGATGGGGAAGAGGATTACAGAGGTTGAGGGGATTGGCTGCTCGTTCGGTTGCTCAATTTTGGTGTGAACGGATGAGAGAGTCAGCAGGTAACGGTGGAAGAGTTAGCAGGGATTGGCGGACAGAGGTGGAAGACGATTTATTTCTATTTTTTATTATTTTTCTTTTTTCATATTTTTTTTAATTATTATTAGTTTTCTTTCTTTCTACATAATTATTGGGGTTGATTTATTGTGCCACATGACCAATTGTCCCACGCTAGTGTGCCATGCGGCCAATTCCATTAATTTTGACTTTCTCAATTCTTCAAAAATTTAAAATGAAACAAAAAATTAAGGCTGTGGACTTCTCATGTAAGATTTTGAGGTGGGGTTTAAAATAGAATAATAATAAAAAATTAATGGCCACATGTGCAAGTTACCCGTTTATATAGACTCGATAAGATTTGTACCGGCAGGCGGAAAGGTTATCTCATTCAAATGTGGAGGCAATGCTGCCAGCTTAATTTTTTATACTAATAATTTTGTAAACCCGAAGTGAAATATACCACTCTTATCTATCTGAACACCCTTAGGCCAATAAGATGCTTTTCGATGAACATATTAAAGATTTTCTACAAACTATCATGCTTAATCTTAGATGTCATTATATTGTAAGATCTAAAGAAGTTAATTATCTCTTTCAGAGCTAATTAGACCGTATGGCGTGTAAAATTTAATTGAGTTTGTTTTTAATGAATTCTCAATGCCGTCTTCCTTTTCTTTTGCTCATTTCTCGTGTGAATAGTTAGTGTCGTGGTTTTGAACACTGTACCGAATTGGTAGATATAGGTGATATGTAACAATATTAATGTAGAAATGGTACGTGACAGCTGAGATAAATGTTGTCTTTTATACTAGTCTATACCAGCCAGTAAAGAGTGTACCAATCATCACAATTTGTATTGGTTGTAGCATCTCGATAACGTCCAAATATTTTTTTAAGTTGTATATATTTGTTGGTAAAAATATATTTTAAGTATATGAAATTAATTAATTTAATAACAAATATTTGCTGATATTTGAAAGAAAAATTTTACTTTTATTTTTTTCATATCTTAAAGATTATGTTTTTATTATATATATAGTGAAATATTTATATAAGAAAAAATTTTAATTAATCCACACATATAACTTATACTTTATACTTTTACAATGTTAAATTTTGATATGTTCTATATGTTAATATATTATATTTATATAAATTTTATTTTCATAAATGCATATATATTTACATTATCTAAAACCGATATATTGAGATAATACAATATAGTATTGATATTATACTGTACTATCAGAAAAACAGATACATTATCTGGTATGATATTTAAAAGTTTTCTCTGTGACCCACTTTTATTTATTTTGGGAACTGAAGTTTGCAATCCACTTACATTGCCGAGCCTTTGACCCTGTTACATCACTTGCCAACCTTGGATTAGATAATATACTTGTCAACGTCAATACGCAGATCAGTTTGTCATATTCTGCAATCACTTTAATTTTTTATAAAATCCAATACTCCATAATTTTTTTGTACACTCTTGTGACTTGTCCGATATGAAAATCAATAACTGTGGACTTAAATGGTTTATAAAACACCAAGGTGTTATGTTTTGGGTACAATAATTGTATGTCATTTTTCAAACTTCTTCCTAATTTTATATTTATTAAATTCAACATTTCAATAAATTACGAAATTACTTTTAAAATAATTTTTTATTGAAGAATTTTTATAAGCTATAAATGAATTAAAAGGTCTATAAAAGATCATTACACTAAAAAAAATGTTGTTCAAGTAATAATTGTTTTTTTTTCTTTTGTTCTACCACTCAAGAAGTCATTGTTGTCAAATATTCCAAAAGGCATATCCCACATGGCTTGGACAATCAGAGTTTCTAGACTTTATAAGTTACCATACCTAAGTGGGCTAGATAAGAAAGAAAGTGGTAATGGGCTCACGCGCACAAGATGAGCCAAACAGTGGAAAGAGCCCGATTTGCCCCCCTGCACGCAAAGTATCACGAGGCCCGGTCCAAGTCAGTTTTTACATTTTCCTGAATTTATTTTTTATCCTTACCCGGAAAACTTGCTTTTCACGTGTTGGAAATCAAAACAGGCTCAACGTACAAAATCATAAACCAAGATTAATTTTGTAACTCCCAACATTATTACACATTATTGCCCCAACGTTCAAATTTGGACCCCTGTTACCTATAAATACCCACTCCCACTCCACTTTCAAACCGCACCGCTTTCGAGCTCTCTCTTCTCTCCCCCTCCTGCTCTGATCCTTGCTGGTTCTTGTGTTTCTGCTGATTCCTAAAGTATCCCGGGTGTGAGTGCGCACTTCCCAGAAGACTCGTTGTATCCTGGGAGATTTTTGTAGACCTGTTCTCCTGCACGCTTTGGAGAGTCGCGAGCTATAATCCTTGAGGACAGTGAATACATGCCTCGGATCGCTGGTGGTTCGTGATTATTACAACTCAATTTTACAACAGTCATAACCCTGTAAATTACACTAATATCTGCTCGCAGCTTATAGCTGCCATTTATACAGATGTATTTGTATACTGAAAAGGTGTAAGATTTCTTTTTAGAGAAAAAAACTGTAAGATTTTTTTGAGAGAAAAAAGGTGTAAGATTTTGAAAAAAGCAATAATAAGATAAACTACTCCTTTTTATTTTTTATTTGATCGATTAAACATGAAAAGTCTACTTTATTTTCTTTTTCTGTAATTTTCTCTTTCTTCTTCAGTTCTTCTTTTAAATTCCATGATATTTAATTACACATGAAAAATCAAACCTAGCTTTTCTCTTTCCCTTCTTAATTTTTAGTTGATCAATCCTGGCTTCATGTTCTATAAACCCTCTGGTTCGCTTCTTAAATTCATATTGTGGAAATAATAATATAATGAAAATAATTGAACAATCTACTTTTCCATTGTTTTTTTTTCTGTAATTTTCTCTTTCTTCTTCTTGTACAATATAACACTATAATCATTATATTGCTTTTCGATGCTTACCAAACCAGAAAATGAGATGATGCCAGAAATTTCCTCTAATCAAATAACATGGGTCAAATCGTTTTGTATTGATATTAATATTCTATCGTGCATTATTATTATTATTATTATTATTATTATTATTATTATTATTATTATTATATAAAGTAGTTATTTGCCAAAATTATCAATTTATTGAAAGTTTGAAACACTATGCTTTAAGAAATCTAAAAAATAATTTTATAATATTTGTGTGAAAAGAAAAAAAATTTATGAATTTCTCTTTTTGTACGTTGGTTAAGTAAAAACATTAATAAAAATATTTACTTTTAAAAAAAATATTTTAAAATTACCTTTATACTTTTTAAAATGAAAATTTCTATAAATTATTAATTTAAAAAATAATCATGTTGTATAAGAATACCGCATAAGAAAACAAAAGAAATACAAAAATTAAGAAAATTAATAAGTTATTAGTAACAATGACAAAGGAAAAGAAGTCAAAAGTAAGGGACCTAATTGACAACTTTTCTAAAGTGCACAATCCTAGAACATGATTTTATTTTGTCAACGTACTTTAGAGTGGAGTGGAGTTCGTGCATCTGAATCTGATACTAAACTCGTGGCAGTCATTAATTATGCAGATGCATGCGTGGAGTTCTCGTGAGACGAAAGCCTGCAGCTCACCCGTTGGGTTGGATCGCGACGGCCTTGGCACGGGCTTTGTTTATGTCACTGGTTTCTTGTAGCTAGCTGTCTGATTCTGCAATTGCAAGCTTTGATTTATTCAGGGATGTGAAAAAATATCCCAACCTGAATCCGGCCCTATCTTTAAAGTCACGAGAAAAATATGAGTTTAATTTATTCTATCCGACTTTACTCGTATTTCTTTTAAATTAGTATATTTATATTTAAAATATAATTTTATTTTAAAAATAAAATTATAATTTAACATAAATTATCTTTATTAATTAATTGTAAATATACACATTCTTTCGAAAATATAAGTAAATATATAACAAGAATACCTAAAAAAATTAAACAAATATCTTAAAATGGGTAAGTAGGTGGCACTCATCTACTAACAGGGTGGGTACTACCTGAACCTGATTACTTGAAGGAGGGTTTAAGATTAGTTCTATCTGGTCCAAACTCTACCAATTGACATCCCTATTTTGATTATATAACTAAACCCAAGAAAAAAAAAAAGTAGAGAAGAGGCAAGATTTTCTGGTTTTCTTAGCTACTTTACTTGGGCAATATAGTTTGTTTTTGCAGCCGATGATACGGATCAACCGGACGTAATGTTGGGCGAGCACTGCCTAGGCCCATAATAAGAAGTGTGGATCCGTTGCCTTTGGAGGCCTGCCTGAACTTCATGATGTGGGCCAAGACTCGGGATACCGAAGCAGTGGAAGAGACTATAGTCTTGTGGAGTATATGTTAAAGGTTTGCTTAAGATGGATTCCTACTCTAAGTCTAAGGGTTGACCATATATCGACAAAATTAATATTCGCTTGATGAACATATAATACCTTCTAAATATTAAAAAACAAAAAAAAAACCATGCTTGCATCCCCCGTTTCAACTCTAAGCATTATTAATTTAAATGCACATTGGATTGGTATTATGATTGATTATGTTTATTATAAGCTTACACGTCCTTCATCAAACTTATAGTGAACATGATATTTCTTAGACCATACATAATACAACGTATTTAGCTCACTTGAAAGAGGCTCTATTAAATTACCAAAAACATAAAAGTACACCCTCACTTATTGATCAATAACAATCATACGAATTAGCAAATGTCACCATTTCTAGTTTTTTTTTTGTAATTCTTTCTATTTTTCCAAGTCATAAAAATATATATAAAATAACAGTCACTCACGTATTAATGTAATTTATCATTTTTAATTGTGGATCATATATATAAATCGTTATTTAAGGTATTGATCTCATAAACTGATTTATTGAAAACCCCATTTTATAATTAAACTATAAATAAATGGAAAATAAAAATTAGATTAGATTAGGGGTTCACTGGGGATGTAGATTATAACATGAAAATTTATGTAAACCTTAGAATAGGATAACCGTTTAAAAATGTAGGGAAAAGTATCGAATTTTCTGCTGATGTTTGGCTCGTAAACTGGATTACCGATTATAGTTTTATCTTATTTCGATATAGCTACTAATGTTATAGTTTAAGACCGAACACACCACTAATATTACAGTTTTAGATAAAACATGCCATCAATTGTTAAAACTCTAACAGTAAATTTAGAAAGTTATTGGTTTTAAAATTTTTTGATATTAATGTAATTTTTAACAAACTTTAAGAATTTTGTATAATTTATACTATTTATATTTTTTTGTGCATCAGCCACCACCACATCTACTACTAGGTGACGAAGGTGATGTTAGAGGAGATAACATTGGACTTCACTATTTGTAATATAATAATTGTCATACCTAAAATCTGGGAATCAAAATCACATTGGTATTAGATGAGTGGGTTTTGTTTGATTGAAATTTGGATTATTTGTAGCATTAAAATGCGATAACTAATTTGAATATCGTTTCTAAATGAACCAATGACAGATCCAGTGACAAATGTTGGTGGCTGACGTACAAAAATAAAAATTATACAGAGTTTTTAAAGTTTATTAAAAGTTACATTAGTGTCCAAAATTTTCAAACCAACAACTTTCTATGTTTACTGTTAGGATTTTAACAATTAGAAACATATTTGGTCTTAAATTATAATATTAGTGGTATATTTGGTTCCAAACTACTATAATATTAATGGTTATATTAGAATTAAAAAAAACTGTAATAGACAATCTCATCAAATTATCAATCAGCGAAAAAATTGATATTTTTTGAACCAAAAAAAAAAGATGAAAGTGTAATTAGGACGATCTCAGTGAAAATTTATAGCTACACTGAAATTAGGATGGATCAGATCAATCCCTCCCCGTGTGGTGTGGGTCACCGGGGGGACGGAGATTTCGCCACGTAGGTCAGTAAGAAGGCAGAAGGTGGCAGCTAACGGAAGTGACACGTGAGCTCCGTTATGGATGAGGATTAGGATGCGCACCGACGAGGCGACAGCCGACTGGCAGCGGAGGTCCCACGGCAGCCCCAGGATTGGAAGATTAGGATTGTAAAACCACGTGAAGCCATTTTCCTTCTCTGACCTCTTGTTTTTTTCGTGCATAGCTCATCCTCGAACCGCGTCTCTTATGTGGCACGCCCTTAATTGATCATTTGATCCCCCCAGCAGAACATGTATTGAATGAAAAATGCCTTTTTTATTTTGTTTTTTGAGCCATTTGTTTTTAAAGTAACAAACGCATTAATATTGTCCTTACAATAATTAGTATATTACAAAATTATCTTTTTGTTTTGTTTGCAGAACTCTATTAGCATTCAATTAGTAAATCCAGACATCTCAAATAAAGTATGACTATGTACAGAAAAAGGGAAAACAAAATTTTTAATTTTACAGAAACTTTCTGAAATTTTTAAAATATGCTTACTGTTATATTGACTATTTAATTTATAAATTTGAATTATTTACCTAAATTATCAATTTATTGAAAAATCACAATATAAGAAGTCTAAAAAAATAATTTTAAATAATTTTTTTTAGAAAATAGTATTTTTATACCTTTTTCAAAATTTCCGACCAAAAAGGGAAAGTAATAAAAAGATATTTGCTTCTAATAAAAATACCATTATAAAATTATTTTTAAAAAATTCTTAAAGTAAAACGTTTCATTAGATTGATAATGTGGCAAAATAATCACCTTATGCATGAATATTACACAATAATACATTAATTTTGATAGAAAACACATTGGCTCTAAGTATTTACTCGGATTAAAATATTTTTTTATATAAAATAAATTTTCAAGTAGAAATATTTTCATTTAGTATAATTTAGCAAAAATATATGATACATGTCAAATATAAATCTGTATATTTATCAGTTTTATTACAAACTGAGATCTGGAAATAGAAGGAACAAGCTGATACTTTTAAGTATATATCTGCACTGTTTAGCGATATATTTGCAATTTAGGGTGTAGTTTAGGACAAAATGTGGAATTAGCCTTACACTCTTGGGAAAATGACAAAATCTTCCCCGTAATTTGCCATAACATATAGTTGCCTCATCCCATTTCAATATATTATCATCTCCTTAGTTTTTTTTTTTTAATTTTGAAGTCTATAGTTATTACTTTGTTGTTCATTTTGTACATTAAAAACCTACAAAACAGTTTCTGGAAGGCCTAACAAAAAATTACTGTTGACCATAAATAGCACCTGACAACATAATGGACTAATCTGGTGTATTTTCAAAGTTAGAATACATACTCATGTTTAGAAAATCATTACATTTAGTCATATCTAGTAAATTTTCAATTTTTTTTTTGTTTATCCAGACATAATTTAAGATCAACAGCCTTTTTTATTTGACATTTTAGAGATTGGGTAGCAAGGAAGAAAAATGCTAAACTTACTACCACTCTTGCAAAATTATGCAGGAGAAATAATTGAATGTATAATTATATGCATGATATACTCAAATTGAAGTTGTCTACTAAGAAAATTTTATAAAAGTGCACTATAAGAGGAATGCAGAGGAGCAATTGAGCCAAATAACTGAATTTCAGTCACTACACTGATTCAGATACTCCCCTATGGGCCTTACCAGGCGAGTGATTGAATAGCTTGATTGTGGCTAATCAAAATTCAATTGCCCGTTCAGTTGCTCATACAACGACAAGCCACGCCCCCACATTCTGCCTCATTCTCTGTTTCTTTCTCTTCCTCTCCTTTCAGTCTCCAATTTAGCTCTGCGGCCTTCCCACTATAGCTTCATTGTCCATAGTCATTAGTGTAAAGATAACTTGTATTTTTATTCAAGCCTTTGTAGTAACTACTAACTTTCTTATTATTATCGTAAAACATGTTAGGTTCATGTACATACACATTTGTTTAAACCGTTGAGTCCTTGTCAATGATTCTTAATCTCTTGATAAATACTATGCATGTAAGGTAACTGTAATGATGAGTTGTCATTCTATTAGCATCCTCCAGTTTCGACTGAGTCAGGCATATGACTGGTTTTCAGCAACAAGTGCTAGTGACATTTGAGTAGTCTGACTCGAGATCGAGTGGGCCACAGCCAATATCGCACATGACACAATAGTAGACAAATTATTATCTTGTAATGGTATATGTCAAAATGTCCCTTTTCTTATTAAAAAAAGCCTCTTGTTCTCTCATGCAAGGATAATTTTATTTTTTCAAGTTAAGTTCAGAATGATTATTACCTAGAAAAGTAAATCATGCAAAGGAGATTTTGCCAATCTAGCTTAGCCGAAACGTGATGCATTTCCTATAAATCAAAAGAGGTTTGTCACACTCAGAGCATTGCTAGCTTTGATAACCATCAACCGATGATTTCTGAGGTGTTTTGAACTATGTACTCCTCCACTTAACATAAGCAAACATATGATATTGTATGAGATATTCTCATCATTATATGTGAATTAATCTAAAAGTAAAATTTAAGTCTTTGCACAGCTCAAGTGGTAAATGCCCTGCCCTCTCGTGGAGAAGGTCAGAGTTTAAGACATCTATCATCTTTCTTAACTTCTCAAAAACTCTTAACTTTAGTGGTATAGAAATTCCAAGTAAAAAAAAAAAGAAAGATTAAAAGGGTAAATCCCTCACTTAACTTTTTGATATAGACAAATCACCCACAATAGTTTTTAGTAATTAAATCCCCATTATATGGAAATTAGTCATTGCCATTACTTTTATCTGGCTATGATAATTTGAAATATTTTGACGATTTATACATAACAATCTTGTGTATAAAAAGATATAAAATTCCTGACTTAGTCCCTAAATTATTTATCAACACTACAAATCCCCCCTAAACTCTGTTTCTTATCCCTTCAACCATCCTCTTCCCCCTTTCCCCCTCTCACCCCTCAGGCGCTACCACCGTCTGCCCTGGATTTCTCCAAATTCATTAACAACCCCCGTCTGGCTTCATCGAAAGCCCATCAGATTCACCAGAATCTCGTATGGGTCTTCCACCAGAGAAGACAATGTTGTCCGCGAAGTCAGAATCTGACATCATGAGCCTGTGTTTTTCTCTTGTTTCGTCAATATTCCATTTTAAATATTCCTTCCTCTTGTCCTATTTCGAAATAAATTTTTTTGTTTTTTTGTTTTATCTCAGGTGCCACCACCGTCAGCCCTGGATTTCTCCAAATTGATTGACAATCCTCGTCTGGGTTCAGGTTCGTAGAAAACCCATCAGATTTGCCAGAATCTCATCTGGGTCTTCCCTTAGAGAAGACAATGTTGTCCGCGAGGTCAGAATCTGACATCACGAGCCTGTGTTTTTCATGTCAAGACTCCAGCTTAAATATTCCTTCCTCTTGTCCTAATTCGGAAATGATTTCTTCTTTGTTTTTTTTTTTTTCAAACATACAAATGTCTGGTTTTTCTTTTGGGAGCAAAACAGATCTAAAGTGATTGCTGAAAATTAATCTGCAGCTCTGTAACTGTAACCTTGTTCTGTATTCTAGTCAACTTTGAATCAACAATTGATGGTCCTCTATTGGGCTAAGGTTAACTTATATCAACACCTCAACTAAACCAAGTTCTACCCCGAAGAGGGTCCATGGAAGTATGACATATTTCAGTGATCCTGCATGGAGTTTGTGGACTTAGGGTATGCGAATCAGTCATGCCAGAGCCAGGAAGCCTGTTTTCTCCAGCCCACCCAACACATCTATTATCGGAGTAAAGGATTAGACATTGATGTCCACGAATCCATTTGGAGAGAACATTTAGGCGAGCACCAATTTTTTGAACAATGAATGGGATTGGTGATGCCCAATTTATTTAGTTAAATGGGGAAACAAGAAGATGTTTTTTCTTCATTATTTTTTAGTTTAGGAATTAATAGTTCAGGGATGAATTATATAATGTTTTTTCAATCACCCATGTCATCAGAGCATTTGATTGAATATTCCATAATTTCATGGTATATTCTGACTGTTAACATCAACAATGGTTAAATTATCCTGTATTACAATTATTAGTGGCAAATATATTTATTAAAAAAAATATTAACAGGCTTTTTAACTGCAGAAAAACAATGGTAGGTGATGTCCACTATTGCGGGAAGTTTAGTTGAGGATTTGCTCATTTTGATAGAAAGTAAATTTTAGAGGTATTATTTTGTAAAATATTTTTTATTAATTTTATACAAATTAATAAAATCATATTTTGTAAATAAGACATATCAGAACTTCTTTTTAAGAAAACAATTTTAATAGATTGATTTCAGTAACAATTATTTTACATAAAATAATGTATAATAAACATTAAAATTAATACCCTTTTGTGAATGTCAAGACACTATAAATGTCAATCTATTTTCAAAAGGAGACACATGTGGATAGTCTCGTGTCGGTTGAGTTGGCAGATAAAATATGCAGGCATAAATGAAATTTCGTGGAAACACGAGGACCGTAAAAATAAGTTCGAAAGAAACTCAAAATGAAAAGGAGTTTTCACTGTTATCCAGAACTCTGATGTGACGATATATTTACCCTAAAGTTTGAAAATATACATTTATTTCATTTTTTTTTTGTTGATCAAACTATATCCCTAAGTATGAACTGATATTACAGTTACATATTAATTTGGAAATATATCCTTTTTTTCTCTTATTTTTTTTATACTGCTTGACAGCAATTTTTAAAATTTTCATTTAAATTATATCATAATTAGATTATAAAATTTAAGGTTGTCTAGTATTTTTTAACAATTAATTGATATTTATAAAATATTATTTTACACTTACAGAGATAGAAAATTAATAATTTAAAATATTTTTAACTAAAAAAAATATTATATAAATTGTAAAAAAAATATTTCCATCAACAACCATTTGTTAGAGAGCAACTAACATGATAGTTTAAATTAAGATCTCAAATATTATAATCGGGCAAGAAAATAAAAAATAATAATAATAAAATATAGATTTTGAAACCTTACGGATGAAGTTCTAATATCTGTTATTCCCACTAAAGACTAAAACTAATGGCGTTATAGAAAATGCATGGGTTTATCCGCAGCAGGCGAAGGAAATAGGAACTGGGGTTAGCTCAGGAAGGTTCGGGAGACCGTGCCAGTTGTTTGGGGGTGAGAAGCAATTAGCGGGCAATTAAGAACACGCCACGTCACGGCTTGCGGAAAATATCAGAAATATCTAGAGAAAGACTATAAATATCCTAGCGCCCCACGTCCGAGGGTCTTCTGTATTTCTCTGCTCATTCTGTTTTGAACTGGGAATAAACCTAAGCCCCAAACAACATCAAGACCAGTCAAATCGACGAATCAAAGCCCAGAAGACAAATCAAACACTTCCTTCCTTGGAGCATCTTGCAGGTTGGTTTTTTTGTTCTTTTCATCTTGAGATTTGCCTTGGCCTCTTTTCTTTTTCCTCCAACTTTTACATTTTTGGCTTCTTGTTTTTCTTTTCGTTTTTATTGAAGTTCTTGATTAGTCCCAATTGTTTGATTTAGGCTTCTCTATCTTTCAGTTTGGATTGATTTCTGGGTTTCCGTCGTATTTTGCTGGGAAAGGGAGGCCTTTTGGAAAACTTTACGGGTTTATAACATTTTTTTCTTCTTTCAATTTGTCTAGTTTTCCCGAGATTAGCTGAGAGTTGCAATATTTTCTGGTTTCTGTCGCTTTTTTTTTTTGAATTTATTGTTGGAGGCTCGTGATTCTTAGGGTTTAGGTTTGTTTTCCTATTGCAGATATATTGCTGACAACTTGACACAACTGTTGTGGTCTCTATTTCTGAGCACTCGGATCATATCTTTTTTGAGCTTGGATCAAATCGTTGGTTTCACAATAAATTGGTGAATATGGGAAGTTTTGATCAAGTTCTTAATGGTCCCAACAAGACTTTAATGTCTATTGACACTTCAAAGAAGAGGAAATCTAGGAGTAGACGCGATGGCACAACTGTTGCAGCGACGCTGGAGAAGTGGAGAGAGTACCATGAAAAGGTTGATTCTGGTACAGAGGTGGAAAAGCAAGTTCGTAAAGCTCCTGCCAAGGGCTCGAGAAAGGGTTGTATGAAAGGTAAAGGGGGACCTGAGAATGGTCACTGTAGTTACAGAGGTGTTAGGCAAAGAACGTGGGGCAAGTGGGTGGCTGAGATTAGGGCACCAAATAGAGGGAGCAGGCTTTGGCTTGGTACTTTTCCTACTGCCCGTGAAGCTGCTTTGGCATATGATGAAGCTGCGAGGACCATGTATGGCGAATACGCTCGATTGAATTTGCCACAGCAGGAAGGTTCTAGGCTGTCGGTAGACTATTCCAAGGATGGGTCTGTCACTACCCCTTCGGGCTCCTTGTCTGCATCTACTTCAGCTGCATCTGAATCCACTACCATGTCAAGCCATTCAGAGGTCTGTGGCTGTGAGGAGAATAAAGCTGTGTACATTGGCGCCAAGGTGAAGCAAGAGGATGGTGAAGGAGAATCTCAGATTAGTGTGCCTCCTGTTGTGAAAGCTACTCCATCATCAGGGCTTCCGGTTAAGGAAGGAGATGAGGATGTCAAGCAAGGGGATTTGAAGAATAAGACCATCATGATGCCTGAATCACACGAGCATTTAAAGCCAGGAGAAAAAGTTGAAGATCAGTCTGCTGTGGACAGAGATTACAGCTGGTTAAATGGACTGGATCTGGATCAAGAAAATTGGGCAAAGTTTTCCCTGGATGAAATGTTTGATGTAGATGAGCTGCTGGGTTCCATGGACAAAAAGCCTGTTGGTGGTTCAGGGTTGGGGCAAGATATGGATTTTGATGCCTCTGGAGTGGGACTGGTTGCAGCACAACAGCAAGAGCCATCAAAATTTTCTTATCTGCTACATAACTCAGATGTGAAAGCACTTGACAGTGTGGACCACTGGGGAAGCACATTGCCTGTATTTACCAACTACGGGCACCCTTCCTTGAGGGCAGACGATGCAAATTTTGGAATCAACGACGGGGAGGACATTCTCAGATTTATTAATTTCCCATTGCCGGACTTTGATGCTGAGTTGGAGTGAGGTTGAAGGTTGTTGAGGATTAAGTTGGAATGGTGGATTGAGCTTGAAGTTCTTCGTCACTTCTCTTGGATAAAGAAGGCAGTAGCGTACTGACATTTATGTTTCAATTTGGGAAGGTTCCTACTCCAGTAAAGCCTTTGTGCACTTGAGTTGTGAATAGTGATCGAGCTGATTCTCTATAGTTTTTTAAGTTAGAGATTTCGGCTTTAAGGATTTTTGTTTCACATTTCTAACCTGCTTAACCTGTCATGTGTTACTTCTGAAAGTTGGGGGCAATTTTTTCTGTATATAGTGAGGTCGCGACCTGTTGTAGAATTTCGAATAAAGACACCGTCAAGATTCTTGCTGAAGTAGAAGAATTGTTCTTCCTTTCGTCCATTTTTGTGTTTTCAACACAAGTGGGTTTAGGTAGGCTTCTGCGTTGGGCCTTCATTTCAGGAGTTTGGACTTCGCAGAAGTGTCGTAGTAAGTAGACGGAATGTAGTGTATGTTTGGGTAACTCGTTAAATCAAACGAAAAGCGAAAGCTTAATAGCGTTTCGCGTCTCTTGAACGCTAATGCTTGTTTCTGTTTCGATAAACAACATGGTTGGTTTTTATGTTTGTGATTAACATTAGGACTTTGAGATAGGGGACTACTCTATCTTCAGGCTAATTGGGTTGATTTGAAACAAATTAGATCGACACAAAAGTAGAGTCCCAAAATTCTATACCTGGGGCACCTAGGAAAGTTGTTGGGTTTGGCCTCTTGGCTTGGAAGTCTAGTCACCCCCACTACGCTGCAAAAGAAGCCTTCTCGATGAAGTCTATCCAACACTTGATATAATCATAAATCTTTGTAAATGATTCGAGAAAGCGAAAGATGAGATAAAATAATAGGACTTGTTTACCACTTCCAGTATATGTTTGTTTGACCACAAAAATGCCAAAACTACCTATGACGCGAAGATGAAGTGAAATAACCGAAGGGTTTATTTATTCGGCAGCTTGGCAGACTTGATGTTGGAACCCACAATGGCTTAGATATGTATTAAATTGTGAGTGATCCACAAAGATAAGCTAACTGCAAAAATATGTATTAAAGTGTTTTGCTCGAAGGACAAGATGAGCAACCTGGTCATCAAGATTCATGGTCCTCTCGTTTTCAGTGGTTGCGCCCTTAGTTTCTCTTTAATCTTCTTTTGTGCATAATAATAATAATAATAATAATAATACATTACAGATAATAAATATTCAGTAGGAAAAGATAATATAGATTCTCCACTAATAATTTATTCTAAACTTAATTTCCTTCTATCGTAGTTATAAGACAAACATAAAAACAAAATATGAGACGTGTTGAACACTTTAAAAGGGAATGCAGCATTTCTATAGATTTATCATATTGCTTCAACTAGATGTATCAGACAAAATTATTGAATACTGACCGTGACAGGAATTTCACCACTCAATGAAGGGGAAGTCGGATTATAATGGAATAAAGTAATTCGTAGTTTGTTTGTGCATATCTACCATAACTTAATTAACATAATTTTTCTAATTTATGTTATCACTCCTGCTTTTAATTATTGTTTTCACTTTTATTTTTACAATACTTTTACTTAAATTTTAAAAAGTGACAATTATCTACTCATATTTTTCCACTTTTAGGAAGCTTTGTGTCCCTTATATGGTGACTTGTGAACCGGACTCGTGCTTCCACTAATTATATTAACTAATTAGTAAGCCACGGGCTGCTACAATACGAGACATTTGTTTTTGCCTAAATTGTTTTGTTGACTGTTTTTGTTTGATTCGAATAAAGGATATACAACCCATTTTCTATTTATTTGCGGTGATGTTTTCCAGTCCTTAAATCTTAAAAGCAGATAATTTTAACCATTTTGTCTAGGTTGATGTTTTTTAGACCGAAAAAAAGGTAAGTTACACAATTGTTCATATGCTTATATGCGGCCATATTTTCTGGTCCTCAAACTTTGGAAGTGCCACTTTGTTCTAAATCTTTTACGTTTTAGATCTCAGAACTTTCATGAGTAACATTTAAGGTCCAACTTGTTTTGAAATCTAAAATTCATTCATTGGTTTTATGTCTTATATTTTTTATTTACCAAATTTATTACAAATACCTTCTACAAGTTTAATTTTTTTTTAGATTTTTGAATTGTTCATAAATTTTTTAGTACCTTTTCTCTATGAATATAATCGGCATGAAAAATTTGTATCTTCATTGGCCATTTTGCAATGAAGTGCATGTCACAATATAGTTCTATTCTAATTGGAGTAAGTCATTCCTTTATTTTAATCTCCAACCAAAATTATAGTTTGAAATTAGGGTTTTTTTTTCTTGTAATGAGAAGTATCTATATAAGTATAAAGGTAGGAGGTACTTTATAGTTAAGAGAACAGGGGAATGGCTGCTTTTTCAGGATCCAGAAGACCACTAAACCAACATAACTAGCGTTTTATAGGAAATTTGGTGAGGGTATGGTTTGAACCCATAAACTTCAATTTGGTATCCTAAACTTTAACCACTTGAGCTGAGACTTTATAACAAATATCTTTATTTTAACTAGTTTGTGATAGAGGCTTTCCTTGCACAAATTTTAAACTTTCACTTACTAATCTTTGAAAAAAAGCCTCTCATATATTAATTTTTGGAAACTCCGTTTGTGTATGCAAGTATGTATTTAGGTATGTCTTCTAAAGATTTTACTGTGTCAATTTCTAAAAGTCTTATGAAGGATAACGAGTAGGCACTACTCCATATTTCAACTTCACTAATTAAAATTGGAATTTGGGTAAGAAAAGATTTTTCATAGGAATTGAAAACCTAGTAGTACACTAAAATTCAACAGAAGAACATTCGATTAAATCACTGCATTGTTTGCTTACCACGAAAACCTCAATAAATAGGAGAAGAAAAAGGAAAGCAAAACTAAAACCTTTTTTCTTGGTTCGCAAGCAACAAAAGTAAAACCATCGGTCTTCCGGTTTCCCGGACCAATTCGAAGACTATTGAAACCCCAAATATGTATGAGACCCAATAGACCTCAATTGCCCCACAGCTCAGAACCCTACCAGGAAAACACGTCTTGTTCTCGAACCAATGGAGGTCGTGCTCAGAGGCAATGACAGAGCGGTGAGGCGGAAGACGAAGATAGTTTGCACTTTGGGACCGGCTTCGAGGTCCGTCGAGATGATAGAGAAGGTTCTAAGGGCCGGCATGAATGTCGCTCGTTTCAATTTCTCTCATGGCTCGCATGCTTATCACCAGGAGACCTTGGACAATCTCCGGACCGCCATGGAAAATACCGGAATTCTCTGCGCTGTCATGTTGGACACCAAGGTACATAGAATCACTTGATTTGACCAATGTTTTCTGTTCTGTCGAGTTGTTTATTAGTGTGAGATTCAATTTTTTATTTCTTGTGCTTTTTTCCTTTTTGTCGACTGTTCTGTTTTCTGTTGTCCAATCGGTCATGTTTAACGTCTACTCTTTAGTAGTCTCGCCTATAGTTGATTGCCAGCTCCCGTGGATGGATTGGAAATTGTTTCAGAATTTAATTGATATTTGATTCTGTATGAAACTTTTAGGGACCAGAGATTCGAACTGGCTTTTTAAAGGGTGGTAAGGCCATACAACTCCAACAAGGTCAGGAGATCACAATCTCCACTGACTACGGCATCAAGGGTGATCAAACTATGATCTCTATGAGCTACAAGAAGTTGGCTGAAGATTTAAAGCCAGGTAGTGTAGTTCTGTGTTCTGATGGAACAATAACGTTCACAGTCTTGAGCTGTGACAAGGAGATGGGATTAGTTCGTTGTCGCTGTGAGAACAGCGCACTTCTAGGTGAAAGAAAGAATGCCAATCTTCCAGGGGTGGTGGTTGATCTTCCAACCTTGACAGAGAAAGATAAGGAGGATATACTCAAGTGGGGGATCCCCAATAAGATTGACATGATTGCACTTTCTTTTGTTCGTAAAGGTTCCGATCTTCAGGAATTGAGGAAGCTCCTAGGGGAGCATGCAGGGAACATTCTTTTAATGTCAAAGGTTGGCCCTAATCTCCCAGTGTTGTTAATGAGATGTCTAGTTCATGTTGCTTTGATACAAGTTTCGTTTCACTTTTTAGCTGGTTTTTGTGCTTCATTGTTTATATTGCTAACAATGTAGTTAACGTTGGCAGGTAGAAAATCAAGAAGGGGTAGCAAATGTTGATGACATTCTTGCTAATTCTGACGCATTTATGGTGGCAAGAGGGGATTTGGGAATGGAGATTCCGATTGAGAAGATATTCTTGGCTCAGAAAATGATGATAAATAAAGCCAACATTTTAGGCAAGCCAGTAGTAACTGCAACTCAGATGCTGGAGTCCATGATCAAATCCCCAAGGCCTACTCGCGCCGAAGCCACAGATGTTGCCAATGCGGTTCTTGATGGTACTGATTGCGTAATGCTCAGTGGAGAAACTGCTGCAGGAGCTTACCCTGAGCTTGCCGTCCAAACCATGGCCAGAATATGCATGGAGGCAGAGAATTTCATTAATTATGGGGATCTCTTCAAGAGGATAATGAAGACTGCACCAATGCCTATGAGCCCCTTAGAGAGTTTAGCTTCAGCTGCTGTTAGGACTGCAGAGAGCATCAGAGCATCACTTATTTTGGTCCTAACCAAAGGTGGAACAACGGCAAAACTGGTGTCCAAGTACAGACCAAGCATTCCAGTTTTGTCCTTGATCATGCCAGATGTCACGACGGATTCTCTCGAGTGGTCTTGCAAGAATGAAGCTCCGGCTAGGCATTGCCTTATTTACCAGGGTTTGGTTCCAGTTTTGAGCTCCGGATCAGTAAAAGCTTCTTACTCGGAGTCAGCAGATGAAGCGATAAAGTTTGGCCTTCAACATGCCAAGGCAAAGGGGCTATGCAAGCCTTGTGATGCAGTGGTGATGCTGGACCCTTGTGTCATTAAAATTTTGACTGTTAACTGAGGAGAGACGTTAATTGAGCGATTGAGCTGATTTCTTCACTTTTTCTGCTAGTTTCTATTTGCTCAAGTTAATGGAAAGAATTCACTAGTATGCCCATCGTTTTGATTTTTCTTCCAACTTCCTTTGAGGCTTTGTTTGATCTTCTTTTGCAGAATTTTCGTACTGCTTGTTTATCACGTGACTTCCTCAGTTACCCTTGGGCCCAACAGAAGAAAAATGTATTTCGCAAGTCTTTAAAAGGCAAAGCAAAAGCAAAAAAAACACAAAATCTTATTATGGCAGAATCACTGCTGAAAATATGATGTTAATTGGTGTAAGGGAAACTACTGATGACCACAAGAATTTCTTACAAAATTCCTTGTTAAATCTCGACACATGTACAAAATCAAAGGGAAAGGCGAAGATTTTCAGTTTTGATTTCCATGATCTGTAATGGACACTGGTGAAGGTTCTTCAGAAGAATTGTCAGCACTCTGAGATCCCATTAGGGTAAGCATACCCTCGAAGGACCACGGAATGGGGATCAGCAGCCGTCTTCCTTCTCCTGTCATTTCCCCAGCACTATTTTGAGCATTATCAGTTGCTCCTCTGTCTCCATTGTTTCTCGTCAGGTTTGTTTCAGTGATGGAGTTTTCTGAGGGTAACTCACGCCTGCAAACAGGGCAAGAGCAATGAAGCTCCAGCCATGGAAGAATGCACTCACCATGAAACTTATGTTTACATGGCATCTCCATTGCCTCACTTCCAACCGGGAAATCCTCCAAGCAGACCGAGCATCGTGTGTTCTCTCCTACAGTGACATTGGGCAGTGCCTTAACGGCTTCTTTACTTGCCGGAAGGCTGCCATATCGCCCGGGAGAGTTTTCTGCTAAATGCTGCAGCAAGAGGTCTAGGCCAGGTCCTACAAGATGGTCTCCCAAAGAGCTGGTTGCTCCAATGCTTGGATTGTGGTTCAAACCACGCGTGGTATGAAGCATTAAGGCCGCTTGGTTGACTGGATTGAACAACACCACACCAGGCCTTCTCTCCCTACCAGGAATATTATGGGGTTCCTCAAAAACACGGGGACTTGAGCCTGACATGTTGCTCCTCCTCCTCCCAAGCCGTGATTCTATTTCTCTCCTCAATTGATCCCCTTGATCTTCATCATCTGAGTAGGTATCAATGCCTTGGTCCCGGCCTCTTATGCGGGGACGCGAAGAGGCTAAACCACCCATCAAACCAAGCAACATTGAGGCAGCAAGGGAGCCCAGATCGATGACAATGTTGTTAGAAGGCCTCACGCTGCCTATTTCTTCCACGAACCCGGTTTGACAATGAGGGCATTTGATCTCAGCTTCTGCTGCTGGGTTCACCATTTGAGAGCAGATGTAACACCAGTAATGAGCCCTTGTAGCATCCTCCATCACCCTTGTTTCACTCTGTCAACCTGATTAAGAATTCCCGGAAGAATGTTACAATGGATTTGTTAGACATAGAAACAAAATTTTCTCCAACTTCATGATCAAGATCATCAATGGAATAGAATCCTTGAAAACAGACTAACCAAATTTTTGCAGAAAAAGAAAATGGAAAAATGACCCAATTACATATGATGGTACCTAATGACAGAGGATGCAGCAGCTGATTTTTTCTTTCTACCGACGACCTTCCTTCCTTTCCTTTAGTTTTTCTTTCTTTCCCTTTTCTTTTGAGATACTTGTGTTTTAAAGAGTTTTATCAGTATTGGTGGGAAGATCAAGGAATTTTATCCTTTGTTCTCCCCCTCCTAAACATTTCTTGGTGGGGAAGAAAAGTTTTAGAACAAAGCAAATTTAACAACCAGTTTGTTTGTGGTGATCTATTTGCAGCAGCTGCTTTGCTTGTTTGTCTAACATCTTTTTGCTTAAAAATGGAATTTCTTTTTATTCTGCTTTTTTTCTTTTTTTTTTTGGGGGGGTGGTGGTGGTGGAGGACTTCTGGAAATAATACGCACCAACTCCCTCATAAATTAATAAATGCTCTTTTTTTGCCGGTTTAATATACAAATGTCATTTTGTTCTCAGCAATGATTTTCTTCCCAGTTCAGCTCCATCATCTTCTTCACCTGATTTGGCAATTGAATATAAAAACCAGCCTATTTCTTGACTTGCACACCACACCCTTAAATCAATTTAGGCCTACACAAAGTTAAAGTTTTTTCTAAACTGTATGCACAACCCACACTGAAATCAACAGTGAGTGATTTTGATTTGAAAATCAATAAGATATACAGATTTTTTATTCATATTTATCTAAATTAATCTTCTAGCTTTGAACTTGAAATCATCTTTCTAAAGTAAGTCAAACTAATCCAAAATGTTTTTATCACCTTCTTATTAGAATCAATGTTATTTGAAAGCTAATAGTATATAGATATAAAAATCCATTGAATAATATCTTTTGTTAGTGTAATTGAATTTTTATTATTTTTTAATTTTTAGTAAATAAAAATTCGTAAAAACCTCAATTACATTAATTTAGAAAAAAGTTGTACAATGGATTATAATATCTATATAGTATTAGCTTTCAAACACTACTAGGAAAAAGGACAATTTTTGACTAAAATTTCTGGTAGTTAACCATAAAAAAAATGCATTTTCTGGTAGATACTTGTTGGAAACACGTTCTTATTTTGCTGACTCTTACCATATATATTAAATATTGCAGCAACATATAATTACAGGATTCTCAAACTATATGACAAAATTCTAATACAAGTTCATCATGTATAAATCACATTTATACCATACATGCAACTATAAGTTGACAAAGTAATGAGTTTCTTCCCATTTCAGTTCCATCATCGTCTGCATCTAATTGTTTTGAATGCCTTTCCAGGCCTTGAACAGGCTAAGCCAACCATCCAGGCAAGCAGCACAGTGGCGACAAAGGAGCCTAGATCAATGAAATTGTTGTTAAAGGGCCTCTTGTTGCTTGTTATTTCTTGACTTATATTCATTACTTACGGGTTCCATACAAACTCATCTATACGCCTTTTTGCTCACGAGGCATGACTTCTGGTGCTCGTATAGCTTCACGGCCACCCAAATTAAGTAGCAGAATCCTTTTGCATTATGGAAGCATTGACTCCTCCTAACTCGATTTAACGATATTGACACACATGATTCATAAACAAAGAATCATTAAAAAGTAAAAACCAATATACACAAAATTAGCTAAAGCTCTTGCCTTCAAATTAGGTCCATTAATTAGAGACCACTAAGATTACAACACTTGGTCATATGAGCATTGTTGAGCTTATTAGCTCAAATTCTATGAGGTTAAGGATTTCAATTTTGTTTAGAATTTAATATTAGTTTTCCTATTTGTTTAGGATTTTGTCTTCCTAGTTTGTTATGGTTTAGGTTTGTGTGTGACCTATAAAAGACTTGTTGTGTTGGGGTTTTAGCATGAGAGAAAAACTAATGTTATGAAGAGGTAAGATGTAAAGATTTCAAGAGGGAAGAAAGGCTACGAGGCATGCCATAAGCTAGGACTAGAAGCCTTTTACAATTCTTATATCTTGTGATTATGTGAGGGCAAAATATTTGGATTATTAATGGTGTACATGGGATCTATAGGCCAAGCTAAGCACTAAGGGCATACCTCTACTGTAATCTCTATATTTTGTTCGAGTGGATTTTCTCTCACTTGTGGATGTAGGCTAGTTAAGAACCAAACTATATTAAATTTGTGTGTGCTTATCTGATTGTGTTTATTATTCCACTACACATGATGAGTGATTAGGGAATTTTTTCCAACAAGTGGTATAAGAGCTTATGGCATGGTCCTAACATGGTGGACCGTGTGGTGCATTCCTGGTATGGTGGAACTTGTGGTGTATTTCTAGCATGGTGGAGCCCTAAAGAATCGTCATAGGGATATTTGACAATAGTTACAGCGTGGTACTGATGGCTTGGTACAGGTTTGAATATTGAAGATTTTGTTCGTGTATGTTTATGTTTGTGATGTTGATAATTGTGATGTTCTTGGTCATTTCCGATCATTGTTGTATTCATGTCCTAGTGGTGTTTGTCGTTCGTAGTCATGTTCGTGTTGTTCGTAGTCTTATGCGTTCGTTGCTGTGTTCATGTTTTGGCAATGTTCATAGTGTTTGTGTCTGTAATCGTGATTGTGTATTCATGATATTCATGTTTATGGTGAAGAATTTGAGCAAAGGTGAAGATTGTTGGGTTTATTGGCTCAAATTTAAGGAGATTAAAGATTTCAATTTTGTTTAAAATTTAATATTAGTTTTCCTATTTGTTTAGGATTTAGTTTTCCAATTTTATTATGGTTCAGGTTTGTGTGTAACCTATAAAAGGTTTGTTGTGTTGAGGTTTTAGCATGAGAGAAAAACTAATGTGGTGAAGAAGTAAGATGTAAGGGTTTCAGAAAGGTGGAGAGGTCCAGAAGCCAGAAAGGGCTAGGATGATAAGCCTTTTGTGAATCTTATATCTTATGATTATGTGGGGACAAGATATTAGTGTTATCAGTGGTGTGCAGAGGATCTATAGGTCAACGTGAGCACTAAGAGCATATATTTATTGTAATCTCTATGTTTTATTTGAGTAAAATTTTTCTCATTTATGGATGTAGGCTAATTAAGAGCTGAACTATGTTAAATTTGTGTATACTTGTCTAATCATATTTGTTATTCTGCTACGCATTACAGGTAATTGGGGAATTTTTCCCAACAAGCATGATGATACTCGCACGCATCATCCATCATTATGAAAATTGAAAACAAAGGCCATACTATAAAAAAAAAATACATAGAGTAAAATTCAACTCACAATTTTCTTAATATAATATGTATGAAGCGCACACTGAAATGAACGATAGTTTTAATTTGAAAAATGTAACTTGTATAGATTTTGTTTGCATATTTATTCAAAAAACTTATATTTTAAAGTACATATCTACTAAAATCATAAGTTTCAAATAAGATACTTCATTCATCCCAAAAAAGATATAAAACATATTCCTTCTCTAACTATTCTAAAAATGATAAAGTGTTTCCTTTTTTAGAAAGTTTTTTTATATTCAATTTGCTTTGCCACTCATATTTAAACTCTCACTAAACGAAACTGAAAAAGGACAATTTTGTTTTTTAGTTTTCATTAAAACTTTTATTATATAAAGCTTCAAAAGATTTTTTAAAGTGTTTCCTTTTTTAGAAATTTTTTTTATATTCAATTTGCTTTGCCACTCATATTTAAACTCTCACTAAACGAAACTGAGAAAGGAAAATTTTGTTTTTTAGTTTTCATTAAAAATTTTATTATATAAAGCCTCAAAAGATTTTTTTTAATCATGATTTAAACTCTCACCACACGTAACCCCAAAAGGATTTTTTAAATTTCAATTTTAGGAGTAAAAATGGGAAAAAAAAATCATAAACCACACACACATCAATTTTTGATCCCAAAGAAATGCATCATCTTTTATGGGACAGGCAGAGTATATTTTTACTCATATTAGTATATGTTTTCATTTTCATTAAAATACACAAGATTTTCCAATAAATCTTGTAAGTAATTACTCTCTATATGTATTACTGGCACACATCATTCATCAACAACGAAGTATTAAAAGGAGAAACCATATACAACAAGTTTAACCAAAAATTGCTTCCAAAACTAGACTTACTGGATACCAAGAAGTAGAGCAGAGAACACCCGGTCATATACAAGTATGAATGTGTTGATAGACACAATCCATCACTATATGAAATTGAAGAGGCTCAAGCATAATAAACTACTTTTAACCTTAGTAATTACTTAAAATGGTGTGCATGCCTCACACACCGAAATCAACAAAGATTTTGACCAATGACCATAAAAAAAAAGTAATTTATATGAATTTAATTTTGCGCATATGTATAAAAAAAAATTTCCTAGTTGTGAATGAAAATATAATAATGTGGTGAGCTTTAATGGTAAAATAATATGATGAAATTCCAAAGTTCTCAGTAACTACTCAATTGTATTATGTAGTTTTGCGTGCCCAATTTTTGCTTATTCATATATACTATGTTTTCTTTTTGTATTGCACAAGCACTTTCCCATAAATTTACTACTACCTCTATCCCAATTTTTTTGGCACATATACTATTTACAGTAATTAATTTATAATTTTTTTTTATTTTATACATTTTGATATATAAATGTAAAATATATATATTCACAAATATAGTAAAAGAAAGCTTGTAGTTTTATTTATTTATTTTTTATTAAAGAAGAATATAAATAAATTCAAATTAAACATAATTCACAAAAGGAAAATTATTCAAATGTTAATTCGGAACAAGGAGTAACTAAGTACAAGACTACACTTGATACATGTTTACTAGTTAAAGAGTCCACGCTACCTGGCAGGTTTTGATTGGGCGGTAGTAATAGAAATGTTACCAAAACTGTATACACCATTATAATAATTTATAGTATGTGATATTTAGATCATAATAGTATCTACATTATTAAAATTTTATATTGTACAATACAAATAGCATATATTGTGGGTATTGGTAGATATATGTTAACTAGTCTTAGTTTGGAGTATATCTTTGTTGGTATGTTCATTATTCACTTGATGGGTTCATTAAAAGGTATGAAAATAACAGATTGGTGAGAAGGAGTAAGTGTGATGGTAATTGTCTTAAAATACAAGAAGTTTCTTTTAAGAATATTATAATATTTCTTTTTCGTATAGGGTATTTATAAATCTTAATTCCTAATTAAGACATTTTATTACCATCAATTGAAAATTAAAAGCTACAAATTCCATCAAATTTTTTTTAAAAGAAACTATATGAGAGTTTTTTAAATTTTAAGTTATGTAAAAATCTTAATACCTAATAATGGTAATTGAAAATTAAGATTCATAAATAATTTTAAATTTTAAAAATTTTAATAACTTAATTCCTATTTGGGAAATTGGAAATAGACAAACCAACCGCACTAGCCTCTAGAAAACAATACTGTATCTTGCACTGTTTAATAAACGGTAATTGGGCCACGTCCCGATTTTGTATATAGTAATGATAATAATTAAAACAAAAATGTTTCTGAAAGCTGTACCATGGATTTGGTTATCAAATGTAGGAGTTTGGGTATCAAAAGGCAGAAAGAAAATACTAAGAAATTGAAAGAGGGAAACAAAAAAAAAAAAACGGTACTACTGTTTAATGAGCAGTAAAATGGTCCACGGCATGAATTTTTGTTAAGGGTTATAACTTATAACTACATTTAAGTTGTAGGATTAATTTCTCAAATCTTAGGCCACATATATGACGAAATTCTAACAGAGGATTTTACCTCTATCATCTTCTTCACCTAAGGAGGTATTATCATTGCTTTGTTCTTGGCAAGCCTCTTGTACGCAGACGTGAGGAGGCTAACCCAAGTTACCTAACCATCTAAGCAAGTAACAATAATTGTGGCAGCAAGGGATTCTAGCTAGATCTTGCTTGTTTTCTTCACTTGATGGTTCAAGACTCCTAGAACTCAAACGTCTCAATAGCTAATACAAATTAATTAGGTAGATTAGCAGAATTCTTTTGCATCATGCAAACTTTGACTCGTCCAAACTCAGTCTAGAGATATTGATGTGCATCAATATTCATTGATAAGAGTAGAATTAACAACAAAAAAGAACGATATACACAAACTTAAACAAAGTACTTTTCCTTCAAATTAGGTCGGCTATTGGACTCCATCAAGACCTAAAAAAAAAAAAAATCATATGAATATGAAAGGGCACACAACCATAATTCATTAATATGAAAAGAAAAAGCCATACCATACAAGCAATCCTTTTCTTAAAGTTTAACAAAGTAAAGTCAACCCATAGTTTTCTTAAAATTGTGTGCATTGACAGCACACTAAACTAACGGTGATTTCGATTTGGAAAAGAGTAATATGCATGGATTTTTTTGCTTCTATTTATGGAAAATCTTCTAATTTTAGATGCAAATTCAGTATAATATGATTTTTAAAGATGATATTATAATCTTATAAATTTTTAATGTAATCAATATCAGCTGCTTACTCTAATTAAGGTTTACATAGAGTAAAGTTCAACCTATAGTTTTCTTAAAAAATGTGTGCGCCAACTGCACACTAAATTAATGGTGACTATAATTTGGAAAAGAGTAATATATATAGATTGTTTTGCTCA